>CM035435.1:145420522-145758022 GCA_020310875.1 Ceratopteris richardii
AACAATATCTCCATTGCACCATCAACTATCATCAAAATGATTGGTTTGAACTTTTATCCTTGTAGAGTTTGCCTATAACAACAATGTTCATACATCTACCAACCAGACTCCCTTCTTTGCAAATTATGAACAACACCCAAAGATGGATGTACAACTCTCAAATTATTTCAAGAGCCCAACGGCCAAAGATAAGACCCAGTACCTCATGGATATTCACAAAGAACTCAAGGAAGAGATCCATAGAGCTCAAATATATTATGCAGATGAGCATTGTGTTCAAAATCCATCATATCACATTGGAGATAAAGTGTAGTTACTCATAAATAATTTGCAAACTACAAGACCTTGTGCAAAGCTAGACCATCAAAGATTTGGTCCGTTCACCATCTTGGCCAAAATTAGTCCAAACACTTTCTAGCTCCAATTACCAAGTACCATGAGAATACATCCAGTTTTCCATGTGTCCATGTTGAAACCATATCAAACTTCACCATTGGGGAGGAGAGACCTAGTCCACCACCTATCGAGATTGATGATCATGAAGAATTTGAATTCAAGCATGTTCTAAACTCAAGAATATCTCGTGGAAGATTGGCAAGAATATCTCCCACAAGATTGGAGTACCTTGTTCATTGGAAAGGGTATGACATCAACGATCGACCTTGGAACTTGTAGAGCCTTTCGAGAGCACCAATCAAGGTTCGAGAATTTCATAAGAAATATCCAATGAAGTCGAGACCAGAGAACATAATCACTCCTCGTGGAACTTGTCGCTTGAGGGAGAGATGATGTCATGACAAAGGAAACCATCCTTAACCTCAAATTCCATGTGACTTTCCATCTCATGATTCATTCAGATTTTGGATAAACTAATGCTTCCATTGCGTCCTGCACATGCAAAAACCTTGAGATCGACGGTCTATTTGTCTGTTTCTGACACCCAAAGGTCTTCTTTCAAATTGATTACATCAACGATGATATAATCAATTTATAATCACCATTGAACCACACTTGAAAACCTATATAAGGAGGGGTTTGCCACACATATACTGAGTCTTGCCATTGCCAGTCTTGGGAGATGGAGTCGTCATGATCTCCAAGTAAGTACTTTCCAAGGTCCAATTCAAGTTCTAGTCTTGTGCTATGTTCTAGTCTTGTATCTTGGACATCCTTCCTTGTCCTATTGTAATCTCCCCGAGGAGGGGTTCTTGTGATCCATATATCTTGCTTCATACCTATGGACCCAGGTTATGAGATCTCTTGTATCATCTCTAGTCGAGTTTTCTATACCTATCAATCTCAAGTTGTGGGACTTCTTATATCAGTTATATATTATTGTATTATTTCTCCATATGGGTGACCTTGTAATCATAAGTATTATTTTGAAATCTTGTCTAATCTAGTCAGAGGGCACAATCTAGTGCTCCCCTACATACATATATACATACATACATACATACATACATACATATATATACATGTGTGTGTGCATACACACACATACACATACATACATACATACATACATACATACACACACACACACACACACACACACACACATATATATATATATATATATATATATATATATATATATATATATATATATATATATATATATATATATATATATATATATATATATATATATATATATATATATATATATATATATATATATATATAAGTTCAAAGATATCCAAAATTACGGACTCAAGATATAGAACACAAACACATAACACATTGGGGGGGAAAAGAAGAAAAAGAAAAAAGAGTACACACAACAACAACAACAATAACAACAAACAAAAGCAAGAGACTTAAGATCAATATAAGACATGAAAAACATACAAACAAGAAAGAAAATGAATAAAAACTAGACACACAAAAAAAATAAACAATTAATGAAAAATAAAAAGTAATAATAATAATTTTTAAAAATAAAAAAAATAAAATATAAAATATAAAATACATAAAAATAAAAATAAATTAAATAATTAATTAATTAATTTTAAAAATATATATATATATAATTATAAAAGATAATAAATAATAATAATAATTACATAAATTTAATATATATATATATATATATATATATATATATATATATATATATATATATATATATATATATATATATATATATATATATATATATATATATATATATATATATATATATATATATATATATATATATATATATAACGCAAATTAAACCAAAACAAAACAAAACAAAACAAAAAAGGGCATCATCAAGTTCTATGTCTGTCCTAAACAAGAAGTATCATAATTAAACTTTATCATGCATAGCTTGGACAAATAGCTATGACATCCCTACTCACGTCATCAATGCCCTATAGTAGGTGAAGACTTTAATAAAGAGTCTTTCTAAATCAAGATCTCAATCAAAGTGAGTTTCTATCACTTCCACAAGTGAAGGGCAAACTTAGCCATGATAAAGTCTTGCACAAAGAACAAACAAATAATAAGAAGAAAAGAATTAAAATAAGAAGAAAGGCAAATAATAACGAACTGAGTTTCTATCACTTCCAGAAGTGAAGGGCAAACTCAGCCATGATAAAGTCTTGCGCAAAGAACAAACAAATAATAAGAAGAAAGGAATTAAAATAAGAAGAAAGATACTTTGTGGGTCAACAATTCTTTGCATTCCGCAAACTGTGCTTAAACTGTGTGTACAATCCAACAAGACAAGCCTATCAAGATGCACAAATCCAAAGGAACTACCACAAAATGCAGCCTTTCAAAAGCAACAATAGCAAAACTGCCAGCAGCATCATATTCCAGTGGCCAAGGTGAATGCCTCAATGAACACTGACCAGAAGTACAGTTTGAGCAGCATTCTCTGGAAATGTCAATTGGGACTCAAAAGACTATAGAAAAATGCTAGGCACAGCAGTCTAGGTAAGGACATAAGGAACTGAACAGCCAGCTATTAGTTGACATTGCATTGCCAAAAACCATAAGTAAATATATACATTGCATTGCTGGATGTATATATGCAATGGACTTATGTATGTATATGGCATGTGTGTGAGCAGCTTATCTGTGGCACGTCTCTGATAAACAAAACTCTAACAATATGTTGGAGGTGCCATCCACAGAACTTATAGAGTGAAAATTCAAAAGAACTAATGGGCCATCACAGCCACCCAATCCATCTTAAACACGTATTGAGTATAGCCTCTAAGAGTACAAAAACGTAACATTTCGAATAACCAATTTATTGAGACAATCAGCATACAAAGAATAATGGCATAGCACTGGTTTCATAATACAATGTACATGTCAGTCTGCACTCTAAAACATTTCAACATGTAAAGACAAGCAAGAATCTATCTCAAAATTACATATTTCCCAATTTCAAAGCTTTTACTATCAACCAAAAACAGGGGGAAAGAGAGGGTAGAAAGAAAGAGGCTCAAAAGATCCCAGATAGTGTCACCTAGTTCAAGAGGGAAAGAGAGAGTACAAAGGAAAAGGCTGAAGTGATCCCGGATAGTGTCACCTAATTTCAATGAACAGAACATCACTTCACATATACAAAGAAAGTACTTCCAAAACAAACCCAGAAATAGAGAAATTGTTGTTGTCTTGTACAGGCGTAACTACCAGCATTAAGCTGGTGACCTTATTGATTGGGCAGGGGAAAAAAGGTCGGGAGGGGGGGCAAGCGAAATCTTTTTAAAGCACAAAATGTACACACACAAAAGAGACCAAGTTCAAAAGTTTATAAAATTTACACCATAATGATAATCAGCTTCCTAGAGATTGCTTCACAGCTACGGACCTATGAGTGCCAACATGAATCTATCACTTTGACAGTTAGTAGACCTATACTGAAAGAGTCGGTGTCCACCAAGGGACAAATACACGCATGATCCAGACAAGAAGAAATGAATAGGGAAGGGGGGGAGAAAAGGGACATTTTTTTTTAACCACAAAATGTACACACACAAAAGCAACCAAGTTCAAAGGTTCCATGGAAAAATTTACACCATAATGATAATCAGCTTCCTAGAGATTGCTTCGCAGCTATGGAACTATGAGTGCCAACATGCATCTATCACTTTGACGGTTAATAGACTTAAAACTGAAAGAGTTGGCCCAAACACAAATACATGCATGATCAGACAAGAAGAAAAAAAATAGTGGAAACAAGATAGCATCAAATACTGTTATGCATGCAGATAAAGCAAGCACTGCCTTGTGGCTCGCAACTTTGTTCCCGACAAACTAACTTCAGCATAACAAGTACACACTCAAAATTATTCATTAAGTAAATACATAAAACCTATTTTCTCCAGCTGCCAGAGTCTGGACCTGCACCACCGCTACCACCATACCTATTGTTCCATCCAAAGTTACTTCCACCTCCTCCATCACCATTATTAGCCCGTCTTGCCCCTTCACCATACCCACCACCATAACTGCGGTCCCTACCACTGCCACCACCATACCCCGTGTCATTTGACCTTCTACCATATCCACTCTCCCTGTCATTGTTGAAGCGTGAACCACCAGCATAATTCCCTCCAGATCCATTTGATCCCCGAAATCCACTTCCACCATTTGCACCCCCACCAGATCCACTCCGAGTATGAGCGGGGTGGACTGAGATACTCCGCCCATCCAAATCTTTTCCATTCATTCCCTCAATGGCATCAATCATGGACTGCTCATTAGAAAATGTGACAAAACCAAAGCCTCGAGACTTCCCAGTTTCCCTATGATTGATAACCTGGATGGTAAATAAAGTATAGTAACATCTTTCAGACTATGACTAAATTCAGACAATCAGCATTTTTTAAAGCCACATTTTACAGCAGTGGTACGTAAGAAAGGAAACGAAAAGGAATCAACGGCTGTCCAAGTAACAGTTTGAGCGATCCAATTTTTCGAAATGTAGTCCTTCATGTATCAATGACGTGAGATAGGCCAAGATAATGACGTGATAGATTACACATATTGGCCTACGTACAGTGGTTTTCAATGCAAGCTTTAGAAGATTCGTAACTATGAATAATTGCAAATTGATGAGCCCAGAACTGGTAAATTTGATATATGTCAGAGGTTCCAGCAAAACCATAGAAATCACATCTGAGATGCTCGAACGATTAAATTTAAGCCGTCTGCTTGACTTCAACAATTATTACGCAAGTAATGTAAACGAATCACCTAGACGTCTAAAGTATGGTCCGGGCCCTAACAGCAAAACAGGAGGAAAGGCTATATGCATACACAATTATACCTGATCTCCTGACAAAGTACTGCATTACGATTCCAAAATCCAATGCGAATTCTCCCGTTAATTCTTGTTGAGTTAGAAATTTCAAATCGTACTTACTCAAACATATTGAAAACGAGATATACAGTGACAAATTCGTCGATTTTTCAAGCAAGTTCCAACTCACAAAAGGGAAAGAAAGCAACAACAAACACATCGGATCGTAGAGAGATGGACGAGGACGATCACCTTGCACTCGATCAATTCTCCGAAGGGACTAAAAGCATCTTCGAGTCCCTGATCGGAAGTGGACCAGGCAAGTCCTCCGACGAAGCAACGGTACTCGGTGGCAGCCGCAGCCATGGTCCAGACCCCGAAGAAACAAAACTCAGAAGAAAAACTACCCTAGAGTTTTCACAGATCTGACGCGGCTTCTACGCTAAGATGTGCCGGAAGCTCCAAGCAATAGCAGAAGGACGCTTACACAAAGCTTCTTATGTCAGCGTTGTCTTTAGGAGCTGTGCGTTGAATTTGCGTTATCCCGACCGTCGATGACCGAAAATATCTGAACATCATCTGGGTCCCACTCCCAGAAACTAAAATGATGTCATAAAACGGGCACAATTTTCTTTCTCGAATCTTTTCTTTTCTTTTGTCGGGTGTCCTCAGTCTCGGTCCTCCGATCGGAGTCGGCTGTCGGACCCGACGGTCGCTATACACTCGAGAGTGGATGCTCTTTGTCCTTCACATTTTTTCACCTAAGAGGTTTTGAGCTTTGAACTTTCAGTCCACGTTGAAAGTGTTCACTACACCCGCACGCCTTCAATTTTAAAATCATGAATGGGAATAATTTATAGCAAATATTGAACATAGTTGTCATGGTGTGCTGTAGTGGTAAGCACACTTCTATTTTTAGCATATGATCCATGATTCAAGTCTCATCGATTAGTTCAGTTGGACTTGAATCCCTACTCTCGAGATAAAAGAGGTCTCTTAAGTATGTGTGTTTGTTCTTTCATACTTCAAGCATATATATATATATATATATATATATATATATATATATATATATATATATATATATATATATATATATATATATATATATATATATATGCACACTATCGATTCAACATGAACCACTTGATGTGTGGACGATAAAAGAGATTCCTTGGATGTGTTTGTTTGTTCTTTCAAGTTCTTTCAAATCTCGAGCTTATATGTATGCACACTATTAATTCAACATGAACCCTTTAATGTGGAGAATAAGAATAAGAGGGATCCCTTGGATGTGTGTGTTTGTTCTTTAGAATGTTAAGTCCATAGAAAGAGTAGCTCATAAGATCATCCTCTCTTTCCAAAAAAAACTAAAAAAAAATGTGGATTAATGAAATGCCTTGAACTAATGACAATTTAGATCAGGTTGAAATCCCCTCCACCAATGTGACTATATGTATCTACATTTATAAAACAAAATTATCATATTATAATAAAAAATTATCATATTATAAGGAATGTAAGGTGTCCCTCACCCTATATGTGAGATCGTGAAGAACGTTTTTACTTTAGTAGATTGGGTGGATGAGCTTTTTCTAATTTCTAGCTATGGAAAATAAAATGCTATGGGAGAGACTCATAAAAAAAAACTGTTCTTTTTTTTAGCCTAATCTCCCGGACTTTAATTAAATTAAAGAGAAAAAGTTACAAGTGAATGGGACTAGTGCCCATGGGACCCCCCGAATCCCACAACGCAGGGGAGGAGTCTGGCAATCTACAAGGCATTACAAATGAGGTGGATCACATTACCATCACCCTCATGTGGGACCCATTTGGGTTTCAACTTGTTGTTTTCCAGGAGATAAATACAGTGATGTCTAAACGGTGGTGATCTCTTGACACGGGAGATTCTTTTACCAAGGAGAAACAAGGATTTCTCGATCGACCATTCCTTAGGAGTTTGGTCGAAATTGACAGCACAGCGCTCTCTCCAAATCTTCCAGAGAGCCTCGCCTCTGATGGCATTCCATAGCCTCGATGAGCATCCGATCGCCTCACCCAACATCACTTGTTGCCAGTTGATTTGACTCGTTAGTCTCAAAACCCGGGACACGTGATGCCAGACAACACGGGACTTGGGGCAGTCAAAGAACAGGTGGGCTAAATCTTCGATGCATCGATGACAACGCTTGCACCATGGCGGCACACCACAGATTTTGTTAGCCCTTGCATTGGTCCAGATTCCCTTATGCAAGACCTGCCACATGAGAACGGACTTTTTGACCTCAATTAGGGGGTGCCAGAGAGACATGAATTTTAGCTCCCACCGAAGTTTGGTCCAATCAAGGCACCATCTCTTGTTAAGGGTGTGGTGAACATCCAAATCCCCTTTGAAGTTCGGGATTCTGGAAAGCTTCTTGCCATTGCTCCATTTGAGGCCCTCCGAGCAGGGAGGGTCCTGACCGCAGAGAAGCCGGGTAGATGAGCGGTCCCAGGCTAAACACCTGCTTTGAAGAAGAGTCCATTCCTCAAAGGTAATGCTAAGTCTCGGATCCAAATCTTCGAACCTAATCCACTGGCAGGTCTCTTGTTTCCAGAGCTGTTTCCACTGTTTGAACCCCTTGTTCCATAACCGCCTTGCAGTTTGGAGGTTCCAAGATTCCACTCCCCGAATGCCACTGATCGGGAACCAAATAGAGTCATTTTGTCTTATGCCAGCTGCCCACTTCCAATCTTCGCTGATTCTGATGAACTGTTTGGTCTTGTTCCAATTCTTCCATAAGGAACACACAAGGCTAGAACCTTTAGGGCAGACTGGGAGGGGGGAGAACAAAAGCGTGAGAATCCCTATGTCCTTCCAACCAGGGAGGCCGACAAAGGTAAAGTCTTCCGTGTTTCTGAAGATCAATTTAGCCCAAGAGGACTCCCTATTGCTCCAGGCCTTGATAAGCCATTTCGCCGCCAGCTTGTCAGCTAATCCAGCAATATCCAAGATACCCAAGCCCCCTGAGTCTTTAGGGCTAATGCAAGTTTCCCATTTGATTTTGGGGACCCCCCTTCTGTTGGGGTCCCTAGTCCAAAGGAAGTTCCTGCAGATTCTTTCTACTTTGGCCAATTCTTTCTCCTTAGGTCTCCAACACGAGATAAAGTAAATAATTGTAGACAACATAAATGTGTTAATAACCATAGCACGTCCTGCCAGGTTGACTTGCATACCTTTCCATTGATTCAGCTTGCTATCCAACTTGGATAGCACCCAGTTCCATCGTTGGTCCATTGAGATATCGAAACCCATCGGAATGCCGAGGAGACGGAAGACTTGACCGCTAGGGATAACTTGACACCCCCGATCTACCAACAATTGGGGAGTAGGTCCGCTGATCGCTCTAAAAGCAGTTTTAGCATGGTTGATTTTTGAGCCTGAGGCCATACAAAATGTGTGGAGGCACCACCAAAACACCTCAATGCTATTTATATCGTTATGCACAAAGGCATTCATGTCATCGGCAAAAAGTCTCACAACCATTTGGCCTTGATTTCGAGGTAAGGAGAGACCCTTGAGATGGCCGACGTCCATGTGATGCTTCAATAGGCAGCTGAGCCCATTTGAGGCGATAGCGAATAGTAAAGGAGCCAGAGGGCAGCCTTGCCTAATTGATCTTTTTAAACGAATGGGCTCAGAGAGCTTACCGTTGATGTTTATTCTAGTTGAAGCATTTCCAAGAAGCGTGGAAACCATCTTCGTGAACTTTTGGCTGCAACCAAGGTCTTTCAATGATTGAAGAATAAAGTCCCATTCCAATCTGTCATACGCTTTGTCGAAGTCGATCTTAATGAAAACTAGATCTTGAGCAGACTCCTCAGCAAAGGCAAGGCCTTCCCAAATATCAATAATTGCTTCAAGTATAGATCTACCTTTGATAAACCCTTTCTGGTCCTCGCACAGCCATGACTTTAAATGACAGGAGATTCTGTTGGCGATAACTTTTGCAATTATCTTGTATCCAGTTTGGAGCATGGTAATCGGACGCCAGTTTTCAATTTTGTTCTTATCTCCCCGTTTGTGGATTAACTTGATGACGCCATTATTCAGGCACTCAGGGAGGGCACCGAAGGAGAGAGCCTCTTGCCACACGAGGCGCAGGGGGGTGGCCACCTGAAGTTTGAAGGACTTAAAGAACTCATTGGTAAGGCCATCTGGACCCGGACTTTTCCCATTGGGAAGGGCGTCAATAACCTCGATAATTTCATTCTCGGAGATGTTAGCATCCAGAAGAGCAATCAAGTTCTGTGGGATTCTGGTTTGAGCAGCCCTAGAGATGGTTGCCATGGAGTCGCGCCTGTGGGGGGAAAGAGGAGTCGAGACTCCGAGAAGGTTAGTAAAATGTTCGACGATGATAGTTCTATTCTCCATTTCCGTGCAACATTCAGTTCCATTGTTATCGACCATAAGGGGGATGGATTCCCTAGCTTGTTTCCTTTTGAGGATGTTACACATCTCTTTCGTTGGTTTGTCCGCCTTCCCTGCCCACCACTCTTTGAAGAAAATTTGGAGATTTTTCCTTTGGACCTCCTCCTCTAATCTTAGCCTACCCCTGATTTTCAACAGACCCTGTTGGCAATGTAGCTTACCTTTGTTCACCTCTTCTTCAAGCCGTGACAGCCTCCGGTACACCGTTTCTCTTCTTTTTTTTCGAATTCCTCTTATAGCCTTTTGGGTCCTGATTAGAATTTTACGAGTCCTTTCTACCGCGTTTCTCCAACACTTAGCCGGTTCATTACAGTAAGCAAAGGCTTCCGTCCACACCTCAGAAATTTCCTGGTGGACAGAAGGGAGGGAAAATGATGTCTGACAAGCCTGAAACCAAGGAGCTTTCTGGAGCATGGGAATTGGTTTGAAGGACAGAGTAATCGGATAGTGGTCTGAGATAGTGAGGTCCATGTGTTGAGAAATCGAAGGAATACCCCACTGAAGGATGGTGTTCTGGTCGATGTAGCATCTATCAAGCCTTGCTTTCCTCAAGGATTCCCCCGATTGGAGATTAGACAACACCTTTTTAATAATAAACTGTTCTTAATAAACAACACCTTTTTAAGAATCTTTTTTGTAATTCTATTTATTTGTGAGCTTCAAAACTCGAACGTTGTTGGAGTTTGAAGCACACAAACATCACAAGAAAGAAGAAGAAGAACACAATAGTAAATGTATTACCAAGTGAATGTACAAAAATAAGTAACACATTAGGGTTATAAACATATATACATGTTGGGGAAAAAACCTCCTAATAAGGGAAAAAAGTGCCCCAATAGTCCTAAGTGTGTGTTGGAGTTAGATGTCTCCGGAAGCACGCGAACAGCACAAGGAAGAAGACAAAGTTTGGAGCACAACACACAACACTAAATGTATTACCACTAGAATGTACAAAGATAAGTACCCCATTAGGGCTATGACCATTTTACATGCTGATAGATTTTTAGCCAAAACCAAAAACTATTTGAAGCACATAAACACTTCGACTTTGCTTTGAGCGGATATACCCATGCATGCCTGGAAAAATCATCAATGAAAGTCACAAATTAAAGATAGTTTACAAAAGAAGGTGTATGCATAGAACCACAGACATCATTATGTACAAGCTGCAATTTTTGAGTAGCCCAAACTGAACCATCTTTTGGAAAGGAGGAATGTTGCATTTTGCCCAAAATACAGCCTTCACAAACATGTTTTTCCCGTGTCTCAAGTTTGCACAAAGAGGACACCATTTCATATTTTTGCAGGCAAAGCAAACTAACAAAATTCAGATGACCAAAGCATGCATGCCAAAGATTTGCATCTGACATAGCCTGAGAATCATGTACTGCACATGCCAAATCATTCAGAGATCTTTCATAGTCTATGAGCTTATACAGCCCATGACATAAAATGCCACGAGCAATAATCATGTTGCCATTTGACACATCATGATCTATACATCTGTCATCAACAAATTTCACAGCCAAGCCAATCTTGGCTAATGTTTAAACTGATAATAGATTTTTCTTGATCCCTGGAACAAATAAAGCATCTAACAAGGTGAAAGAACTACCATCAATAGTAGTCAGAATGATCTTACGAACTCCCATGATAGGATAATAGGAGTTGTTAGCACATATGACAATATTCCCTATAGGGGTAGGCTCAAGTGATGTGAAGAAATTGCACTGCGAGGTAATATGTTTGGTTGCAGTGTGATGTCTGTCAACAGACTGGACAGCCCTTGCAGTGACACTTCTTTCCCCTTCAACCAGTTCTACCTTTGGAACCCTTTCAGAAGTGGGGTCTAGATTTTATTGGTCCAATAACATCCCCAGCGACCCTTACCAACAATCGATACATATTGACTTGTACAGATTATGCCACTCGGTGGGTGGAAGCTTGGGCTTTACAGTCTGCCACAGTTGTTTCGGTGGCAAAATGTTTGATGAAGGATGTCTTCCCGCGTTATGGATTACCTCTGGAGCTCGTGACGGACCAAGGAACACATTTTGCCAACAACTTAATGCAAGTGCTGACTCAAAATTTTCAAATTATGCATAAATTCAGCTCACCGTATTATCCACGTGCTAATGGTCTGGCTGAGAGTACCAATAAGACTCTATTGAATATGCTCCGTAAATTGATTTTGGAATGTCCGGAACGTTGGGATCAACTCTTACCTGCAGTATTATGGGCATACCGGACCACGTACAAAGTCGCCACCGGAACAACCCCGTTTAAACTTGCTTACGGCATAGAAGCTATTGCGCCGATGGAAGTAGTGATACCGAGTCTGCATGTTGCTTTATCTCAGAAACTGTTACCCAAAGAATCTTTGCCATTTCGGTTGGATACGCTCAGATCATTGGATGAACACTACTGGAAAAGCTTCATGACTCTCCAGGAAGTTCAGCTTTGTCAAGCCCGTACTCATGACCGCTTCCTAAAAACCCATGTCTTTACGGTTGATCAACTTGTTTTATTTTATAATGCCAAAGCCAATCGCGCTGCCGGAAAATTTAAATTATGGTGGTTCGGTCCATACCGGATTGCTGAACAAGTGGGACCAGCAACTTTTTGATTGGCGACCTTAACAGGTGTTCTCTTGCCAAAAGTGATTAATGGTTCTAAGCTTCACCCATATCACCAGCCGTCTGATAATCGCTGACGTGTATTTAGTCTTTTTCGCATGTCACTTGTTTTTCTCTTTATCCCCGTCTTTTGGTTGAACACTCACCATAATTTCCTCGTTTTGGTATCTAACTATGATTAATCGCCGCCCGGTGTTACTATTGTTGTGCATGCATGCATGCCGTAATCATGAAGGATATCTCGCCAATACTACGTGATGATTAGGGTTTTTGCCGCCTAATGTTGTGTGTGTTCTTACTTAATCATGCTCTTTCCACTGATAATCGCTATTATGTATGTGTGATTGTGTGCTCTATGTATTCTGTATTCTCGTGTTTACTTGTGCGCCATGGAAGCTCTCGTGAATGTCGCCACCTTCCGTGCAGGCCTCACTCCAGAAGTGAGTGAGTATTTGTGCACTCGTGGTCTGCTGGCCTTCGCTGAATTGCCTTGGCATTCAGTGGAGTGTCAACCATTCCATGCACATATCATTTCTGCCATCGCCGCCACACCTGCTATTGAGCAGTGTTGGCCCATTGCGTGTTTACCATCCCGTGTCGTTATTACTTTAGCTACATTTGCTGAAGCTTTTTGACTTCCTCGGGAAGGATTGGAGAATGGTCCCCTTCTTTCCGTGGCCATCATGCAAGAATTGTTTCCCCGGCACTCATCTAATGAGTATGCCATTTTGTGTAGACCTGAACCAGAGCGTACAGCTCTGCAATTTTTGGTAGCCACCCTGAATTTACAGAAATGCACATATGGTATTGCCCACCCATTCTATTCGATGATAGATACCGCTTCCCATGAGTCTGTCAACTTTGCCTCCTTTTATCTCTGGAGCATTCACCGTGAATGTGCAGCGGTTATCAAACAAGTCACTAAGGGTGACCTTCCTCGTTCCCGGCTACCCCATATTCTCACCTTTCTCTTTCTGGTGATCGAAGCCGCACAACCACCTCCAACTGCCCCCTTCTTGTTACATGAAGAATCTACTCAAATGCTCGAGGATGAGGAAGATGACGATGAAGAGTTGTTTCAGCTATTTCGCCGAAAACGCAGATGTGTTAGCCCCTCTGGAAGTCAGGTGCAAGGATCAACTGCTGGTCATGAAACATAAGTCTTCCACGACACTGCAACATCTCTTCATGTTGAATCCTCCATTCCCCTCTTCTCCCCTCCACCATCAGAAACATGGTGCACACCTGGACGAATCCGAAGAGGTCTCTTCTCGGGTAGATTCTCAGTAGCAGGAAGAAACCACTGTGAAAGAAATTGTCGCCGAAATCATCACAGAAGTGATTGCCAATGTTGAGGTCTTGCTCGACAAAGCTAAGGTGACAAATCAAAATACAATCGGAATAGTCCTGGTGCCAAACACTCTCATTCCCCTTCCTCCGCCACTTAAATCCGTTGAGCCCATTGCAGTGCCTACTAGTGCCATCGCCACTAACATTTGTGAAGCACCTACTCCTCCATCCTCTTCTCCCAACTACTCTCCACCACCCTCTCCTCATCTGCTCTCAGCCTCTTCATCCCAACGACTTCCTGTTCTTCCGCCTCCGACTCCAATGTTTAATGAACTAGAATCTATGGGTCGCCTACTGATCCAATTTTCCCAACAGTTACTATATTCAATTGAAACTCGCAACCGAGAATATTAGGCAGGAATTGCAAGGTAAAGTTGACTTGTTGGAAGCCGACATTGCTCCGTTGCAGGAAGAAGCAAATGCAGTCAAGGCAGAGAACCATGCACTGCAGGTTCAACTACAACAACTTCAAGCTCAATTAAAGGAAAAGGATAACCTGCTTGCTCAGCGTGACACCGAAATAATTACTCTAAAGCACAAACTTACAGATAAGACAGATGCCATGACTACTTTAGGAAATGAGCTTCATCGTACCCGGGATACCCTCAGTGTGTGTTAGAAGAAGCTTCACAATCACTTGCCGCCAATGTGCTTAAAGTAGAAGCCGAGTTACATAATGTAACTGGAAGATTGTTTCAGCGAGATCATGAGTTTACGGAGGAGATCGCTAAGTATTGTTAGACGGCCGCCAGAGTAGGACAAATGTATGCCGGATGTAACGGAGTTCCTTGAATTACGCGCGAAAAATTGGTACGCGCATTCTATAAACGTCTTTTTAAAGTAATGGAAAAAGAGTGATCGAGATCCGTTTTTTGTCTCAGAAGTTGTTTGAGTACTGTCTAAGTGGTGTGGTGTCATCAAGATATTGAATCATATTCCTATATTGTTCTGTTCAGTCTGTTCGTCTATTCCTACTGTAGTGCAGAATAATGAACGTGTAGTATCGAGTGTGAAATCTGTTGTTGACAGTTGTGTTCTGTATTCACTGTTGATTCCGTTCATAGGGAAGGACTAATATCGATAATAGTATGAACTGCGAGTTGGAGCACTGATAAGCTTGGTGATGAGTTAAACTGTGATTAGTATGACGGTTGATTGAGTTCGGCATACGGTAAGCCTGTATACCCTCTCGTATGGTCGTATGCCTGATTACTATCTGGTATACATGTCTGTTCTGAAGAAGTGTGTAGTGATTTGCATAAGTTTAGTAAGTTGAGTAACTCTATTAGTCTACAAGTCAGGACCAGACTACTGCTCCGTTACCATAGCAGATTAGTCTGTAAGTTCGGCGTTCTAATACGCAGAAACAGTTACTGGTCAGTTAAAACTAAGTATCTGAGTTAAGACGCGATAAGAGTATTTGTGGTTATGTAAGCATTTGGGAAAATAGTACAGGGCCTCTGTCTAACAGACCCCTACCACTCCCAAGAACCCACTTGATCTGACAACGCCTTTCGGTAATTGAAAGTTTAATATAGTTTACTGTGAACCTCTATTTTATGTTAAATACTTGCTTGGTACGATTTCGGCTAGTTATTAAAACAGCGTAACTGTGTAACATTTAACACTTGGCGCCGTCTATGGGAAGGTGGCATCAAAATTACCAATCATTTGTCAGAATTAGATTATCGTTCGATTGGCGGTAGCAACAGACCAGACTGTTGCAGACTGTCCCGTTAGTAATACTACGCGAATAGTACAAAAGATGATATATGCCGGTTACTCGATCCGGTGAAACGTATCCCAAGAACCATCAGTCTGGAGTACTAAAGCCAACTTTGGGAGGTAGAAGTACAACTAGGACTGACCCAGTTGTCAAGAAAGTTAAGAACGTTAAAACTAATTCCGGTCATATTCCGGTAGAACCTGTTACGCCTCTGGCAGAGTCCGGTACTATTTTGGCACAGTCTGTCAAAGATATAGTAATCCCAGAACCTACCAAGACGCATTTGGAATCTAGCTTAACACTCTTGGGAAAAGATTTAGATTCATCTACAATTAGAAACACTTTAGTCACAGAAATCGGCGAAGGCGAAAAAACGCCGAATTCGGGCACAATTTCGGTTCATTCCGGTGAAATTTCGGTAAGAGAATCACAGTTTTTCGGTGACGATTTAGCATTTTCTGCTAAATCTTCAGCCCATCTGCCGTGCTTGGAAGCAAGTTCCCATACACCGGATATCAAGGAGGAAGGAAGGCTGTTCGAAACAGAGATTCGAAGCATATTAGACAAGATAATCACGCCGGAAAGTGCGTTATCCGACGATACAGATTCGGGTAGTTCAGAAGGAAAGTATAACACGCTCACAATGAACGGACAACAACAGTTATGTCCACCCAGGCCACCTCCAATGGGAGTGACGTACACTAAGTTTGGTGGATTTCCAGGAGATGATCCGGATGCTCACGTACGCACCTTCGAGATAAGCTACGCAGTACTCAATCATCCACCGGATCAGGCCTACAAAGCTATTGTCTTCCAATCTACACTTGTTAATGAAGCAGCTAGATGGCTTACAGAATATGATATTAATCATTTCGGCACCTATGAAGCAGTACGAGATGCTTTTCTGCAACGATTCAAGCTAAAAAAAATCCAGCCGAAATTTTTGATTATCTGCAGAACAACAGACAGAAACCAAATCAAACTGTACAGGAGTATGCTACTCTCTTCAAAACACACTTAAGGCAGCTACCACCGGCCCATGCTAACTTACCAGATGATGTTATCACTCAGTGGTTCATCAATGGCTTGGTTCCACAACTTAAGCAGATCATGATCATAAGATGTGTCAGAGCCATGTCCCTCGATGCAGTCATTGCAATGACTCTGCAACTGGAACACAAAGTCGGTGGATTTACAGAAGATTTAGAATGGTTAAAAGCAAACAAGAATGTTGCAGAAGATATGACTAGACAGGTATACTGCAACATATGCAAAAATTCAGGTCATACTAGTGCCAATTGTGCACTCAATCAAACGTTTTGTGCTATCTGCAACACTGCCGGACACACCACTGGAAACTGTGTTTACAATGCCAGAATACAGGGAACAGCAACGGTCAATGCAGTTATTCAAGAACATGGACAGCCAGCGAATCACTACGTGCCTCCGCAATTGAGAAACAATCAACCGCAAGGATATCGTAACTACCGAGGACAGAGGAACAACAATTTTAATGCGAAACGCTGGCAGAACGGAGTACCACCAGAAAATCCCAATCTACCACCACCACGCTGTCATTTTTGCGGCGAATTCGGACATATTAGAAGATTTTGCAAAGATGCAGCTGAGTATGATCAAAGGAAGAAGGAACGCCAAAATCCAATGGCCAACATAGTAAAACTCATACCGGTAGAGACACAGGCTGCTGCAGTCCAGACTCGTTCCGGTAAACAATTGCAACCGGCAGCAGAAATATTTGAACCAAGGGTACGTGAACAACACAGAATGTATAACAAAGCTAGTCAATGGACCACAACAGAACCATCAGTCTTTCCAGAGCCTATTCTGGTAGCCCAACCCTTGTTAACAAAGGAAGGAACACAACAAAGGGAGTTAGCAGCAGAAACATCATCAGCAGCAGATACATTGCCCACCGTAGACACCTCCGCATCAGCAGAGGCATCAACTTCAACATCAGTAGAGCCTGTCGATCAATCTCAACAGGCTTGGGAAATCTTATCTAAGGCATCGATCACTCTGCCTTTGGGCCAACTACTGGCATTAGTACCTAGAATTCGACAACAGTTCCAACAACAGTTCAGTCCGGTACCTTCTTGTATTTCGGCAACAGCAGCAGTTCAGCCGGAACCCGATTCTACGGTTGATCATTCAGTTCCCTTGATTACAGTATGGTATAAGAATCATAAGATTACGCAGGTATTAATTGATGGAGGCTCTGGTGTTAACATTGCGACTGCGGCATTATGCAAAAGACTAGGATGGACCGAAATCGAACCAGTTCAATTTTTTGTCAGAATGGCAGATCAATTAAGAGTCCATCCTGTAGGACTTGTGCGAAATGTACCCATCACTTTGCAAGGTACGACCTTTAAAATGACCTTTGTTATACTAGATTTGCCAGAATCCACTTTGGATTACAACCTTCTTTTTGGCCGACCTTGGCTGAAACATGCGAAGGTAATACAAGACTGGTCTGCACAAGAGCTCACGTTTAAAGATGCCAATCGTAGATATGTGGTAAAATTAGATGCTATACAACCTTGCGAGTTACACGCTAGACCGTATTTTGCTGAACCAGTCCATATGCTAGATGGATTGTCAGATGATGAAGAAGAAGAGTTTTTGAAGAGTAACGCTGACTTAATTTCATTAGGGACTATTGATCTACAGCACGTTGTAGATAATTGGAATGCTTCAGTCTGCACAATAATACCCGTCACAGAAGAGGCTAAGAAGGAAGACACTGTTTCGACACATGACGATGAATTGCAGCAACTTTTTAAACCAACAGACAACATAGAGAAACATCAACAGTTCTATGTCCCCGAAGATCAGCTGATTACTTACAATTTAGGAGATAAAGATCATCCGCGTCCTGTGAAGATAAAGCAAAACTTACCGGAAACATTTCGAGCAGATTTAATCCAGCTACTCCAAGAATTCATTGATGTCTTTGCATGGGACTACAAAGACATGAAAGGATTGGACCCCAGTATCTACCAACACAGCGTCATGCTAAAGCCAGAGTCGAGACCGATAAAGCAAACCAGCTACCGGATGAATCCCCATTATGCATCCCAGGTTAAGGCAGAACTTGATAGGTTATTGAAAGTTGGATTTATCGTACCAGTAGAGCATGCTGAATGGATCTCTCCGATTGTGATTGTGCCTAAGAAAAACAAGCAATTGAGAATCTGTGTAGATTACCGGAAATTAAATGCAGCAACCGTACCGGATCCCTTTCCAATTCCCTTTTTGGATACCATGCTTGATAGAGTAGCAGGTCATGAGATGTATTCATTTCTAGATGGGTACAGTGGCTACAACCAAGTAAGAATGGCCGAAGAAGATATACCGAAAACTGCATTTATTACCAATTGGGGTGTCTTTGCTTGTACAGTAATGTGGTTTGGATTAAGAAACGCACCAAGCACATTTCAAAGATGTATGCATGAGATATTTTCTCCTTATCTCACTTCATTTATGCAAGTATATCTCGACGATTTTTCAATTTTCGGTAAGATGATAGCACATCTGTTTCATTTACGGTGCTGCTTTCAGAAATGCAGAGAATATAGACTCTGTTTGAATCCAAACAAATCGGTGTTTGCGGTCTCATGTGGCAAGTTACTTGGCCACATTGTATCTGCACAAGGTATCCAAGTAGATCCAGATAAGATTTTGGCAGTATTAGAAACTCCGGTGCCAACTTCTTCAAAAGAAGTTATGCGCTTTATGGGCCAAGTACGGTGGCATGGAAGGCACTTACGATGGCTTGCTCATCTGGCTATACCATTAAACAAGCTAATCAGCAAAACACCTCGACAATTTGAATGGAGCCAGGAATGTCAGATAGCATTTGATCGTTTAAAGCATTTATTAACACAAGTTCCTATTTTACAACCGCCCGACTGGGATCACCCGTTTCATATATTTGTTGATGCTTCAGATATAGCAATTGGAAGTGTATTAATGCAACAAATTGATAAATGGTTTAGACCAGTGTATTATGCAAGTCGAAGATTAGCACCTGCTGAGAAAAATTACTCTGTAACAGAAAGAGAATGTCTAGGGCTAGTGTAGCTCAGTGATGAGTAGCACCTCCTTTAATGTCAATCCGGGAAGACATGAGGATGGTATGAAGACCACGAGCAAGTGGAAGCACAAGTGCGTGAGTGAGAAGCACACAAGCATGCACACACATACACACACACGTGCACACACAGTAAGAACAAAGAGAGTAAGACAATGGAAACACTTCTATTGCAAGAAAGTTCTCATACAAGCTCAAACTACCAGAAGCTAGCCCCAAAAATGAGCTCTCTAGCTCTATTTATAGTTTTTGACTAGCTTTGGCCCTGTCCAGACCTAGTGTCCGGCCTAGTTAAAAATTAGGTCCCGGGGCTTGTTTGAAGGCCCAAACGAGATCTAAAAATTATGAAAATTGACAGGCGACTACATCTAAGGCTCCCCAAGCTCGAGGACTCCTCGGCTTGTACAAAATGGAGCTACAAAAAGGTGAAATGATATTTACAAGGGTTTGTAGTGATGAGAATCACTTTAAAATGATATGAGGTTTTTTTTGAAAAAAATGAAGGGTTGCCTCAGTGCTAGATCTGCATGTGTGTCCATACTTGCTTCTTCCCGCGTCCTGTCAACACTCTCCCCCCCCTAGGGTCTATCGCCTCTGACAGACCTCTTTTCCACCGTTTGATCAATGTATTTTTGCAGGAGGTCGGTTGCCAATTCTTGTTCTTTGATTCTTAAACCTCTGATTAGGTCTCGTTGCAAAGCCTCCCAATCAACTGTACCAGGCATGTCAGGTCGTGGCATCGTGTAAAGCTCGGAATGCATTGTTTGCTCGCATGCAAAGAGATGGAGTAAATGCGTAGGCCGTGGCGCGAATACCTCTGAATGTGCTTCCCAAAACCCCGTGGTGAACATATCGTCGAATGTTTGCTTGTAGCAGGCAGGGAGATATCTTATGCGTGCATGCCATGCGTAAGCCACTCGTATGCTCGGGGTTGTGCTCATATCATATAGCAGGTCGTAGTTACCATTAATAAACCCGGGAATAGGAGGTTGAATACGGCATACATTGCGAAAAGTTTTGAGTACGACCTGCATCATATCGAAGATCTTGAGCATCATCTGGGCAGCCAAATCTGGCATAGGGTGGAGGCGTGGTATCCAATGTCTGATGGTTGCAATCATGTATGACACTGTGGGAGTACCGGTTGGGGGGGCGATGGCGGGGTAATTGAGCCATTCTTTACAGTTTGCGTTATTCTGAACCTTGATGGCCAAAGCTTTCCATGATCTGCGTCTTTGCACTGGCCCAAAACACGGATTGTACTTCAAATGCATGGGGGCGTGATCCCATGTTCGAAGCATTTCTGGGTAAGTTTCGAGTAACTTCTGCCTCCAAGTTGGTTGGAATATGGCCCCTTTTCGTGCCGCTTCTGGTATATCTTCTGGTTCGAACTGTGTGGCAAATGTTGGGCACTTGTTGGTGACCCTTTTGATTTCTGCATTGTAGTCGGCCAACAATACAAAATAGGGCTTGTATTGTAATTCTGAGCTAGTGATAAGGCGTCTAGGGGCAATGTGCCTGAAGTACTCTGAGTGAAGGATGGTGTCCTCAATGGCCTTCATTGCCAGCATCTGAGTGGATATCCGTTCCTGATGAGTTTGCCCCATTTCCTCTACCTGTTTCATCCATGCCGATGGGGGTTCCTCATAGGTATCTTGACCTTCTTCTGTTACGCGTCCTCCTGGGAATGGTTGAGGCTCGTAGGTGTCGTCGAATGCTTCCTCCACTGGAATAGTAACTGCTTCTTCTTCTAACGGTTGCTCTGGTGGGGAAGGAGGTCGTTCGTACTGCATCAACTTCAATTTTAATTCTGCGATCTGTTGCCGTAACTCCAGTACGTCGTTGGTCGTTGAGTGTTCAGGTTCGGTTGAAGTAGCAGCGTTGGTCATTTCTTTAGGTTCCTGTCGGTGTGGTGTAGACTCTTGGGGTCTCTGTAGGTCCTTCAGCTGGTCGGCAAGCTGATCATGTGCTTCTAAAAGATTGGCATAAGTTTCCAAGATTTGTTGTATGCTTTCTGAGGGAACAGCTTGAAATTTAACCGGGTCTATGGGTGCTCCCGGGGTGTTCTCCATGGCCGCCTCGAGGTTCTCTTGGTTTTGTTGTTGAAGCCGTCTGTTCTCTTCTTGCGCTGCTGCCAAATGTCGTCGTAGCAAAGCCATGTTTCGTTGAAGCCTTGCATTGCGGCCCATTTGATCTCGCAGCTGTTCCTCCATGGCTTTGCTCTCTTCCATATGCCTCGCTTCGAGTTGCGCATTTGCCTTTTCGAGGGCGGATATCTTGCTTTGTGACTCCGTATGACCGAACTCCAAAGCATTGACACGCTCTTGGAGAGTTGCTGAGAGGGTGCAAAGCTCTTTGTTATTTTCTTCCAATAATGTATATTCCTGCTTAAGCTGAGTGGCAGCTTCGAGCATCGTGTCGAGTGCAAGACTAAATGAGGTGGATGCGGGGGTAAGGATGGAAGATGCAGGGGGTTGGGAAGTGGGAATGGGAAAAGTGGATGTTGTGCATATCGTGTGTGGAAGTGGTGATGTGAGTGTAATAACCTGTGATGGTGTTGTGAGAACAGTGGTAGTGGGTGACCCAACGGATGGTGAGATGTCCATGGGATCAGACATGAGAGAGTGTGATTCGTGAAATGTGAACACCGGGATGGTGGGTGGTGTGATAGTGGTGGCTGTGAATGTGGGGAAGTGAATTTGGGGAAGGGACTTTTTCTTATGTTCATCAACCTGTTGAAGAATGTTTACAAGTTGGGTCCAGAAGGAGGGTTGGGTGATTAGTGTGGTGCCCGAGGCAGTTACAAGGGATGGGGTAGGTAGAGTTTGGGAGGGAGGAAATGGAGGGGTGGAGGGTAAAGATATGGAAAGAGTCTGACTAGTGACAGATGGTTGTCCAAAGGCATGGGGGAAGGAAGGGTGACCTAATTGGGGTTCAAAAATCTGAGTGACAGAGATGGATGAGGGTGAAGGAAGGAAAGTGGACACGGGGGTGTGTACAATGGTCTCACTATAGGAGGAGAATGGTTGTGTAGAAAGACACGTGGAGAGAGGCTCTGAGGGTGGGATAGGAGAAGATGGGGGGGATGGTGCATGTGTAATGTCCTCCGGTTCATCATTGGGCCTAGGGCTAATCATGTGAACATCTTCTGATGTGGACGTAGCTAACGCGGTAGATACTTCCATCTGAATCATCTTTCCTTGTCGCGGCCGTGTATCAATTCTTCTTTGATCATAAGCAGGGTTCTCTTGATAGACCAAGGTTCTCATTGCTTCACTGATGCCACAGGTGTCCGCCAAAAGATTTAGCGATTCTACAAACTAGGGGTCGATATGCTCTGAGTGTAACATCTGGTTTACTAGGGCCCTATTTGCTTCTTCTGACATTTTATGGCGTCGTTGTACCTGCTTGATTGTTTGGTATAGTCGTTTGAGCTGTGCCGTATATGCGGGGGCTTCGTCTTCACTCTCTTCCGGGTTATCTCTTGGTGCCTTCTCCTGAGCTTGTGTGCTTAGTCTTTGAGGAAGTTGTGCCACTCCTATCTCCTGTACACTACTTGTCTCGTTTCGTGCATGTTCTCTTTGGGTTGATGCCCCCGGATCGACATTGTCAGGGCAACCTTCACTGTCTGATAGATGAGCCGTCTGCAGAAATGTTTCAAAATCAAAATTTGGGTCCTCGATGAAGGTGGCCATCGCTGCAAATTCTGCATCAGTAGGTAGCGGAGGAGCAGAAGGAGTGGGCTGTACCACCTCTCTTGGTTGCGACTCCTGGAGATGGATTATGATAGGTGCCACCTGGGCTTCCTCTCTAGTGGAGACTTCGGCGGTGGTTACTGGAGGGATCAGGACCTGTGAAAGGGATCCACGCATTCTTTTTGCAGGCTGACTCCCTGACTTTCGCCCTTTGAACAGCTCCAGGTGTGCATATTTTAGGGCTCGAGCAACTGGCACATCATATGCCAGACATCTGTAGATGATTCTCGTCAACACACAACACCCATGTAAAGTGGGCTTCCTCACCCCCCGCTTGCCTGCCTCATACACCTGATCTAAGATCCATACCGGCATCTTGATGGGCAAGCTTCCGGTCTCTGCTAAATACAACCCGTACCATATCTTCTTGTGAGGTTGAGTGAAATGGTCCTGAGCGGGAAATGCGAAGTGCTGGAGGCACATCCGCAGAGGTATGGCGATGTTGGGGGTGAGGGCGCACATTTCTTCGAGCTTCTTGACTCTATTGCTTTTCATTGATTCTGGTATCAAAGGGTCGCGATCTGAAGGCACATGAGTTCCATACATTTGAAGGGCTTCCCTGATTAACGTTACATTTAATTCAAACTTCCTCATCTCCTCCAGATTGGATAAGGAGGGCACCCAGAATGTGCCTGAATGATCTTTATCCCCTGTAGGTTTCAACGTAGCAATCAAGTAGTAGCACCTGAGGAAGTCAGGTTTGGGTAGAGCTGCACTGAAGTAAGCTTGTAGTCCTGCCTTTTGCTAGATATCCTGAAGTGGAGCTGCATTCTGTAAGGTCTCAAATTCTCTTGAAAAGAATTGGAAGGTCCACCAAACCCCTCCACACTCCATCTTGGACTCCCATATGTGATCTGCGTCTCCCAAATCCCTTGGCATTTCATTGAGCCAATGGGAGTGCCCTTTTACTCTTTCGGTTAGTCCACTGGGTGGATCTGGAATAGGAATCCTTCGCACATTCAAGAATTCTTCAGGCCTAGCTGTTGGTGGAGCTTCCACTGGCATGGCATCCCAATTGATAGGAGCACCAGATCCTACCTGAGAGCTTGTGCCTGCCGCTGTTGCCATGAGAGTAGGTTGCTTATCTGCTGGAAGACGAAAGGCACATTAGTGTTGCATAGGAAACAAGATGTAATGGTGTTCCCTTCACAATACTAACATGACAATCCCGGAGGTCAGTGGTTAGTGGTGAGGTGTTTATGATATGTGTGAGTGGTGATTAAAGGTCAGTGTCATCCTAGATGCATACTTTGGTTATGCAATGGGCTCGGAATGCTTCTGTGTTAGTGTGGACGGATTTACAAAATAGGGTCAGGGGGTTTAGTACACAGTTTAATTCTCCACACTTTGATACAGGAGTCGTAGCTCTTAGAGCTAAGGACAGGTGAAGATTTCGGTCTGAGAGTGTGATGTATGTGGGACCTTGTGGGTACCCATTTCCAGACATTCCTGGGGTTGATGGGAGTGGGGACAGTGAGAGGTGTAGGTATCTTGTCACTTTCTGAGTCGTTGGCCAAGAGTGCTTGTGAAAGCTGCTTCATCCTAGTGCCTGTAGGTGAAGTAATTTGGGCTTGTAAGCTAGCCTTGGGCACCCATATCTGTCTAGCATTAGGGGTGGCCTTCATGGACCGCTTAGGAACCCAAATAGAAATGGTATGCCTAGGGGTTATCCTAGGGGGCTTCTTCACTTTGTTCCTTGATGGTGAGGCTCGTTTCTTGTCTCTTTGAGAATCTGCTATTGGAGCTGTGGGTTTTCCATCCTTGCGTATCCAGATCTGTTTCACGCCACGAGATGCTCCATATTGCGCGGGTTGGCGCTCCTGCCTCTTGATCAGCGGCCTCCTTTGTGTAGGGTGATGTTTGGTCCGTTCATTTAGAATCTTCTTTGGATCATTTAGGAACTCCTTCTTGGCTCCTGAACCTTCAATAAGATTGACATTCCTCTGCACCATAGAAGTTTGGACAAGCACAACATGGTTATGTTCGTGTGGATTCCTGGAGGGACCAGGAGTTGGTGCCTGTTCTATTGGTTTGAGCGCTTGATTTTCTAATTCAATCGTGAGATGACTTTGGCCTACCCAAGCCTGAAGAAGTCCACTTCTTAGGTTGAGGTTGACTGCGTGATCATAGATCCAGTCTTGGCCTAAGACAAGAGGTTCGGTCAGATCCTCGTCTTCACACACTAGCACTTTTGCTGGCATGAGGACCTCTTGTATGTAGAGGGGAAGATACACCTCTCCCATGCAAGGGGTTTCCACACCTCCTAATCCTATCAGATAGGCTTCTATGGGTTTTACTTCCAATTGCAGCTGCTGGCAATAAGAAAGCCGAACTGCACTTGTGGCTGCTCCTGAATCAATTAAAGCCCTCACGCTTGTTGTGCTGTCCTTTTGTCCTATTTCTACGGTCACAAAAGGTCGTCGGTCCACTATCTTATGGGTACGTTCACCTGAAGCCTCACACATGGCCATGTGATAGCCTGGAGACTCTTGAGTGTCAGTCATAGGCTGGTCCCTTCCTTGTCTCCTCAACTTCATTCGTCTGATACGCTCTAAGGCCTCTGCCTGTGCTTCTTCTCGAATTCGTTTTTCCTCCTTTTTACGTTGTTTAGCAGTATTGAGTCGACTTAGCATTTCCTCCGTGAGGGGTTCTTGATACAGCTTGACTCTGCAACCGCTAATATAGTTTGGGAGGACATCCCCCTCTAAAGTTGCTAGTTGTACTGCTCCACTCGTGGAGATCCTATTAATGATCATAGGTCCGTAGCCTCTCTTTTCCAGCTTTCTTGCGTGTTGTTTCAATGTGTAGACTAACACTAGATCTCCTGCCTTCAAGCCCTTATCCTTCACATGGGCATCAAAGTATGCCTTTTGCCGTTTCTTTGCAGCATAGATGCCCGCTGCTGCTCGTAGCCTCGTCTCACCTAAACGTTCTAGATCAAAGATCCTAGAGGACAACTCGTGTCCATTCCACTCATGCTCTTGTGCTACTCTTAAAGCTGGGATTAGGAAATCTAGTGGTAGCACTGCATTCTGTCCGAAGACCATCTGAAATGGGGTGGCATTGAGCAACGTTTTGTAAGCAACTCGGTATGCCCAAACAGCATGATGAAGTTGTTTGTCCCAATCCGAGCGTTTATTATTTACAAGTTTCGTCAATACGTTACATAGGATCTTATTCGTGCTCTCGGCTTGTCCGTTAGCTTGTGGGTGATAGGGTGCAGACTTCTTATGTGTCACCATGAATTCTTGAAGGAGATTTTCAATGACCTCATTCAAGAAGTGCGTACCTCTATCACTAACCAACTCTATTGGTAACCCATATCTAGTGAACACATTTTCGAATAAGAACTTAGCCGTCGTTTGAGCATCATTCTTTGTCGTGGCCTTTACTTCCACCCACTTTGTAAGGTAATCTGTGGCTACAATAATGTATTCTGCATGGGAGTTCCTAGCTGGGGGGTTGATGGGACCTACAAAGTCTATACCCCACTTTGAAAATGCACGTCCTCCCATCATTGGCCTTAAGGGCATTTCATCTTTTCTTATCGGATATTGGGCACGTTGGCATGTGTCGCAACTCTTCACATAAGTATGTGCATCCATATGAAGAGTGGGCCACCAAAGTCCGGAGAATAGAATGGTCTTAATTACTCTGTCTGGCCCAAAGTGTCCACCTGCAGCACCGCTGTGTGCCGTTTCTAAGACTTTCAAGTAGTCTGATTCATGAACGCACAGTCTTAGGTAACCATCCTTGCCTCTTCGATATAGGTTGTCTCCTGCTAAGGCATAGTCTTGAGCCTCTTGCTCCATGCTCCGGTTCCTTGCAAGACTAGCCTGATTGGGTAATGTTCCCGATCTCATGAACTCGACCAATGGAGCACTCCAGTCTGGGATCAATGACACGTGATAAAGAGTGGCATGCTCCACTGGGGGTCTCTCCTGGCACCCTGGACAACTCTGGATCCACTCTTGTATTTCTTTGTCCATGCTAGGCCAATACACTCCTAAGCGTTTTAGATTCTGCAATGTTCGTTGTTTAGAGTAGTGATTCCCTAGCAGTCCCTCATGGGCTTGTTGCAACCAACTAGCGTGTTCATCATCCTCGACACAACAAGCTAATACGCCCTCGGCATCTTGCTTGTACATACTTCCGGCTAATATTTGATACTTTAGCGATTTTACAATTTCCTCTTTGCTTGTTTTAACATTTTTATTTGCAGGCCCGAAGGTTAGGACTGGTACCAACTTATTTGCCCATTTAGGAACAACTTCTAAATTGAACAGATAAGCATCGGGCAATTCATCAGACACTCCTTGCGGTGGCTCTCCTGAAGTGATGCGAGAAAGATGGTTAGCCCTAAGATGGGTTCTACCTTTCCTGACAACAACTTCAAAGTCGTATTCCATTAGTAAGAGGAACCATCTTACTAAGCGGCCTGTATTGCAAGGTTTATTGACCAAATATAGTAAAGCTTGATGATCAGTGAAAAACTTGAACTTATTGGCTAATAGATAGTGTCTAAACTTCTTCACAGCATATACCATGCCTAAGCCTTCTCTCTCCGTTGTGGTGTAATTTCGTTCCGCTGCATTCAATTGCCTACTAGCATATGCTATCGGCAAATCTAGGTTTCCTTCACCTGTGGGTTGTGCTAGCACACATCCTATTGCATGATTGGAGGCATCTACATGGACGTGAAAGGGTTTGCTCCAATCCGGAGTAGTCAATATTGGTGCTGTGCACAAACATCTTTTCAGCTCGTTGAAGGAATTCTCGCATTCCTCGTTCCACTCAAAGTTTGTTAACAACCCATAAAGAGGTTTAGCTATGATGGCATACATGTGGATAAACCTACGGTAATATCCACAATGGCCCATAAAGGCCTGTACCTCTTTAACATTCCTTGGTCTGGGCAACTCTGCTATTGCTCTCACTTTGTCTTCATCTGTTGAAATTCCATTCTTAGAAACGATGTGACCTAAGATCTTACCTTGTCGTACCATGAACACACACTTCTCTGGATTCAGACACACTCGATAATCTCTACACTTGTTGAAGATTTGCCTGAGCTCAGGGATGTGGTAACTTCTTTCTTGGGAATGAGCGCACAAATCATCCACATATACTTCTAAGCTCTTTCGCAAGAACTCTTTGAAGACATGACACATGAGTCTTTGGAATGTAGCAGGTGCATTGGTGAGCCCAAATGGCATCACACGAAATGCAAAGATTCCCCATTCTGTGGCAAAGGCCGTTTTGTGCTGATCTTCGGGGCAATGGCTACTTGGTTGTAACCTGAAAATCCATCAAGGAAGCTGTAAACTTCCTTGCCTGCAACACGCTCCAGAAGATGTTCGGTGATTGGAAGTGGATAACTATCTCTGATCGTAGCGGCATTGACTTTTTTAAGGTTAATGCACACTCGCAATTTCCCATTCTTCTTGGGCACCACTACAATGGGGGACACCCATTCAGTGTGCTCAATCTCATAGATGAATCCGGCTTCAATCAGCCTGTCAATTTCCTCTTTTATTTTGGCCGCATAATTGTCATTATAAGTGTAGGGTTTTTGTTTGGTGGGCTTAGCATCAGCGGTCATCGGAATCGTATGAGAGCAAATCTCTGGATCTACTCCTTTCAAGTCTCTATAATGCCATGCGAACACATCCCTATATTCCCTTAATAGAGCTACAAGCTCTGCTTCTTCTTCTGCACTTAGGTCGTCTCCTATGTACGTACATCGCTCTTCGTTCCCTTCAATGGTCACTACAATTTTTTTGGTCTTTTCTTTATTGTCATATGCTTCTCCTATAATGGCCTCTCTCTTAGGCATTCGTACCAAAATTTTCCGGTCTTCCACTTCATATTTCTTGAAATTTTCTGGTACTTCAAACAATGATTCTTCCTCTTCTTGTCTCACTGCTTTCCTTTTCTTTTTCTTTTGACCTCCTTCACTTCCTTTCTTTGAACTTATCGTTTTAATACTCGCAAGGGGTTCTTCTTCCTTTTGGGTTAACACCCCTAGGTCTTCTAAGTAGTGTTCCTCTGAGTCAAAGTATGTATCCATCACAATGGATTCTAGATCATCGTCACTCTCTTCTTCTTCTATGGACTCACTAGGATCACACTCTTCCAACAAGGGCTGACACATGAACACTGAAATATCATAACCCTCCTCATCACAATGGGGTGTCCATTGTTCCTCATTGACTGCAATGTCCATGGTAGCTAAGATTTTTGCCCAACCCTGAGGCTCAAATTCCTCATCTGGAAATATCATTGGTGTATAGGCTGGGTCTTTTATTGGTCTATCTCCTGGGGAAGTTCCTTCTTCTCTCGCTTTTAGGCGCTTTTCCTCTTCCTCTGCGACCTTGCACATCCACAAGTGAGTATCTTCATGCAACCAGGATGGTTCAGGTGAACTTCCAGAATGCACGGAGATAGAGTCTTCTTTCGCTTTGTGGATAGGATTCCACTGTAGGGGTGGTACATCTCTGAAGGTGTGATCCTTCAGATTGACCTTGGTGGTGACCCCTAAGTGCTGTAAGTACAAGGAGTTGGTTCCCCAATCTTGTACTATTTGTAATTGTCGTAGGAAGGGTCTTCCTAGGATCATCTCGTAAACATTATTCTTCTCAAAGTCACATATGGCAAACGTATGTTCAAACTCTACACCACAAGTGGTTAGAGTTATCCCTTCAAGCAATCCGAGAGGTCTTTCAAAATGACCATCTGCCATTTGAAGTTTCATTCTCGTTGGTCTTAAGGTGGGTTTGCCCCATCGCTTCCACAGGGAGGTGGTCGCAATAGCAACACCGGCACCCGAATCCACAATTGCTTTGGTTGTGTAACCTTGGTAGGTGATCGGGAGATAAGTGTTACCTTCTTCACCTTCGCTCATGTCTCCTATCTTGTCGAGAGGTATCCCTGGTACTTTTTGTTTAGAGCCTACTTTTTGTGTATTGGATTCAAGTTCTCGGACCTGATCCTTCACATGATTCTAGAGCTCCGGTTTTGCCTTGAGGAGTTCCTCTACAGTAAGGTGACATTGAACCTTAGTGTTCTTCACCACATCAGTGTTCCTGGGAATCACTGAGTCTTCATTCCTTACCAATATCGTGGGAGCTCTGATCTGGAGAGATTCAGATTCCCATGGGCCTGTGAAATGAGGCAACTCTTGTAAAGAATTAGATTCAAAATCTAATCTCTCATCCTCTTGTTGCTCTGCTTGATCCCCATAGATAGAGGGAATGTCTTGGGGAAATTGATCACGAAGATCATCAATCTCAAGAATAGGAGGGGAATCACCCTTCTCCTTGGTCCATTTCTCTTCTTGTATTTCCCGCAAGAACTCTGGAGAGTACTGTTGTATTGAAGGAGGTATTCCAGCATCCTTAGAATTAGGAACATAAGCTACCATTTGTGGTGAGCTTCCTCTTTCAACAACTGGTTGAGCCTGTGGAGGTAAAGAAACTTGTGATTTGTTTACCAACTGCTCTAATCTTTCTAGTAAGCCTTGGAAATGCAAATCCGGCTTGACAGAGTTCGTCTGATTGAACTTTTGGCTAGTCTCAAGTATAGCTTGAGCTTGTTCTACCATTTTCATGCACATTTTCATCCGTTCAATCTCTAAGTCTGCTGTAGGGTAACTCTTGTCTAGGTTTGCAGCTGTTGGCCCTTCTTGAAGTCGAGCCTGGTAGGCTTTGAACATCATGTCCAAGCCTTCAGGAGTGGGGTCAGCTAATACTGATCCTACTCGGGGTGGTGGGTGGGTTACGAGGGGTGTGTTAGAGGGTGGAGAAATGGAGGGTGATGGGGATGGTAGTGGTGGAAGTGTGTGGGAGTGCGGTTGAGCTGTGATTTCTGTGATTTTTGCCTTGGTTTCCCTCACGCTTTCTTCAAATTCATTTATCTTTTTTGCCCATTGTCTCTTCATTCTTTCACGACTATCCTTCCAGGCGCTAGTCCTCTTTTTGGGTATGCTCTCTGTTGCACTCACCTCGGGGCTCTTTTCCTGAACAACATCTTGGTGTCGTTGAAGTGCCTGGGCTCTTGTGATCACCTGCACAGGTGCAGTGGAAGTCACACTCCCTGTGGAGTCTACAACTAACCCAACAACATTGATAGGAGTGATTTTAGGCATGTTATTAGGGTTCTTTGGGCAATCTCGTAGGAGATGTTCTTTCCCGCAGTCTTGACAGAAGCCCTGAATGGTTATTGGTTGAGGCTGTGTAGGGGCAGGCAGTGGACAATCACGTATAAGGTGATCTCCCTGACATCTGAAGCATGGTCCTCTAGGAAATGGAGGTCGTACCTGCCTAGGTTGAGGTCTAGAGTTGGGGTTTGTGTACATGACATTAGAATATTCCGGTTCCCCACTATTTTCACTTGGGTCCTCATAGTAGTATGACTCGTTATGCTCGGGTGACTGCATGTAGTAAGCCTGTGGGCTATCATTATGTGTGGAGTCAAAACTATGGTCACTTGGATCACTGTCTGATAGCAATGGGGTGACTGGAACTATGGCTCTATTCGGATTTTCTTCAATAGATGCATATTTCACTGGGATCACATTGGTTGGAGCAGGGGGTTGCTGCACTAGGACTGGTTGAGGTCTCTGCTGCCCTTGATAAGGTGGCTGATAAGTTTGTTGTGGTATGTTGTATTGTGGTGATGGGTACTGATTCTGGTACCTACCATGTTGTGGATATGGCTGAGGATAATTTTGCCTAACAGTTTGTTTGTTATATGGGCAGTCTTGTGCCGTGTGATTGGTGTACCTGCGCTCTATGGTGCAGTACTGGCTACTAGGATTCACCTGAGGTTGGGCCATAATGGGGCATACACTTGCCATATGTTCACCGCCACAATTGTAACACCGCTTAACTGGGGCAAATCTTGGAATTTGCTTGCTAGAGACACCTAGTTTTTGGGCTACCTTCTCTGCAAGTTCCTCAATGGATGTGGATTGACCAGATGCCATGTTACTAGAGCTATCAGAATCCTTATAGATTTTTGATAGTTCTAATTCCTCACCTAGATTGTCCTCAATGTCTATGCACATGCGCACACACTCCTCTATCGTTCTAGGGTCCTTCAGGTACACATATGACCTGAGCTTAGTGCTCAACAATCCGTCTAGGAACAAGGCCACTTGTTTGGCTGGTGTGGGTAACTCCGGCATAGGGCATCTCTCCAGGTACTGTCTAAATCTTCTTCCAGCTAGTCTGACCGTCTCTTGAGGTGTTTGTTTGAAGCTATGAATTAGTGAGGAGGTGTTATGCCTGATTCCACTCTTAGAAAACTCAACAATAAATGCCTCTAAGAGTTGGTCTATGTTTCTGAAATGCCTCTCATTCAGTGGTTGGAACCACGTAAGGGCAGTGTTCCTAAGGGTTAGACCGAAAGCATTATATTGTGTGAATAGGTCCTCCACCTGTTCAGCTTTCAACACTTGTCGAAATTCTGCCACATGGTCATAAGGGTCTCCCGTGCCATCGAAATAGTTCTTCATGGACTTCACCAGTTGAGTTGGTCGCAGGGTCCTGGTGTGTTCTCTCGGTCTTGGCAAAGGAAAATCATCAATATTCCTTTGATTCCATGGGGTTCTATGTCTCTCAGGTTCCACTCTATTCCTTTCTGTTCCCGTTCTTTCTCGTCCCAGGGAGTTGGCAAAACTTACCTCAGGTTTGTCTCTGCTTCTATCTCTTTGAGCTCCGTGAGCTTGGGAGGTCCCAGCTCCTTGGTGACTGTAAGACACATTAGTCCGAGGAGGTTGGGGGAAAACAAATTCACCCTTCCATGTGTAGGCATGTCTGCCATGCTCAGTGACCACGAAGATTCTCTCTGATGCGTTGTCTAGGTAGGTTACTTGGCCTGGGCTATCAGGATCTTTAAACTCATAGATTGTGAGGGCACTCACTTCCTGAGGTTGAGAAGATTTATATCTCCAAAAAGCCTCATCGGTTTCTCGGTTTAAAAGCAGGTCTATGCTTTTATTATCCTGTGGAATCCACTCTGGGGTCATGATTCTGGTCAAGACAGATTTACCACGGGGAGTTCTTGGCTCTCTCTCTAAGTTCCCTTGCTCTATATCCCCCATGTCGGTCTCCGCAATCACATTTCCAAACTCATCAGTTCTATCAGGAAGAGTGGTGACTACATAAATAGTCCCCTCTTTATCTAGGTATGCTCCATTCTCAAACTTGACTACTGGGTGGTCTAATCCATGGGTTTGATCGGGGTTCTTAATCTGGACCACCGATCTTCTCAGTCCGTCTTCGTAGATGCGAGCACCTAGACGATTCATCCTGATATATTCCAATTGCGTCTTATAAGGCCCTTCTGGCTTCTCTAGGTAAGCCAACCCTGAACTACCTACTGATCTCTCCATGTGATAGGACATCTCAGAATCACTTGTTTCTGATCTGGCAGTATATGGGTAATCACTCAACTGCTGGGCCCAAGACCTGGCAGTGTGATTGACACTAGCTTCAGAAGATCTGAGGCTTTGTCTGTCTCGGCCTAAGTGTCTGCCTGATCTAAGGTTCATAAGCCTGATTTATTCACCCCCTGGAACCCAAGCACACTCTCGTTGCAGGCTGATTTTGCACCAATCACTTTGTTCTTTTTAGTTGAATATTGTGTTTATGGTCTTGTCTGAAATTGCGTCGTCAGGAGTACTTAAGTGAATTTCCGCACTTGATGAGTGATCGATTCCCGTTTATCTTTTGTCCCTTAGGGTTTTCGCACTTAAGACCTATTTACTTCTTGCACTTTGTTGATTAATATTCTTGGACTTGATTCGTGCCTAACGTTGCCCTAATTAATTACCGCACCTAAGTCGTACTTAGCCTAGGCTAGGAATTGACAAAGGAGGGTTGAGAGATCTTCCAACCTCAATTAGCTGGTTGACCAAACTGCTACACAAGCCCAGGAAGCCTTCTCCCAAGCTCGGTACTCACCCTTGCTAGCTTGCTTTGGATTGCCTTGAGTGCACACAAAGTTCTTGCAAAAACTCGCCAGTTAGTATAGCTTTATTGCCACAGGTGTTTGAAAGACACACTTCAATAATTTTAGTCCCCTTGGAGTAGCTCACTGTACCCCCTGAATCTGAGAACCACTTAGTTCCACCTAAAGGTCAACTTACAAATGCATGTTCTAAAACGAGCTTTCCAACGAGCTTTCCAACGAGACCAAAATCTCATCAATCGGAGTTCGTATGGTCAAGTTATGACCATTCAGGCACTAAAGGGTCAAAACAGGCTCTCAGGGTTCAGGAGATCCCTCTCTGGTTTCTAGGCCTTTTGCCCACTTCCAAGGTTCTAAAGTTATGCCAAGGTGCCAAAAATGAAGCTCAACTAGCCTTCCAATCACTCAAAAAATTAACCCTAAATTTTCATGCGTTAATGGCCGTGTATCGCGATAGGTCGGGTCGGAGTGTCGCGATAGCTCGGAGTGTCGCGATACCTCGGAGTGTCGCGATACCTCGGAGTGTCGCGATAGCTCGGAGTGTCGCGATACCTCGGAGTGTCGCGATACCTCGGAGTGTCGCGATAGCTCGGAGTGTCGCGATAGCTCGGAGTGTCGCGATAGCTCGGAGTGTCGCGATACCTCGGAGTGTCGCGATAGCTCGGAGTGTCGCGATAGCTCGGAGTGTCGCGATACCTCGGAGTGTCGCGATAGCTCGGAGTGTCGCGATACCTCGGAGTGTCGCGATACCTCGGAGTGTCGCGATACCTCGGAGTGTCGCGATACCTCGGAGTGTCGCGATAGGTCGCGGGGTGTCGCGATACCTCGGAGGTGTCGCGATAGGTCGCGGGGTGTCGCGATACCTCGGAGTGTCGCGATAGCTCGGGATATGGTGAATTTTTCTGTTCTATCTAGTGTTCCTAGGAGCTCTAGGCCTGCGCAGTGTCGTGGTGCACTCAGAATCGTGATCGGGTGAAATTTTCGGAGTGTCGCGATAGCTCGAGCTCAACGCCTCGGGGACTGTGCAGACAATTTCTGTACCTGCTGAGCTTGCTGGAGATGATGATGGAGCTGCCACCTGCAAGAAACATGCAAAAAACACACAAAAACAAGCACGCACAATCGCTCTCTCTCAAACTCGCACACAACAAATGAGGGAATGAAAAGGAAGAGGGGATATGTAGTGGGGAAGGAGGTGGAGGTGGAGATGGAGAAGGAGGTGAAGATGAAAATGGAGATGGAGAAAAATCAGATTTTACCTACTACTTACCATTCCAACGCGTCCTCTCTACGTCTTACCATCACACGCTCGTCCTCAAAGCTCGATCCCCGGCAATGGCGCCAAAATTTGGTGTAGCTCAGTGATGAGTAGCACCTCCTTTAATGTCAATCCGGGAAGACATGAGGATGGTATGAAGACCACGAGCAAGTGGAAGCACAAGTGCGTGAGTGAGAAGCACACAAGCATGCACACACATACACACACACGTGCACACACAGTAAGAACAAAGAGAGTAAGACAATGGAAACACTTCTATTGCAAGAAAGTTCTCATACAAGCTCAAACTACCAGAAGCTAGCCCCAAAAATGAGCTCTCTAGCTCTATTTATAGTTTTTGACTAGCTTTGGCCCTGTCCAGACCTAGTGTCCGGCCTAGTTAAAAATTAGGTCCCGGGGCTTGTTTGAAGGCCCAAACGAGATCTAAAAATTATGAAAATTGACAGGCGACTACATCTAAGGCTCCCCAAGCTCGAGGACTCCTCGGCTTGTACAAAATGGAGCTACAAAAAGGTGAAATGATATTTACAAGGGTTTGTAGTGATGAGAATCACTTTAAAATGATATGAGGTTTTTTTTGAAAAAAATGAAGGGTTGCCTCAGTGCTAGATCTGCATGTGTGTCCATACTTGCTTCTTCCCACGTCCTGTCAACACTTAGTATATTCGGTCAAGAAATTTAGACATTACTTGCTAGGCCGTAAATTCACATTTCATGTAGACCACGCTGCACTTATCTATTTAGTTCGGCAACAACATCTAGGTGGTCGATTAGCGTGATGGGTCTTACTCTTGCAGGAATTCGATTGCGAAGTCATTCACCGGCCAGGCAGTTCACACGCCTTAGCAGATTTTTTATCCTGCTTAGATTCCGATGAAGCTCCGGTGGGTATAGATGACACGACACCCGCGATTTATGTATCAGAACCAATTAATGAAGATTCTGTAGACCCACCTACCCATTTTCATATTATGATCAGATCTTGACCTTTCTCACTAATGGTTGCCTTCCATCTCAGACTTCTAGAGCAGTATGCAGGAAAATTGCAGTTTTTAGCCGCCGATTTCGGTTAATTGCTGGAGAACTATATTATGTAGATCACACCGGAATCCTACTTTGATGTATTCCACCACATGAAGTTAACTCAGTTATCACTTTGGCTCACTCGATTCCTTCCGGTGGACACTTTGCTGTAGATCTAACTCACCGGAAAATTCTACAGAGTGGTCTCTGGTGGCCAACAATGTACAGAGATATATTACAGTTTGTCAAACAATGTGATACTTGTCAAAGATCGGGTCAGCCATTACAACGTCATTTTTTTCCTTTGCAACCCATCTTACCAATAGAACCTTTCCAGAAGTGGGGTCTAGATTTTATCGGTCCAATTACACCACCAGCAGTCTTCAGTAACAACCGTTACATACTGACCTGTACAGACTATGCAACTAGATGGGCTGAAGCTTGGGCTTTACGGTCTGCTACAGCAGTTACAGTAGCAAAGTGTCTGCTAACCGATGTCTTTCCACATTTTGGCTTACCACTAGAAATTGTCTCAGATCAAGGCACTCATTTTGTAAACAATTTAATGAAGGCACTTACACAGTCGTTCCAGGTTACACATAAATTTAGTTCTCCTTATTATCCTCGTGCCAATGGATCGGCCGAAAGTACAAACAAATCTCTGCTGAATATCCTTCGAAAATTAATCATGGAATCACCGGAAAGATGGGATCAACTACTACCTGCAGTATTATGGGCATACCGGACTACCTACAAGGTAACAACAGGATTGACACCTTTCAAATTAGCTTATGGCTTAGAAGCAATAGCACCAATGGAGATGGTTATACCAAGTTTACGAGTAGCCATTACCCAAAAACTGCTACCGGAAGACTCACTGACATTTCGGTTGGACACACTCAGAGAGTTAGACGAACACCGATGGCTCAATTTTTTAACCATGCACGAAGTTCAATTAAGACAGGCAAGTACGCACGATCGAAACCTGAAAACTCCAGTGTTTTCGGTCGGACAGCTTGTACTTTTCTATAATGCAAAGTCCAACAGATCCGCAGGCAAATTCAAATTACGGTGGTTCGGCCCTTACAAAATCTCAGAGAAAATCGGGCCAGCAACTTTTCGGTTGACTACGTTGACCAGAAATCCACTTCCAAAAGCAATCAACGGCTCGAAGCTGTGGCCGTAGCAAGAAGGGATGGGCTCCCACTGAGTGCCAAGGCAGCTCAGCGAAGTTAGCCAGCCCTCGGATACGCAGGTATTATCCCAGCCATCACCCAATCTCCCATCACTGAACGACAATGGCTCTTCCCTTCCCTACCATCTAGAACCGTAATAACCTTCCAGGCCTTCGCCGAAGCCTTCTGCCTCACCCCACAAGGCCGCGAGAATGGCCCCAGTATCCCCGTAGCCCGCATGACCAAACTCTTCCCGCGCCATTCATCAAATGAATACGCCATTCTCTGTCGCCCCGAACCTGAAAGAACTGCATTACAGTTCTTAGTCGCAATCCTTAACCTCCAAAAACGCACATACGGTATCTCCCGACCATTCTATTCCACCATCGACCTTGCCGCACGAGAACCCGTTAATTTCGCCTCATTTTTCTTTCACCGAATCCATAAGGAGTGTGGCGCCATAGTGAAACAAATCAACAAAGGAACCACCCCTCGATCCAGACTTCCCCACATCCTTTCTTTTCTCTTCCCAACCATACTCGCCGCTCAACCACCACCACGAGGACTAGTTTTAAGGCACGAAGAGTCAGTTCAACTACTAGAAGATGAGGAAGAAGAAGATGAAGAAGAGCTCAATCAGTTGTTCCGCAGAAAACGTATCAGGATTAGCTCCTCAGAAAGTGAAGCACAAGGTTCAGCAGGAAAGGATAAAGATGATGATAAAGAAGACGAGAAGCAAGAAGAAGAGACGTTTCATGATACTGCCACCTCAATGCATAATGAATCGTCGATTGAGCAACAAGAACAACAAGATCAAGTAGAAACGGATATAATTTCGACCGAAAAAGAATCAGAACAACAGGAAAATGAGCAGCAATCCAATCAAGATGCACTAGACAAGCTACTGAAGGCCGTGGAATCTACAGAAGCACACAATGCAGAAACGAAACAAATAAACGAGGTAACTACTGACTCTGCTCTCCCTAAAACCCCGCCTACTAACCCCATCTCCCCACCGGAACCATACCGCAGCCCCATCAAGCCGAGTCACCACACTGGAACTTCTGAAGCCTCTACATCCTCCCTTAACTTTTCACCTCCAAACTCACAACAACTCCTCGCCGGAACCTCGTCACAACCTCGTCCTCGCCTGCCACCAATTTTTCCGGAACTAGAAAATATGGGTCGCCTTTTAATTAATCTATCCCAACAACTGCCGCAACACCTGAAGCACGCCACAGACAGTGCCCGAGAAGAATTCCAAAGGAAATTGGAAATAATGGAGGCGGATATCACCCCTCTTCAGGAAGAATTACAAGCAGCAAGAGCAGAAAATCATGCACTACAAGAGCAGATCAAGCAGCTACAGGCTACACTTCAAGTACAAGAAGAGAGCTCAAGCCAGAGAGATAAGGCAATGGCTGCAAAAGAAGAAATGCTGATAGCTGCCGACGCGGAAATAATACAGTTAAAACAAACACTCAAAGATACCGAAGATACAAGAATAGCACTAGGAAACCTACTGGAAGAAACAAGAGTCCAGTTGCAGGACACAATACAGAAATATCAAGAGCAACAAAGAGAAGCAAAGCAGGCAGAGGATGAGTTACAAAGAGCAAAAGAATCCTTAGACGATGTCAACAACATGCTGAAACATCAACTAAACAGAGAATCTAAATATCAGAAGGATTTAGCAAATGCCCGCAGAGAACGGGATGCTTACTACCAAACCATAGAGTTCCAGAACCAACAGTTCGGAAGATTAGATAATCAGGTACGCAACCAGAAACACAGAATCAACGAGATGCAGAAACAAGTAACGGACATGAAGACAGCAAGAGATGCGGCATTATCAAACGATTTTTATTTACAGGAGGCCTTTTTGCAAACACAGGCCGAAATTTTGCTTACTGAAGCCATCGCACTTAGTTCTGTTAGAGTAGATGCGCAGATTTTAGAACCTGATACCCTTAAACAATTATTTGAAACACTTAAGAAAAAAATAGCCCGCACATTTAGACTAGCAAGAAATATGTATCTAGAAGGAATCGTAGAGGAACAATGAATTTTGTAATAAAAATCACTTGCGGGTTCGAGTCCACCGTGCGTGCCAGTGTTAGACGGCCGCCAGAGTAGGACAAATGTATGCCGGATGTAACGGAGTTCCTTGAATTACGCGCGAAAAATTGGTACGCGCATTCTGTAAACGTCTTTTTAAAGTAATGGAAAAAGAGTGATCGAGACCCGTTTTTTGTCTCAGAAGTTGTTTGAGTATTGTCTGAGTGGTGTGGTGTCATCAAGATATTGAATCATATTCCTATATTGTTCTGTTCAGTCTGTTCGTCTATTCCTATTGTAGTGCAGAATAATGAACGTGTAGTATCGAGTGTGAAATCTGTTGTTGACAGTTGTGTTCTGTATTCACTGTTGATTCCGTTCACAGGGAAGGACTAATATCGATAATAGTATGAACTGCGAGTTGGAGCACTGATAAGCTTGGTGATGAGTTAAACTGTGATTAGTATGACGGTTGATTGAGTTCGACATACGGTAAGCCTGTACACCCTCTGGTATGGTCGTATGCCTGATTACTATCTGGTATACATGTTTGTTCTGAAGAAGTGTGTTGTGATTCGCATAAGTTTAGTAAGTTGAGTAACTCTATTAGTCTGCAAGTCAGAACCAGACTACTGCTCCGTTACCATAGCAGATTAGTCTGTAAGTTCGGCGTCCTAATACGCAGAAACAGTTACTGGTCAGTTAAAACTAAGTATCTGAGCTAAGACGCGATAAGAGTATTTGTGGTTATGTAAGCATTTGGGAAAATAGTATAGGGCCTCTGTCTAACAGACCCCTACCACTCCCAAGAACCCACTTGATCTGACAACGCCTTTCGGTAATTGAAAGTTTAATATAGTTTACTGTGAACCTCTATTTTATGTTAAATACTTGCTTGGTACGATTTCGGCTAGTTATTAAAACAGCGTAACTGTGTAACATTTAACAGTATCTACGGTTAAAGAAGGAGATGGAAGGAATCATGAAAAAATGGGATGCATATTATAAAACAATTCAATATCAAGCTCAAGAGCTGGAACGTAGAGAAAAGCAGTTAGGCGCTCAAGCAGAGAGATTATCCAGAGTTGATGGTCAAATTGCTGATATGAAAGTCAACAGAGATGCTTCGATAGCTAACGACTTCTATTTACAAGAAGCATTTTTGCAGATGCAGACCGACGCACTGATGAGTCAAGTTATTGCGGCAAGTTCAGTCAGAACAGATGCACAACTGGTGGAGCCAGATACATTGAAGATTATGTTGGATTCCCTAAAACAGAAGATCACCCGAACATTTAAATTAGCTAGAACTATGTATATACAAGGCATAGTTGATGAGCCTTAATTTTGTTTTCTTTGCGGGTTCGAGTCCACCGTGCGTGCTAGTGTTAGGCCGCCGGATGGGAATAATGTAATCTTATTTTTCATATATCGCATGCACCAAAAAGGCATAGCGATTAGTTGTAACCTTTTTATCCATTAATGAAAGGGCATTACGGTGACTCTCGGCGTAGAGAGACGGGTTCGCTAGACTGTCTGTCTGGGCGACGACGTCGGAGATGTTGTGTGCAGAGTTTGCAGATATTTTGAGTATATTTGCTCGTTGAATTGAAGTATTAAGTGTTAACAGAGTAAAAGCCTATTCACATTAATAAGTTTGTTGACTGTGTTTGATTAACTCGTGCGATAAGTTTACTGTGTAACGATAACCGTAATCGGAGACAGTAATTGCATCGCGTAGACTGTTGTCTTTGAGAGATAAGTACTGTATAAGGAGTTATTTAATTTGGGAAAATCAATTTAAAGGGCCTCTGTATTATCAGACCCCTACCATCCCCAAGAACCCGAAAATCCCAATGTGGTAAGTGTATCCCAAGCATCCTTAGTTGTTCTGCAAGAGCGAATGTGAGGAATAATGGCATGTTTGACAGTACAATGTGGTAAGTGTATCCCAAGCATCCTTAATTGTTCTGCAAGAGCGAATGTGAGGAATAATGGCATGTTTGACAGACATGGCTATCAATGCATGTGCTTGAGCATCTCTACCATCCCAACAAATTTGCTCAGCATTAGGTGCAGCAAAAACTGCAGCATGAACAAGAATCTGAGGAATATCAGCATCTTCAATGCCATCTGCATCAGCTTCAATACCTGTATTTGCAGGTGTAATAGGACGTTTTTCAACACCCTGCACAATGTTCCACAGTCATTTTGCAACCAATACATGTCGCATCATATAATCCCACAATGGGTGATTGGTTCAGTCCAACTTATCCTCAACAGCCAAGATACGGAATACATCACTCTTTTCAGACATGGCCACTGACTAAAATACCTATGCAGAAAAATGATTGTATCTGAAGAAGTTGAACAGGACTACCTCAACGAGTTTTGCTAAACCTTTAGCAGACTTTGAGACGCTTGTATTGGTGAATTGAAACTTGTATATATCTTTGGCACAAGAAGATGAAATAGCCTACACAAGCGTTGTGATAGTGTGTTTGAAGGCCAAAACAAGCTCGGATCATGATTTCGGCACCACAAATTGAAGCTGTTTTGATCTCCTAATCACCTTTAGTATGCTCACCAAATTTTGTGCTATTCTGAGACTATGACCAAAGGGGTGTCGACGATGTCCTAGATGAAGCAGCGACCTGCTTTGACATCAATTGTTGGAGTTCGACGTCTACGGAAGCACGCAAACAGCACAAGGAAGAAGAAGAAGCTTGGAGCACCACACACAATACTAAATGAAGTACCACTAGAATGTACAAACATAAGTAACCCATTAAGGATACAGGCGTATATACAAGCCGAGAGAAAAAAACCTCCTAAAGAGGGAAAAAAGTGCAACGGCGGTCCTAGTGTGTTCACACACATCACTACCTAAATATATCAACAATGTGTTCACACATATCACTACCAAAATATATCAACAAACCCCCCCATGAGAAATGTGTGAACAAAGAGATGGCATCATGTATAAGGAAGTGCCAACTATGTGGAAAGAAATCACTCCACAAAAGTAAGCTTAAAGATTTGCGAAAAGCTTCAAACTTCTCCCTAGGAAGACCCTTTGTGAAAAGGTCTACAATTTTATCCTTTGTGGGCACATAAGCCAAATTGATCTCTCCAACACGGAGTCTCTCCCTTGCATAATGATAGTGCATCTCAATGTGCTTTATGCAAGCATGGAACACAAGGTTCCTCACAACTACCAATGTGCTTAGGCTAGTAAAGATGGTGGTGGCAGAAGAGTGATTAACATCCAAACCAACCAAAAGGCATCAAGCCACACACACTCAACAATCACTATGAAAACTATCCTATGCTTACCTCACAACTAGAAGTGGCCATATTAGGCTACTTCTTTCTCAACGAAGCTATGCATAAGCCATCAAGCATGAAGCAAAAAGAAATCTTGGACACATGAGTGTCATAGCTAACAACCCAGTCTGAGTTGGACAAAGTACAGCATGTAAATCAGGTAGTAATGATCCCCCCTTGGTATAAAACAATCGGGTACCACTTAAGTAGTGAAAGATGTGCTTAATCACCTACCAATGCTTGACACCTAGGCCATGCATAAACTTGTTTATTTGAGGAACAACAAACTAAACATCAAGTTGAGTTATGCATTAGTAAATAACAACCTATTTATAGATAGCAACATCAAATGCATCTCTAGCATCATGAACACTCAATTGTAAACCTATTTCCATGGGAGTGGAAATAGGTTTGCAATCTTCAAGGGGAAAATGTTGCAATAATGTGCCAATATATTTTCTTTAACACAAAGCTATTCCTCTATCAATTTGCAAAGTTGAATGCCCAAATAATGTTGAAAATGCCCCAAATTTGACACCATAAAAAGGGGCATGCAAATCAACCTAAATTCAACAATATGCTGCTTACTAGGAATTGTGAGTAGCGTATCATTGACATATACAACAATGATTAGAAGTACATCATGTGCACATTTAACATATAATGTGCTCTTAGTTGAAGTGTTCCCAAAACCATGTGCTACCAAGTAAGCATGTATCTTTTTATACCAAGCATATGGTGCTTGCTTCAATCCATACAATGCCTTTTTCAACCTGCACACTTTATTTTCATGTCTCTTCTATAGAAAACCATGGAGTTGAAATATGTACACTTCTACATGTAAATCATCATTCCAAATGCAATTTTAATGTCCAACTAATGTACATTCCAATCATCATGAGTTTCAAGTGTACAAATGCTATGAACATTGGTCGTTCGACATGTGTTGGTGAAAATGTCATCCAAATGAGCATAACCTTTGGAAACAAGCCTAGCCTTATACCTATCAGCTAACCCTTCATGCTCACATTTCATCTTATATGCCCATTTAGAACCAATGGCCTTTTCCCCTAGAGGAAAATCACATAAAGACCAAGTACCATTCTTCATAATAACATCATATTCTAAAACCAAAAACGCATCAAACATATATTCCCCCTCGATCAAAACAAAGGATGCCCATTTTACAAGTTGACATATTTTCAGCCGTAACCAAGAATTTCTCAAATCATATAAACACCTCATACTTTTCTTTCAATTTATAAACCCATGCATGCTTGGAAATTCATCAACAAAACTCATGAAGTATAGGTTATTCCCAAATGAAGGTGTTTGCATAGGACCATAGACATCACTATGAAAAAGAGGCAATCTATGTGCAATTCTAACCAAACCACTGTTTGGGAAGCAAGAACACTACATTTTTCCCAAAATACAACCTTTATAGACATGTTTAAATGGTGCCTCAAGTTTGAAGAGAGAGGAAACCATTTCAAATATTTGCAGGCAAAGCAAAATAGCAAAATTTAGATGTTCATGTCAAAGCCTTGCATATGAGATCGCATGAGATCATGAATTGCACATGTTGAATCATTCACAGATTTTGCATAATCTATGAGCTTATACCACCCATGTCATAAAATGACAAAGGAAATGATGATGTCACCATTGAAGATATCATCAGTTGTACGTGTGTCACCAATAAATTTGACAACCAAGCAAATCATGGCTAGGTTAAAAATGATAACAGATTTTTCTTTATCCTTGCCACATATAAGACATCCAAAAATGTGACTACCACCAATAGTATTCATAATGATCTTTCCAACTCCCATGATAGGATAAGAGGATTTGTTAGCTTATTTGATAGTATTCCATGTAGGAGCAAGCTCAATTGAAGTGAAGAAAATATGCTGCAAGGTAATATGTTTGGTTGCACCACTATCAAAGTACCAAACATCCAATTCTATTATAGACATACACTACTGATGCGAAGATAGTTCATAACTGCAACAAGTAGTAAATGCCCATTCTTTTGGTTTTTAAGGCCCACAATCAATATAGACACAAAAATCAAATAGAGACATGAGATAAAATAGACAAGAAAATAGAGAGATGAATGAGCAAAGCTCCACTAATATTCATTAAATTCCAAAATTTGAAGTACATGAATGTTAGAAAGAAACATAAAGATTGCATATAAATGCATCAATCTACAGTATATCTTCATAACTTTACAATATCCATGAAGTGTATATGATCACCTCGAAGTGTAAATAAGCTCCAAGCTAATGACCTTCTTGTTGTAGAAGAAAACTCATAATCCCTAGTTTTTTCTCATCCTTTGAAGGAATTGAAACCCTAACTCCACTCCTCCATAAGGTTGAAGGTCCCTCCATTGAGTCTAGCTCATGTATAGCTCTCAAAATTGAGTGACTTAGAGGCCAAATTGGCTTCTCTTTATATAGAAACTCCAAAACTTTTGCACTTAATCAAGAAAAACAAGATAAAAGCATGTGTATGTGTTCTTTAATGGAGGCTCCTAGTTTTTTGGGAAAAGCACCTGCTTTTGGTGTTTTTTGGGAAAAGCACCTGCTTTTGGTGTTTTTTGGGAAAAGCACCTGCTTTTGGTGCTTTTTACATGCTCTTTGAGTTGAAAAGAAAATATTTGAAAAGCAAAAGCATGTGGAAAGCAAAATTAGGGTTTTGGTTTTCAACCCTCAAATCATCTCCAAATTTACAATGTAATATATTATTTGAAAACTCTTGAGAATCACTTTCCAAAAATCTGATACAATAACTGAATATGACATGTTTACAATATCTACAAAAATGTATGATTTCTTATGCAATCAAATTGGACTGGTATGACCCCTCTTGGAGCTAACTTCCTTTGTTCATGTATCCAGAAGTTTCTGAGAACTTCTTGTTTTAGGGACCTGCTTCCCTTGCTAAATAATGAATTGAGCTTGACTAGTATCTACCATAATGCTCTTATCTTTCTATACATTTCACTATTCTCAGCATGCTCTATGTGCACTATTTCCACTTACGCTGATACCAATGGTTGGTTTTTAGGGCCCACAATCAATATAGACACAAAAATGAAATAGAGACATGAGAGCAAATAGACAAGAAAATAGAGAGGTGAAGGAGAAAAGCTCCACATATATCTATTACATTCAAAAATATGAATTACATAAATTTTATAAAGAAACATAAAGATTGTACATAAATGCATCAATCTACAACATATCTTTACAACTTCAAAGTCTCCATGAAGTCTAGATGATCTCCGCCAAGTATAAATAAGCTCGAAACTAATGACCTCCTTGTTGTAGATGGATTATCATAAATCTTAGTTGCTTCTCATCCTTTGAAGAAGTTGAAACCCTAGCTTCACTCCTGCACAAGGTTGAAGAAGAACTCCACTAAGTCTAGGTCATGTCTAGCTCTCAAAATTGAGTGATCTAGAGGCCAAATTGGCTTCTCATTCACCTAATCAAGAAAATCAAGCTAAAAATATGCACATGTGTTTTTTAATGGAGGTGCCTAGCTTTTTGCAAAAATCTCCTGCTTTTGGTGCTTTTTAGATGCTTTTTGAGTTGAAATGAAAATATTCAAAAAGCAAGTACATATGTGCAATGCAAAATTAGGCTTTTGGTTTTTCAAACCTCAAATTATATCCAAATTTACAATATGATATATCATTTCAAATCTCTTGAGATGTGCTTTCCAAATATGTAATACAATATTTTGATAGTAAGAATGGTGTTTGATTGCTTCAAAAAGTATCTAGCACATGTGGAGAATCATATAGGTAGATCACTCAAGAAACTCAGATCTGATGGAGGGGGAGAATACTTCTCCAAAAAGTTCGATGAGTTCTTGCTGGATAAAGGTATCAAAAGGGAAGTGACTACCAGGTACTTTCCTCAACTGAATGAATTGCAGAGAGAAGAAACAAGACATTGGGTGGATCAGCCAGAACAATGCTTGAAGAGAAGACCTTGCCACATTATCTATGGGCAGAGGCTATTTCAATTGTTGTGTACCTTATCAATAGACTACCATCGAAATCACTTCAAGGCATGACTCCTTATGAAGCATGGCATGGAGAAAAACCTAGTCTTGGACATTACAAGGTGTTTGATTGTTTAGCTTATGTTCATGTACCATTAGAAATAAGAAGCTAGATGAAAGGGCAACAAAGGAAGTGTTTATTGGGTATGAATCAACTCATATGGGTTATAGGTTCTATAATCCTTCAACCAAGCAATTCACTACAAGTAGGGATGTTATGTTTGAAGAACACAGGTCTTGGTATGATGAAGACAAACAAAAGGTAACTCTACCATATGTTCTTGATTCTGATTCTCATCAATTAGGAAGCAACCATGATACAAAGGTCCAAGATCGAAGAAGTGATACAGCTGATGACCAAGATGAAAGGGAAAAGGATTACAAGCTATGGAAGCCAAGAGGCAAAGCAAAGATGCAAGAGTGTGGAGAATGCTCCATGCAAGCACCTAGAAGGTCAACGAGGGCGAAGAAACAACCAGAAAGGTATGGATATGATCCCACATTTGTTGCAAAGCGTTCAATCTACTTGGCAAAAGACTCAATTTCAAAGGAACCCTCAACCTATGAAGAGGCAAAGGGAAACCCTAATTGAGCAAAGGCCATGAAAGAAGAAATAGATGCATTGAAGGAAATGGACACTTGGGATTTGGTTGCAATGTCATCCAATCAAAAGGTAATTGGTTGAAGATGGGTATATATAGTTAAAAGAAACTCAGATGGATCAGTTTGTAGGTACAAGCCAAGATTAGTTACCAAAGGATGCTTACAAACTCATGGTATAGACTATGAGGAAACATTCTCTCCAGTTGCAAAGATGACTACAATCAGAACATTGATAAGTGCAGCTGCTACGAGAAATTGGAGCCTCCTCCAGCTTGATGTAAAAAATGCATTTCTAAATGGTTGGATAAGTGAAGAAGTATACATGTCACAACCTCCAAGCATTGAGAATCCTAATCATGCATCTTATGTTTGTAGACTTAAGAAAGCATTGAATGGATTGAGACAAACTCCTAGAGCTTGGAATTACAGGTTGGTTACATACCTTCAAGATCAACGGTTTAGACCTAGCAACTCAAATCCTTCTCTGTTCATCAAAAAGGATCACAATGAGGTTATCAATCTATGTGTATATGTAGATGATATTATTGTGACAAGTGATGATCTGAATGGCATTCAAATGATCAAGAGCACATGCCAAAGGAGTTCAAAATGAGTGATTTAGGTGAGCTCACATTCTTCCTAGGTATGTAGGTCATATACACAGATGAAGGAATGTATTTGAATCAGAGGAGATACATTCAGGATCTTCTTCTTAAGTTCAAAATGGAGAACACTAAACTTGTAGGTACACCTTTAGAGATGAATCATAAACTTATTGTTTATGAAAGTGAGAAAATTAAAGAAATTAAAGAGTATCAAAGCTTGGTAGATAGCTTGATATATGCTACTCATACAAGGGTAGACATCTCATACAGTGTAGGAGTGCCAGTCCAGTTCATGCACTCACCAAGAAGACCGCACATGGATGCAAATAAGAGAGTACTTAAGCACCTCAAAGGTAGAATCAATGAAGGTATATTCTATCCCTACTCTTCATATTTGGATATCAAAATCTATTCGGATGTAGATTGGGTAGGAGCTAAGGATGATAGAAGAAGTACCTATGGTTACTTAGCATTTGCGGGTTCAAAGCTAGAGTCATGGAGTTCCAAGAAGCAACCAATAGTTGCTTTATCCTTAACTAAAGCAGAGTATAGAGGCTTGACCATAGCAATTCAAGAGTATGTGAATTATTAAGTTAATTTCTTGTAAAGTAATAGTAAGAAGTATGCAATTGACTCTAAGTCTTTGGGGTCGATGTAGAGTATTATTTCTCCATATTGCAGTCAAAAGAAGAATTAGGAAGCAGAAACATAACAAACTGGAGTATTCCAATTCCCACTCTGGAATCCCTAGAATTGGTAAAGTTCTCATACCAAACTAAGGTGAACACTAGCAACCACAATGGGATGGGGTTAGTTAAAAGGGAATTAATATTTCAATGCAATTGATGTGGAATGTGAAAGCATCGTTCAATAAAAGAATACCCCCATTATAAATAAGACACCACTCCAAGATCCATAAACAAAATTGGGGATTGGTTCTGGTAGGAAAATGAACCCATAGAGAAATAGACACCCAAGAGCAAACAAATAAATCTAGAGATTTAGAATGTGCACCGTGAGTACATCATTGGAAGAAGAACAGCTTCTAGACAATGTAGTGATCGAACAACCATGCAAAACATCAAAGGTTGTGACTAAAGATACCAACCATGACATCAAGCTAGAGTTTGGATCCATTGGCTTATTGGAAGATTGAATAACATGATTTGTAATTTGCAAATTGGATATCATATATTATATGAACCCAGATAGTGATCTTAATATGGAGAAATCCTTTTTCTATGAGCTTTTGGGTGAAAACCATGAAAAAGCCTAGCCAAAAATTGATGGAGCAACTATTAAAGTGGACCCTACTAACGTAGCAACAAATATGATAAAAGCTTACACAACTAATACAGAAGATAATGCAACCACTATGGATGGCATTGCATATATTCCAATTATGGCACAATTACCCCATACACATAGATTAACTTTTCCAAAATTTAATAGTGCTCTAATAGATGATTTTGATATTCATGTTCAAGCCTTCAAAGTCAATTTTCGATCTTAGATGGCAGTGAGAAGGATGAACAAAGATGTCAAGTTTTTATGGTCACCTTAGGAGGTGGTTACATAGATGACATAATATCTAGCCAATTATTTTGCAGATTATAAAGCATTAAAAGTAGCCTTTTTATAAAGATTTCAAAGAACAAAAGCTCTTGGCCAAATGTTTTTAGCATTATAGTATATGAAACAACAACCTAGCCATGGTATCAACTCATATGCCACTATGTTCTAGAGTTGGATGGTAAGACTTCCTCAAACTAATCTACCACTAGCAAAACACTCAAAGACTAATTTGTAAAAGGCACATTTCCTATACTAAGAGAAAATATTTAGTTGTATGCTATTGAACCTATCATAACTATAGATAGCATAATTGGTGTAGTCAATTCACCAGAAAAACAATTAGAGCTTAATTCAATAGGATCAATTGTAGTGATTGAAAAGCATTAGCATCAATCCCTCCACAAGTACCAACATATCCATTAAGCCAATTGCATTGTACTAAATGTAGAATACTCCATTACATTGCAGCGATATGTGCCTTAAACCCAAATGTTTTGCACCATACATAATATGCAGAATCAAAATACAAAGAATTTTCGTTTTAATGGATGCAACAATGCCAAGATAATGACCACTAATCATGTCCAAGGTGATTATTATGGAGGTCATTGGAATTAGTATGCTCTAGATTAGTACACAAACCCAAGAAGCACGACCTTCCAACCAAAATCAAAACAATACACCTCTACAAAGTCAAGGATATTACGGATACAATCCTAGTCATAGAAAATTCAATCAAAATGTAGACAATCAATGAGACCAATGAGGCTTGATCTATAATTTTTTCCATGAAATTGGTCACATTTGGCCAAATTGTAGAGATGCTCGAGAATACAATTGAAGAAAAAGAGAAGGAAAAATGTGTATGCCTATGGCTAACATGGTGGAACTTACATATTTGAACCTATCACCGATGTGGCAATATGTTCAAGCACGCATTATGATGCATACATTGTTCCATCCACCTCTAGTAAATAGGAACAATGTGCCATGTACCAGCAAGTTCCAGAATGGACAGCCAATGATCCTATCCATTTTTTTAGCAATCATACCACCTATCGATGAACTAGAGATTATTAATCTAAATTCCCCACAAGTTAGTCCCATACTAGAGTCTTTCCCCAAGGAATGCACTATCACTACAACAGATCAGCCATATACCGAGGTTTTTACCGAGGGAAATGAACGCGTGCACTTTTGGCCCGACGTTAGTGTAGGTGTCGGTATGCATGTCGGAATCAAAGTGCCAGTATAGGCATCGGCATGAGCCTTGGTATATGCATCGGTATGCACATCGGTATAGGCATTGATATGGGTGTTGGTATGCATCATTATTATCGACGCTCATACCGGCGGTTATATCAACGCCTCTGCTGGGTGTACCGTCACGTATACCGGCATGCCCTGGGTGTACCGATGCTTATTCCGATGGCATTACTGGGAGTACCGTAACTTATACCGACGACCATATCTGTAGAAAAATTTTTCGGCAGAGTGTGTTGTCTTTTGCTACAACAACATTACCATGATGTTGCTTACCAAAAGACAATACACTCTGCCCAAAAAAAATTGAGTACATGTGATGTGTACTATAATGTCAACCAAAATATGATTTCATAAAACAAAATTTTAGAATGAACCATGTACAAAAAGAGTTATATATTTCATAAATGAAGCATGTACAAGAGTGTGGCAACCCACTGTCATATAAGACTTTTACAAAATATGGCAAAGCATTGCATTGCCATATAAAAATCAAATACAAAATTTTGGTGTGCCACTACCATACACATTCCATATCAACAGTCCTGCAACAAAGAACATTAATGAAATGAGATAAATTCACATGAAATTTAAAAACAACAAGTAAAAACCAAGTTTATAAATTCATCACCTCATCGTAAACACTCCCATGAAATGACCGCACCGCGTCCCTCCAAGTCCTCCAATAGTGCAGTCAATCCATGATGATATCCATAAGCCTCTTTCGTTCGTGTTGGAGGATGACCCATTGCCACTTCTGCAACAAATATACAAAACATTAGAGGAACATACATGAGAAAATTAACACAAACAAATTCAATAAACCAAATGGTACTTACAAACTCGTGACACATCGTGTCATATCCACCGCTGCCCAAATGTGATGGTCCAACCGTATGTGTATGTTTGCATGCATGTGTGTATATGTGTGTATGTATGTGTGTGTATGCATGTGTGTGTATGAATGTGTGTATATGTGTGTGTGTATGCGTGTGTATGCATGTGTATATGTGTGTGTGTATGTATGTGTGTATGCATGTGTGTGTATATATGTGTGTATGCTTGTGTGTATATGTATGTATGCATGCATGTGTGTATATGTGTGTGTATGTATGCATGCATGTGTGTATATGTGTGTGTATGTATGCATGCATGTGTGTATATGTGTGTAAGTGTGTGTGTGTGTATGTATGTGTATATATGTGTGTGTATGTATGTGTGTATGCATGTGTGTGTACGTGTATGTATGCATGTGTATAATATGTGTGTATGTATGTGTGTATGCATGTGTGTGTGTGTGTATATATATGCATGTGTGTATATTTGTATGTGTACGTATGTATGCATGCATGTGTGTATATGTGTGTATGTATGCATGTGTGTACATGTATGTGTGTATGTATGCATGTGTAGATGTGTAGATGTGTGTGTGTGTATGTGTGTGTGTATCTATGCTCTATCTTCCTATCTCTATCTTCCTCTCTTTCATCTCTCTTTATCTCTCACTCTCTCTCTCTTTATCTCTCTATCTCTTCTCTTTCTCTCTCTCATCTCTCTCTCTCTCTCTCTCTCTCTCTCTCTCTCTCTCTCTCTCTCTCTCTCTCTCTCTCTCTCTCTCTCTCTCTCTCTCTCTCTCTCCCTCCTCTCTCTCCTCTCTCTCTTTCTCTCTCTCTATCTCTCTCTCTAATCTCTCACAAGTATGTCCCTCTTTTGGATCGTTGTCATCGAAGCGTAATGTATGTCGTCTATCGTCGAATTCCAAAGAATCGGCGCCGAAGAACTTCTGCAAAATCAAAGAGAAGAAAATTATAAGACCTAAAGCATACAGAAAGAAAAAGGCTAAGAGTGCGTGCACCACTTACCAAGATGTGAGATCTAAACAGAGAGTGTGTGTGTGTGTGTAGAGAGAGAGATCTGTGTGTGTCAGTGTGTGCAGAAGACAATGCAAGTCGCAATTTGGTTTGCACACGCAAGTTCGATAGAAGACAACCAGTACTCAAACATGCGCAAAAATGTTCAGTTTTGCTATCGGGTTCCCGGTATGTTTAAGCTTCGATATAAGGGTCGGTATAGGCATCGATATGCACGTCGGTAACTTCCACTAAATTATCGACGCTTATATCGATGCCCATATCGATGATCGTGAGACACCTCGACAATCCATTTTAAACGGTCATACCAACGGTCACTTGACGGTCGGTAACTTTAAGTGGACTTTTCCAACACTTATACTGACGCCGGGAGTGACCGTCGGTATAGGCAGCATCGGTATGCCCCTCATATGTTGTAGTGTATAGAATTCAAACCCGATATATGGAATAGATTAAAATCTAGTGTTAGTATTCATCTCCCATTGGGAATGTTATTAGAATTGGTATCCGGATTCCATAAGAATCTAATAAAAGGAAGCTCTTCAAAGGATAAAAACCCCTCAACAAACTTCCCTAGATATGCAAGTATATCAAGTGGAAGTTAAAGAAGTAGCCCTAGTAGATTACACAATACCTTTGATTATAGTATTGTACAAGAGAAAATCCATTTCTAACATATTGTTGAATTAACATTGTTGATCTACTTATTTTCCATTTCATAGGATCAAATGGTATCCATCTAGCACCATTTTATATTTGTATGGCTTACCAGTCTTGAGTATAACCCCTAGGCCTCATCTGAGATATTCCTATTTGGGTAAAATAATTCGTATTTACCATGACCTTTGTGTTCATTGAGATTCTTGAACAAAAGATGAATATAACTTACTATTTGGAAGACCCTAGCTCAAGTAAGCCAAAGTTTGTCAAGATTGGGGAACTCAAGCCTTAACTTTTCACAAAGGACAATAGAAATACTACATTAATTTGGATCCAATTCAACCATGTCCAAGGGATTTTTTTTTACTTACAATAGCAAAACCACCACATGTTACATGGTCTAGACAAAAAAGAAGAAGCTCAGTCTTTGGAAGCCAATCTAGACATGTGGTCAATTGGATTGATAGATGTAATGTTGAGATATCAAGCTCAACATGTGATGATCCAGGATGACACGTACCAGTTTTTTGTTTCTCTGACATGTATAGTGGTCACGCCGGTATATGTCAGGGATAATTCATTGAGCTTTATTAGATTTATCTATTGAGAGTGATGGCACATTTGTTCCTTGCCAGCTCACTCATTCACGGATGGTTTTTCCTTATGTACTGATCTTTATATACTGCACTTGTTGTATTCTTGTTTTTAGGTCATTCTTGTACATTCCTTTTTCTGTAATAGAAGAAGAAGAAGAAGAAGATCATTCTTCCTTGCCTCAATCTGTGTGTGTGCTTCTCCTTGAGAGTGAGAGTATGTGTGAGAGCTCTCTTCCTTATCTCCTTCCTCGTGACATGGTATCAGATCCAGCGTGGCTGTAGAGAGCTCATGGAGAAGGCGACGGTGAAGAGTACGCAACAAGGCATGGAGAAAATGTGATTCACAAACGACCTCCGTTTGCTACAAAAATCGGTGTGAAGGTAGAAGACCTCAAAATATTTTCGAGAGTTATCCCTTTAGGGTCACTTGTTTTTGTTAGATGGAAGTTTCGGAGCCATCTCGACCTCCATTTTGAGCCTACAAGGTGGGGCCACAGAAAAACCAGATCAGTTTCAGAAAATTGTAACATGCGTTGTGTTCGGCAACACTCATATATTCCAGATCCAGAATTTCAAGCGATTCCGTGTATTATTGATAGACAAAACCTGTGTTTTTCTGAGATCGAACTGTCACGTCATAGTGTGATAGTGTTCAAGCAGAAGTGTTGCTTGTAGTGTTTTGCAGTGTTGTGAACTGCTACAGAAATGGCAAATGCAGATGGAATGAATCAGCTTATGAGCGATAAGCTGGACAAGAACAACTTCCATGCTTGGAGATTCAGAATGACGAATTTCCTGATGGGAAAAGGCTACTGGAAGTACATTGAAGGAGAGAATGAAAATGCTCCACAGTTACCAGAAAGGAATCCGACTGCAGATCACGTAAGAGCATATGAGGAATGGAATCCAAGAGCACGAAAGGTAATGTACTAGCTATCTGTTAGCATACAAGATAGCATGATTGGACGCATATAGGATGCCAAGTCTCCAAAAGAGGCTTAGAACAGTTTGGTCACATTGTATGAGACCAAAGGCACGGAAATTGCAACTCAAGAATGAGTTGCATACATTGGAGAAGAAGAGCATGTCGGTGTCGGGAAGGAAGCAGGTGATGGGAAGAGCCGGCACGGGGTTGGATCAGGCCCCTGGTGTGCGCCATTCCCACGTCTGGCGAGCGGCATGTGCGCGTTGGGCGCCTCGCCCTCTCTCTCGTTTCACGATTGTCCTAAGGCCCCTACCCTCTCGAAAGAGATGAGAGAATGTGTGTACGCGTAAGACTGTAGGTGTCGGGAGCGAGAGAATCCAAGTATAGTAGTAAAACACGGAAGTCACGAGATCGGTGTACAGACAAAGCTCAATGATACAATGTAAATGCCACTGAAGTCGTCCAATAAAATCTGAGTGATACAATGATGCTCGCTACAGTGTGGGTCGGTGATACAAAAATCTGTTACAGTGCGGAATGGTGATACTATATGCCACCGCTACAGTGCGAATCGGCCAAATATGACGTAGTCCTCCCGCCATAGTGCGAAAAGATGCCCACGGGACTCGGCTTCCATCTTTGCAGTCCAAGCTTTCCTTCACTTTACTTCGGTCCTTACTTCACTGCAAGTCTTCTCAAAAATAGCTTCTCTTCTCTTTACTTCAGAAATCCATGCAAAATCAAACATGGAGGAGAGATCCACAAAGAAGTTCGACGGGGAGAAACAAATGATTGTCTGAACACCTATTTATAGGTTCCCCCCTCTCTAGGACTTCTCTAGAATCTTCTAACCTCCTTATCTAACTTTCTAATCCCAGAATCCTCTTGCATGGTCATTTACTATTTTGGGAAAATCATACCCTTTACTTTTATTTTTGCTTTTTCTCCTTTTTATTTTTCCTAGACTAAGGTTTTGGTTTCACACTATATACATACAGATTAATTAATCTAAGGGTTTGGACTTAGGTTAAAAGCCAATTTCAAGGGTCTAAGTTAGGTTTTTTGGTCGGGGAAATTATGGGTTTGCCTACAATTAAGTCAAGCATGTCAATTCAAGGGTCTATTTACAATTACGAGCAAAAATCATAGGATTTTCTAAGGGTTCAGGCTCAGTTTTCATGGGGTAAACTTGCATTTTTAGGGGTTTTCAAGGATCAAACCTAGGGGTTTATGGATCAAAAGTTAACTATGTATACATACAGGTCTAATGTACATATTTAACATGATTTCACATCTCTCAATCAATCAAATCGGCCAGAACATGCTCAGAATATACCCCTCTCTCAGTCAAAACATCACTCCATAATCAGAAATCAATGAACTTTGAAAAAAATCATGCACGCTTCCTTGAGGGATTTCATCCCGAGATTTTCCCCCACTAAACCTGCACATCGTCCCGATGGGCCAACCTGCAAAATCTAACAGAAGCGTATCAGGGTTCTTTTGAAACACTTTTTACTTTTTATGTTTTTCTTTTTAAAATTCAAAGCGTGATCTCATGCACTCCATGCTGCTTTATACATATTAGTACAAATTTTAGAAAATTAAGCAATGCAAGCTTCACAAACGTCATACTAAATTTTTGCTTCTGCAATAAAAGAAGTAATCATATGAATAAACCGTTGGCTTTCTAGATCTTCTATTTGTTCAACTAAGCTAATGCAGATCGTGAATGCTCAAACTCAGGCAACCAAACAATCTTTCTGTTCAAAGTGTGTATGAAGCAATGCAAAAAAAATCAAGGAACCTAAAATGATGGTACCTGGAATATCTGATCTGATGCCAAGGTTCATGTTTCTCTTCTCAAGGAGTGGATGACGCGACGAGGATCACTGGGCAACCACCTCGCTTCACGTCAGGTTCAAGTGTCAGGAAGGAAGCAGGTGATGGGAAGAGCCAGTGGGGGCTTGGATCAGGCCCCTGGTGTGCGTCGTTCCCACATTCGGCGAGCGATGTCTGTGCGTTGGGCGCCTCACCCTCTCTCTGGTGCTGTGATCGTCCTAAGGCCCCTACCCTCTCGGAAGAGACGAGCGAATGTGCATACACGTAAGACCGTAGGCGCCAGGAGCGAGAGAATCCAAGTACAGCGGTAAAACACGAAAGTCACGGGATCGGTGTGCAGACAAAGCTCAATGATACAATGTAAATGCCACTGAAGTCGTCCAATAAAATCTGAGTGATACAATGATGCCCGCTACAGTGCGGGTCGGTGATACAAAAATCCGCTACAGTGCAGAATGGTGATACTATATGCCGTCGCTACAGTGCGGATCAGCCAAATATGATGTAGGCCTCTCGCAACGGTGCGAAAAGGTGCCCACAGGACTCGGCTTCAGTCTTTGCGATCCAATCTTTCCTTCACTTTACTTCGGTCCTTACTTCATTGCAAGTCTTCTCATAAATAGCTTCTCTTCTCTTTACTTCAGAAATCCATGCAAAATCAAACTTGGAGGAGAGATCCACAAAGAAGTTTGACGGGGAGAAACAAATAATTGTCTGGACACCGATTTATAGGTTGCCCCCTCTCTAGGACTTCTCTAGAATCTTCTAACCTCCTTATCTAACTTTCTAATCACAAAATCCTCTTGCATGGTCATTTACTATTTAGGAAAAATCATACCCTTTATTTCTATTTTTGATTTTTCTCCTTTTTATTTTTCCTAGACTAAGCTTTTGGTTTCACACTATATATATACAGATTAATTAATCTAAGGGTTTGGACTTAGGTTAAAAGCCAATTTCAAGGGTCTAAGTTAGGGTTTTTGGTCGGAGAAGTCAGGGGTTTGCCTGCAATTAAGTCAAGCATGTCAATTCAAGGGTCTATTTACAATTGCGGGCAAAACTCCTAGGGTTTTCTAAGGGTTCAAGCTCAGTTTTCATGGGGTAAACTTGCATTTTTAGGGGTTTTCAAGGTTCAAACCTAGGGGTTTATGGGTCAAAAGTTAACTATGTATATACACAGGTCTAATGTAAATATTTAACATGATTTCATATCTCTCAATCAATCAAATTGGCCAGAACATGCTCAGAATATACCCCTCTCTCGGTCAAAACATCACTCCATAATAAAAAATGAATGAACTTTGAAAAAAATCATGCACACTTCCCTGAGGGATTTCATCTCGACATCGGTAAGTGACTACACCTTGAAAATCAAAAGCATATGTGAGTCACTTGCATCTATTGGCATGAATGTAAATGATGATGATAAGGTGGAAGTGTGTCTTCGTAGATTAGGAGCTGCATATAAGCACTTCAGAACTTCCATACAAACCAAGGAAAATATTCCGAATTTTGCTAATATGGTATCTATGCTAATTATTGAAGAAAAGAATCTTGGCCAGAATTCAAAATCCCAAGGAAAATCTAGTTCTAAGTAGGTATTCTACTCTGGTAGAGGACGAGGCAGAGGTAGAGGTTTTGGAAGTGGAAGAGGAAATAGTAACCAAGACCAAAGTCAACAACAGAATCATGCAGGAGGAAGAGGATAATTTCAAGGCAAGGGAAGCCAAAGAGGTCGCAAAAAATTCCAAAGAAATGATTCAGGTAATGATAGTAAAGGATGTTGGAATTGTGGTAAACCTGGACACTTTGAACATGATTGTAGGTTGAAGAATCAAAATAACAGAAGGTAGCAAAACAACTATGCATCCACAAGTGCAGATGATTCTGAGAAGTTGTTCATAGTTCAACATCACATGATGAATACAATGTCTGCTAGTATTTCAATATCAAATGATAATGTCTGGTATGTTGATTTAGGTGCTTCAAATCACATGACTAGTCATGCGGAATGGTTTAGTACTTTGCAAAAATTGCCAGTTCCTGGATATGTTGAAGTAGGTGATGACACATCACATCCTATTGAGCATACAAGAAACATAGAACTATCGATGGAGGATGGAAAGGTAAAACGTCTTGCTAATGTGCTGCATGTTCCAAATATAACAGAGAATCTGATTTCTCTTGGACAAATGGTTGACCAGGGATTACAAGTCAAGTTCAATGCTGATGGATTTTATGTAGAAGAGTACAAGCAGGATGGACAATTGGTTGCCAAAGGAAACAAAGTGGGTAAGATGTTCACCTTAAATATGAAGATTCCTGAAATGAATGCAGCCATGTTTGCAAAAGATGCAAGAGTTGTTGCAGATATAAAAATATGGCACAAACGGATTGGACATGCAAACTTGCAAAGGCTGAAATTGATGCAGTCAAAGGAGATTGTCCATGGACTGCCAAATTTCAAAGTTGCAAAAATGCAAAAAGTATGTGCAGCATGTCAATTTGGTAAACAGTCAAGAGCATCATTTCCACATGACAAGCATGTTAGTGAGAATGTACTGGAAGTAGTAAATATAGATGTTTGGGGTCCAGCAAAGACCACATCTATGGGCGGTTGCAGGTTTTATGTTACTTTCATTGATGACCATACACGCAAAGTATGGGTATATTTCATGAAAGAGAAGAGCGAGGTGTTCACTCACTTCCAGAATTTTAAAGCTATGGTGGAAAAGCATATAGGGAAGTACATTCAGACATTAAGATCTCATGGAGGAGGTGAATACATGTCAAATGAGTTCAGTAGTTTTCTAAACAATCATGGAATTCGGCATCAATTTTCATGCAGGTTCACACCACAACAGAATGGCGTTGTTGAACGCAAAAATAGACATATTGCAGAAATAGCAAGAGCCTTGATGGCTGAGAAGAATGTCTCATTGTTATTGGGCAGAAGTTGTGCATCCTACTATATACATCATGAATAGGACTCCGACTGTTGTTGTACATCAAGTTACACATGAAGAGAAGTTTACAGGTAAAAAGCCAAACTTATCACATCTGAAAGTTTTTGGCTGTATTGCATATGTACATGTCCCAGATAAATTGAGGACGAAGCTTGATCCAAAAGCAGAAAAGTGTGACTTCATTATATACTCCCTTGAGCAAAAGGGATATAAATGTTATAACCCACTCACGCGACAGGTAAAGCTGATCAGAGATGTGTTATTTGATGAAATGTCAAGCTTCTATGCAGATGCCAAAGAAAGACTGACTCTTGAACCAAATGGCAAAGAAAATGCTGAAAAATCAAGTTCAGAATCTCAGGTTTTGAGTGGACCGGATGCATCACCAAGAAATAGTTCCAACTCAAATCCATGGAGTGGAAGATTACATGGAAATTTCAGTCCAGCAAATTCATCAAATACATCCAAGAAAGGTAACTTCTCGTGGGTGCAAGGAGGAAAGTTCTTCTCGTGCTCACTCTTCTTGTTGTCCTCATTGATTTACCTTGGTGTCCATTGCCACCGATATGATGTAGCTGGCTTTTGATAGTTGGATAACTCCTTCCTAGGTGGTGTTGTTTCTTTGTTTTGAATTGTCCTTAGCATTCTTTGATTGTCTTGATGATCTACTAGAAGTTTGAGTAGAATCTAATGGGGAATGATGATTACAAAGAGTAGGATTTATGGTTGGAGACATCTTAAGTGGAGTACAAATAATAGTAGGATGATCCACATAATTAAAAGAATTTTTCATGTTCAAATCGTGCAACATTTCACGCAACCAACAATCTCACATGTCATTCTATGGTTGTGGTAAGTTTCCTTCTTCAATAAGACTACAACTCTTTAACCTTTGATCTTACCGGATTGTATAACCTTGTGCTAAGTTGAGAGTGATTTCATACTCATAGATCCTATCTTTACCTATGTTTATGCCCAAAGATGAAAGACTAAATGACACAAATTACAAACTTTGGAAGAATATTATCAAGGCTTACTTATACACCAATTTAGTTTATGAACTGGTAGAAACAAATGACCCTACCCTTGATAGGAATAGTGACCCAAACACTTGGCACTTTTGGAATGTTAAGAATAAGAGAAATTTAGGGTGATTGCTTCTAGCTTGTGATGAACAAGCTCAAGCATCTTTGGGAATGTTAAGGATAAGAGAAATTTAGGGCGATTACTTCTAGCTTGTGATGAACTCCCTAAAACAGATGACCTGCCTTGGATAGGAATAGTGACCCAAATGCTTCGCACTTCTTGGAATGTTAAGGATAAGAGAAATTTAGGGCGATTGTTTCTAGCTTGTGATGAACAAATGACCCTGTCCTTGATAGGAATAGTGACCCGAATGTCTAGCACTTTTGGAATGTTAAGGATAAGAGGAATTTAGGGCGATTCCTTCTAGCTTCTACACCAATTTCCTTTATGAGGTCGTAGAAACAAATGACCCTTTCCTTGATAGGAAAGGTAGCCTAGATGCTTGACACTTTTGGAATATTAAGGATACGAGAAATTTAGGGCGATTGCTTCTAGGTTGTCATCAAGATCTTTCTGAAAATAAGACTCCCTCAAAGGTATACATCTTAGAAGCAAAGTTCTACAATCTTTCTATTCCCACACGACCCAATCACTAATAAGGTCGCATCCATATTTGAAGATTACCAACACAAGCTTGCCTTATGTGATCTCCAAATCTCTAGTGAAGATACTACCATTAGATTACTTAACAAACTCCAAAAAGATTATGAGATGTTTGTGACTACCCTCTATAATGAAGGACAAGCCTAGTTCAATAAGTTGTATTTGAAGCCTCTTTAGGGATTTTCAGTTTATCAATACAGTTTTGTTGTGTATGGTTCCTGGGTTGCAGCCCACATTCACGTTCGATCTTAGTGATATTGATTTAGAATTCACTTCAAATTAATGGTTTAGGTTTTAAATATGAAACCTTTTAGACTCTGCAGATGTCTGTCAAATAGACTCGAAAAAACAGCTTGAGCTTAGTATTATACAAGTGATTTGATTTGATTTGATTTGCACTACTCACGCACCTATGCCATCGTTAGGGATAAGAGAAGTGTAAATTGGTTCGCGATTAAGAGAGTGAACGACTGGAATAGTTAGAGCTGCCTTTATACACAGGAGGAATGCAATCAATACACTCAAATCATTTTCATGGGCTTTGCCCCACAACAGTAACCGAGGTTATTGCATAAAAGATTAAAAGTTAAACTTGCAAGCAAATGGATTACAGGATAAGGGATAGATATTTCCAAAAACAAAAATCTATAAAGATTTCTTTCAATGGGAAGTTCGGTCTGAGTTTGATTTCCCCAGATCAGCCTATAAAGACTGACTGGCATAGAAAAGCTTAGCATACGATTGAAATTAGATTATGGAGAGGTCGTGTAGATGTACAGGGTTCACAAGGTTGAACAGTAGTGCTTCATCACAAAGGCTGTCCTTGAAGAACCATGAGTTAGCTCCTCTAAAGGAAACTTCACTGATAGTTCTGCCCAAAATTTCAAATCTCTGAATCCTTATCAAACAGGACTACATGCATCGCCATATAACCTTAATGTAGAAGATCAACCTGCCACAAGTTTAGTGTGCGTGTCTGCATTTCAATAGAGAACATAAACTGAAATCCACAGTCAAAGGAAAATATTAAACATCTTGTACCATGTGCGGCCTACATAGAAGTCAAAATAACATGGTTGGAGTTACTTAATGCCTACAATTAGTAGGACCGTGTTCAAAAAAGATTAAGACCTAGAAATTCTACTGTTACAAGTATCAATATTTACCCGGTATCGGTATCGAAGCATGGAAGTGTAAATTTTAGTCATATGGTTCAAGATAGATGGGGGAAGGGTGGGTACAGATGGACAAGGTTCACGAGGTTGAAGAGAGGTTCTTTTGTCCGTCATGAGCCATGCGTCAACTCTAAATGACATTTTAGTATTAAATCTGCCCGAATATTCAATTCTTTAAATCCTTATCATAATACATGCCTCGCATAGACCTTCAATATAGAAGATCAACTTGGTCCAAGTTTGATGCACGCGCTTATACATTTCAGCAGAGAACATTCAGAAATGGTATAGCACATATTGAAATCCACAGCTCAAGGGAAACATTAGACATTGCAACTCGTGGCAAAAAATTAATGATCAAAGACCTGAGACATTTAGAATGTCAGCCACTACGGGACACGACTTGTCTGCAATGCCAATACTGTGCTTATAGAACACTTAATCTGAAATCATTTGGATTAATGGGTTTAATTTAGAAGATGTGATGTAGGAATCCGACTTTATTAACAGCAACACTCGAAGTTGCAGCATGTCTCAAACAGTTCAAAGCATCTATTGAATAGTTAAACGAGAAAAAGCATCAAACGTGGAGAAATCAATTGTATTTGCAGATCCTATTACTAAGTGTGCATATTGGAAAAGAAACCAGGAAAGAAACCAGGAAAGAAACCAAAGTAATGTGGCAACCACCACCGGGAAAGGTAATAAAGAGAAAAAATTGCATCCATTAAATCAATTTCATTGCTACACATCAAACATGGAGGAATACACCGTATTGCAAACCCTGTCATTAAGTGTGCCCATCTAAGAAGAGACCAGCAAATAAAGATGCTTCAGAGTTTCGTATGCATCAAAATGACTAAATTTTTCCTATACTGTAAGTTACATCAAGGATAACAAGCATGATGTAATGATATACTATGTATTTCAGTGTTGTTAAACAAGTGGCAAAATAATCTATACAAAATTTATGGTTTTACACTCAAGTGCTATGCTGTCAGGAAGTTAATCATTTGCCAAATTCTCAGCCACTGGTGAGCGTAATAAGCAGAAGCAAAGCTTGACCATTAACCAGATCCATGCAGTATATGCCCTAATTTCAAGCCAATGTCATGCTTCGCTCTATTACATACTGGAGGCTCACCAATATATATATCAAAAAACGCTCCTGCATATAAAAAGCGAACCTTCAATACACATTCAAAGTACAGCTTTAACATCATCTTCAGACTTCTTTTTACTTACTGCAGAAGTCCAAACTATGAATAGTCCCAATAACCCGGTCACCAACTGTGATAAAAGAGCCACATGTGAGTAGTATGTTGAAGTAGCTCTTGATTTTGCACGTAGCACCTTGTTAATAACTCAACAATAGGAATAAACTTAGTTTCTAATGTTAAGAGTACCCTTAGTATGAAAGTGCCCACCAGGTTGCCAGTGAAAATCAATAATGGTGCCCTGCAGGTTCAGAAACTTCTCAAAAAGAATTCCAAGAAACTTATTCTATGCATGCAGTAGTTTTTGGATGTAGAATATATGCATACCGCAGGTAACAATAATTCCTCAGTGAAATAAGAGCAAAACACTCTCACTCCCTCTTCTTCATTGCTTTTCATCTGTAGACAAATGATATTGTGGTATTAAAACGCATGTGATCCAAATATGTATCTGTGTTGCTGCATTACATCCAGAATCCTCAAGTGATTGGTCTTATCACACACTTAATTATGGGCAGAACTCTTGTCACCCTCCCAAACCATTTAATCATACACTTGTCAACCTCCCAAACGATTTAATCATACTCTTATCAACCTCCCAAACCATTATCATACTCCAAACCCAGTTTTGAATACTTGAAAACTAAGGAAGCAGTCTAATCCAATTTTCCACTATCTGTGCAACTCAAAACATGCCTAGGGATCGATCACTAAGGGCTCCTACATCTCCTTCTAACCAGTTCCTAAATCAAAAAACATCAGAGTTTATTTCTACTGCAGCTTTCGGAAAATTCTCATGATCCCAGTTCTTATCAACAACAGGAGCTCTGTGGGAAAGTGAAGCGTGAAATTCTGTTAGTGGAGAATCCAGGAAAAAATAATCATCACAAAGTGCTTTAGCATTGCTTGGAGTAAGAAGGGTACTGTACCATGAACATGCAGTGCACATTCTATATAAACACTCGTCAGATGAATACTTCCACCAATCTGTGGGCAAGCAACTAAACCATGGGCATGTTGGCTCCCAGGAATCTCACAGCTATGGCAACTTCCAAAAATGAATATGCTGTGCACATTCCCTCATACAGCTAAAAGTTCATAAAAACATTTCCACTCTTTGTTCTTGGTATACATCTGTAAATACAAAGTGATGTTACCAAGCGGGATAGTCTAACAAATAATATTACATTCGAACAAATCAACTCCAAATGGTGTTGTGTAAAATTCATTCTTTTATTATTCAATTCACTTACCAATACTATTGAATTCATATGTTATCAATCAAACATGTTATGCATATTGCAGCTAAGTATGAAAAATGGAATATCAAGTTACCTTCTTCAAACGGTTCTTCAAAGCCGTCTCAAAGGTACTGCAAAATAAAATCACATAATTACATAAACAGACAAAAAACCCTCCCCCAATGTACACTGGCATCCACAGAGATAAGATGGTATGCAATCTATGAAGCAAAATAAAATCACATAATTACATTAACAAACAAAAACTCTCCCCCAGTGTACATATGGCACTCACAGATACGGTAAGATGATATGCAATCTATGAAAATTCATAAAGCACGTGCCAAACTCATCTATATGTTGGAATATCCATCAATAATATCATTGCGAGCTTTATGGACATTTTTTCAATGTCCTCTAATATAAGCATTCCCATTGCTAATTTCAATCTTCTATGGCAAATAAAAACAAACGAGGCAGGTAAAATACACTTAATTCTAAGCTTATTAAAAAGGATGCAGCAGCAACTAGGTTCAAAGCAATCATCACTACCCTCACTTGTGATACATTGGAAAACAAAAGACAACCAAAATGAGGTAGTCAGCAGTGTCAATAAGGAGTGTTAAAAAACATGAGGTCAAGACTCGTTGCTTGTACCTACCATACAGAATTAGAATATATTATCCAAAGCAGGCAGAATATATGCTGGTGAGACGAAAAGAAGGATGATCCACAAGTTTGTGGCTAGGTTCAGCCCATACAGAAAAACAGATATTGAATGATAACTTTAGGTTACCTACAAATGCTGTAAATGCATGTAAAAGTTCCAGCAAGCTTTCTGATTGTTCCTCGTGGATAGCAACTAAGATTATTGAAGTTCCAAAAATTCTTAAAGCATGGAATGTCTGAATTAGTAGCATTAGATCACAACCAAGTGGTGCATGTACTACCAAACCTCACTGCTCACTAGTGCAAGAGAGACTTATATCAGGATAAAATATATATGAAAAAAGAAGAAATGCATTATGGTCAGCTCAATGAATAAGCGCACAAGGGTGCAGTACAACCTTTTCACTAATCCTATTCGGACCTTCTTATGGTGTACCAATGAAAAAGAAGAAATGCATTATGGTCAGCTCAATGAATAAGCGCACAAGGGTGCAGAACAACCTTTTCACTAATCCTATTCGGACCTTCTTATGGTGTACAATCAATCGCACTGACATATCCAGTTCATGCCTGCACTTTCAGAAGATGGAACAAAGAAATGGCATATTAGCAAATCTGCCGATGCAAGACTTTGAAGCAGGACAGTTCTAGAGAAGTTTACCTCAGTATATCATCATAAAAGCTAGACTTTAGCTTAAGCTCCTCAGGTAGTACACCCCCATAATTAGAACCAAGTTCTGCTCTCAGTCGTTGAGGGTTTAAATCTACAAAATCACAACAAGATGTAGACTGTTCAAAATACCTTCAAAAGATCAGAAAAATATAATCTAGAAACATTTCAGCTGTCCAGAAATTGTCAAACAATATCTTCACACTCAAGCCAAAAACTACATGTTCAAAAAATTCTCTTCATTAATGAGCCCACATATTTAGATTTACATGCTACATACAAAATGTGCAGAAGTCCTGGCCACTCTTCCATGGGTTCATAGTTGTATGCATGAGCTATAGTCCAGTCCACAATCAATGACACATTTATGAGCTCTACATTGATTATCCACAAGCATCCAGGCTTTACAGGATGTTTCTAAGTCACATGCATGAGTTTTCACGGAGCAGTTACACCACAATTTCAAGTACTAGATGTTTGGTGTAGCAGATCAAAACATAAACAAACACCAGACCAAGAAAAATAGGAACACTCAGGTAGAAACAGCAGAAACCAGACTGATATTTTGCTTCCATCAAATATTTCTATTCTTCATATGTTCTTCTAGAGGAAGCGAAAAAAACAAGTCAGTAATAAGAAGCAAGATAAGCAAAAACATCAATGTTTTCCTTGCATTTAATATCTTTCACTTTCACTGAGATCCATATATTTCTCTTTATAGAAATGTGCCCTTATTCTTTCTTTCCTTCCCCCAGACTCATTTTTCCTGCCTCGTGCTTTCATGCCCCAATCCCAATACCAGTGTACTGCTAAACTTTGGATGATCAGAGTACCTGACCCTATGACGAGTGCCTTAGCAAACACAAACACGCAAAGCACATCAAAAGTTAAACAATATACACCATAATAAGAGAACATCTAACCTAATGAGCAATAACTTAATGCACAACACAAAGCAGAAATGAAACAGCAAGAAGTTGCAAGATAAACAGGAGGACAAAGAAAACACAAACATAATGAGCAAGGTGAGCCCCATAATGACATTGTAATCTCCATGTATATGTTCAGTATCACATAATGAACTATCCCAAGGACTATAATCATTGCAAGTACTCGATATAAGACGTGTCTCTCAAAAGTTTGAAATATCCCAAAGTCACTCGAGATCAAGCAAATGCACAATGTTATATAAAGCCTTGGTGAATCTGATTTTACAACAACAAAGGAAATATATGTTTTTCTAATTTGTGGTATACCACGTAATAGGCATACTCATCTCCTCTGAAATTTCCTAGAAGGTGAGAGACATGTTTCACAATTTTCACACAAAGGGGACTTTAATGGATCACATGCTATTGGGCTTCAAAAATTCCTCTAAACATTACCATCCAGCTCATGCAACAAAGAAAAGCCATATCATAAAACATCCCACAGTGAAACAGACAAATAAAGGAGCAGTTAATTCCAGTTAATATTCTCAACATTGACATACAGGAATCTGGGGCACATATATGAGGGTACCAGTAGCAGAATACAGTGCAGATCAAGAAACACGCATATAAGAATGCATGTACATTGCCTCATTTGCATGCCCCTTAGCTGAATCTCGTGTGAACAGAAAAAGAACATCCAAATCATTATGAATCCATGACACCATAAGTACAAGTCCCGCCTCCAATCTTTACAGAACGCATAAAATTAACTAATATCGGCTTCTACAGTATAACAAAACGAGATCCCAGTGTCTAGCACAAGCCATGTTCTGGTAGAAAGCAAAGTACTTACAGAATCCAAATGCATATATCTTGAGCAGGCTCAGTTTGATTATGTTCACACTTCTTATTCCAACTCCAGCCAACACCTAGCACGTCTCATAAAAGTTTTAAACCAGCTTACTCTCCAACGAATAGCAACAGGAAAAGCACTGTCCATTCCAATAACTATGTACAAGACAGGCTTAGTACAGTTACCTGATTCAAAGAGCCACCATCTAATCTATCTTTGTATCCAACAGGAAAGAGATACGTTGGAAACTTAAAGCCGGTTTTAGGTTCTATGACAAAAGACTCGGTTGAAAAAGTGTAATCCTGAACCCTCATTGCAGAAACTTGTTCCAATAGGTCTTCCTTTTCGTCAAGTCCATCTATCTCTATTGATTCTGTCAGAATGTTTGGAAGAACCTTGGGAGACCTTCATAACACAGTAAATCTCCCATCAGCAAGATAGATCCTCTAGGTGAGTTTTGATGAGATAACATATTTGCAGCATCAAATATAGTGTCACAATAGCTTCATCGACAAATACAGAACTACATTTCGTTGAACTTACATATCCTCGAAAGGAGGCATGTCCGCGAAGAATATATACAAATTCCAAGAAGTGATCTCCTGTAACAGTTCCGGATTCTGTGACCAAAGAAAAGCCATAACAAACACTTATTAGCAATTCATAAAACAAGCACCAGTCATTAGTGAGACCAATCGAACCACTATAATATAGTGTTTTCCTTCAATTATCCGAAAAACATTTATACGAAATAATGTTAAAGCAGTACCCGCACACAGGTCGATGGACTTAGCAAACGGAAAACGTATCGTGCTCTCAAACCAATTATTGCATTTACATATAGAGTCCACAAAAACTATCACGCAGCAAATGACGTGCAACTAGGCCCTGTGCACATAAGTACGTCGCAAATCCCTGTAGAAATTGATCGCACGACATATATTTGTTTGCTGGAGATCAAACATCTTGAACTCCGACACGTTGATATACCGTTCGCAGTTAAGGACCACAGACCAGCATTTGAAAAGAATATAGCTCTTTAAAGAAAAGCCAAAATCCTTCCTCCAAGTGGATAACACCGATAAAATGGCTGTAGTGCATAGAACAAAGAAATCATAAGAGAAACGCTATCACTTTCGATCAGAAAGACTATGTCACATAACAATAGGACACGGAAAGTATTGATAATACGAGCATTCTGTCACATTATCTATTGACAGAGGCCAAACATTCCTGCCTGTGACACGTTGGTACGTGGTTTGCAGTCCAAAACCACAGACTAACGTTTGAAAATAATCTGGGCTCCTTATAGACTAACACCGATAAAATAACCAGAACATAGTACAAAAAATATCGCACAAGAAACGATACCACCGTCGATCACAAACATTCTGTCAACATATCCATAGGACATGTAGTGATTCAAAAATAAGAGCTCGTTGACACAATCTCTTTTGATGGAGCAACGATTATTTCGCTTAACCAATGGTTAGGAAGACCGGCATTGCAGCTCCAACCTAGATAAAGAACACAAAAGCCGAAAAACCACATTCTAGGTAAACATTTCAAATGATCCTGCAATTTCTACAGGATGAATCTTGGATCAGTATTTCTAAGAGCTGGACCAATATTGCGCACTAGTGTCTGTCTCGCCAGGTGGATCAGGTTATTCAAAGGAAAGACACTGCATGTTACGGATGATTGTATGATCCAGGAAAGCTGAGAATAACTTACCTTCACAAGGCCCGTCCCATGGGATGAGGAAAAGATCAGTTGCTAGAAGGACGGATCAACTTGATACCCCTAAAAAGGGCAGGTACCGCTGGAACTGGAGAGGGCGATGCTCGGGCAAACCTCCAGTGCTGCGGCACCCGAGGATAAACATGCGTGCTAACGAGAAGAAAGCCCCGAATCGCCCTCGGCGCGGGTGAGCTCACAGAAAATGTGGGTATGCGTGGGCTGAGTAAATGCGGTACTTCTCTTGCATATAAGAGCCCTATCGGTGGAGATATAAGCGCCTCCAAGGGAGCTGGAAAGACGAGAAAGGTGGGTAGAAGCTAGATGCACGAGCGTCTTCGCGCATTTCGAGTGATGAGGAAGGTGCGACTGTACACACATTACAATTTACGCCCCGTTCTTCGACTCCTCTGCTGCTGATACTGGTGCCAGTAGGACGGAACACTTTTCTTTGCCTTGTAAAAGGCGAGGGCATGTGGGCGACCATGTCACCACACGTACTTTTGCTATATTTTGTGACACACACTAAAGCGGCAAGAGCATTTTGGCCCAATTCTCTCAATGGGCTTTTGGGGGATCTGCCCTGAGAAACAATGATACATTTTACTTCGGCGGAGTTGACATAGGCGCTGGCACCCTTTTTTTTTTAAGGAGTACACAAAAGTTGATAGGCACATGCACTCATATGGGTTTCCTCTAAGGCTGAACATGTTTAATGGATATGGATTCTTTTTTCTAAGGTTGAACATGTTTAATGGGTTGGACTTGAACCTATGCATTCTGTCGCATGGCATTCCATGCCATGAGATAGTGATACATTTTACTTTGAGAGAGAGTACACGAAAGTTGAAACACACATGCACTCATATGGATTCCTTAGAAGGTTGAACATGTTCAATGGAGGAGACTTGAACCTATGCATTTTGCCGCATTGCGTTCAATGCTTACCGCAACACCACACCCATTTGGGTAGTAGTGGTACTTTTTGTGTGTGCTTTGAGCAATTAAAAAGTAAGAGAGGAGAAACATGTAAGAAGTTGGCACTAGGTTTTGCCAATATGTGGCATGATCATTATGGTCTCGATCGTCTTGAGGCCTCTAGCTGCTATCTTCCAACTTCCATCGATGTCTGGGTTCGAGCATGTTGGCAGGGAATGGCCCTTCATGAATCCTCTCAAATGGAGAGAAAGGAGGAAAGGCATCGTTCACAGACATCGCTAATGCCTGTGGTAATCATTTCAACCCCCTGTTTTCAAGTAATGTTGACTCACGTAAGAGCTCTCCTCCCTCACCTAGTTGTGGTGATAAAGGAAAAGGAAAATTTGATGCTTTGGACATCATTTTAGACTCTGACGATGATGGTAAGGAAGAGGCGATGTTGGTCATAAGTCATAGCTTCTTGGATGACTGCCATAACCAATTGTATGAGAAAATTGTAATAGGACTTTGTCATGGCCCTCGGCCCCCTCAAGATGTCTTGAAAGGTTGGAGAAAAGCCAATTGGGAAAGCAGAGGCCTTTTTGTTAAGTACATACCTTTCGAATAACTATTTCTTTTTTTTTTCGATGATTCAAACAGTGTGTTGCAAGTGATTGTTGAAGGTCAATGGTTGATTAAAAACACTCCGATGACTTTTTTTAAGTGGAACACGGGTTTCAATCCTAAGGGACATAGACCTACTAGGATCCCCATGTGGGTTGACTTTCTTGATTTGCCAATCGAGTTTTCAATCCTCAATACTCGGGTCACGTGACACCAGATAACACGAGACTTGGGGCAGTCGAAGAACAAGTGAGCTAAATCTTCGATGCACCGATGGCAACGCTTGCACCATGGAAGCACACCACATATTTTGTTAGCCCTTGCATTGGTCGAGATACCTTTATGTAAGATCTGCCACATGAGAATGGACTTTTTGACCTCTATCAGGGGGTGCCAAATAGACATGAATTTTAGTTCCCACCGAAGTTTGGTCCAAGAAAGGCACCATCTCTTGTTAAGAGTGTGGTGAACATCTAAATCCTCTTTGAAGTTGGGGTTCTGGATAGCTTCTTACCATTGTTCCATTTGAGGCCCTCCAGGCAAGGAGGATCCTGACCGTAGAGAAGGCGGGTAGTTGAGCGGTCCCATGCTAAACACCTGCTTTGAAGAAGAGTCCATTCCTCAAAGGTAACTCTAAGTCTAGGATCCAATTCTTCGAACCTAATCCACTGGCTGTTCTCTTGTTTCCAGAGTTGTTTCCACTGTTTGAACCCCTTGTTCCATAACCGCTTTGCAGTTTGGAGGTTCCAAGACTCCACCCTCCGAATGCCGCTGATCGGGAACCAAATAGAGTCATTTTGTCTTATCCCAGCCGCCCACTTCCACTCATCACTGATTCTGATGAACTGTTTGGCCTTGTTCCAATTCTTCCATAAGGAACACACGAGGCTAGAGCCTTTAGGGGACACCGGGTGGGGGGAGAACAAAAGCGTGAAAATCCCTATGTCCTTCCAACCAGGATGGCCAACTAAGGTAAGGTCTTCTGTGTTTCTGAAGATCAATTTAGCCCAAGAGGAATCCCTATTGCTCCAAGCCTTGATAAGCCACTTTGCCGCCAGCTTGTCAGCCAACCCAACAATATCCAAAGTTCCCAAGCCCCCTGAGTCTTTAGGGCTAATGCAAGTTTCCCATTTGATCTTGAGAATCCCCCTCCTGTTGGGGTCCCCAGTCCAAAGGAAGTTTCTGTAGATTCTTTCCACTTTGGCCAAGTCTTTCTCCTTAGGTCTCCAACACGAGATAAAGTAAATAATTGTAGACAGCATAAAAGTGTTAACAACCATAGCACTCCCTGCCAAGTTGACTTGCATACCTTTCCAATGATTCAGCTTGCTATCCAGCTTGGATAACACCCAGTTCCAGCGTTGGTCCATTGAGATGTCGAATCCCATCGGAATGCCAAGGAGACGGAAGGCTTGACCGTTAGGGATAACTTGACACCCCTGATCCACCAACAATTGGGGAGTAGGTCCGCTGATTGCTCTAAATGCAGTTTTAGCATGGTTGATTTTTGAGCCTGACGCCACACAAAAGGTGTCGAGGCACCACCAAGACACCTCAATGTTGTTTGTATCGTTATGCACAAAGGCATTCATGTCATCAGCAAAAAGCCTCGCAATCATTTGGTCGTGATTTAGAGGTAAGGAAAGACCCTTGAGATTGCCAGCGTCCATGTGATGCTTTAATAGGCAACTGAGTCCATTCGAGGCGATAGCGAATAGTAATGGAGCCAGAGGGCAGCCTTGCCTAATTGATCTTTTTAAACGAATGGGCTCAGAGAGCTTACCGTTGATATTTATTCTAGTTGAAGCATTTCCAAGAAGAGTGGAAACCATCTCTTGTGAACTTTTGGTTGTATCCAAGGTCTTTCAATGATTGAAGAATAAAGTCCCATTCCAATCTGTCATACGCTTTGTCGAAGTCGATCTTAGTGAATACGAGATCTTGAGCAGACTCCTCAGCAAAAGCAAGGCATTCCCAAATATCGACGATTGCTTCAAGTATAGATCTACCTTTGATAAAACCTTTCTGGTCCTCACACAGCCATGACTTTAAATGACAAGAGATTCTGTCGGCGATAACTTTTGCAATTATCTTGTATCATGTTTGGAGCATGGTAATCAGATGCCAGTTTTCAATTTTGTTCTTATCTCCCCTTTTGTGGATTAACTTGATGACGCCATTATTAAGACACTCAGGGAGGGCACCGAATGAGAGAGCCTCTTGCCACACGAGACGTAGTGGGGTGGCCACCACATGTTTGAAGGACTTGAAAAACTCATTGGTGAGGCCATCTGGAGCCGGACTTTTCCCATTGGGAAGGGCATCAATAACCTCGATAATTTCATTCTCGGAGATGTTAGCATCCAGTAGAGCAATCAAGTTCTGTGGGATTCTAGTTTGAGCAATCCTTGAGATGGTTGCCATGGAGTCGCGCCTGTGGGGGGAAGGAGGAGTCGAGACCCTGAGAAGATGGTAAAGTGCTCGACGATGATAGATCTATTCTCCACTTCCGTGCAGCATTCGGTTCCATTGTTATCGACCAATAGGGGGATGGATTCCCTAGCTTGTTTCCTTTTGAGGATGTTACACATCTCTTTCGATGGTTTGTCGGCCTTCCCCGCCCACCAGTCTTTGAAGAAAATTTGAAGATTTTTCCTTTGAACCTCCTCCTCTAATCTTAGTCTTCCCCTGATTTTCAAAAGACCTTGTTGGCAATGTAACTTACCTTTGTTCACCTCTTCTTCAAGCTGTGAGAGCCTCCGTTACACCGTTTCTCTTCTTTTTTTTCGGATATCTCTTATAGCCTTTTGAGTCTTGATTAGAATTTTTTGAGTCCTTTCCACCGCGCTTCTCCAACACTTAGCCGGTTCATTATAGTAGGCAGAGGCTTCCGCCCACACCTCAAAAATTTCTTGGTGGACAGAGGGGAGGGAAAACGATGTCTAACAAGCATGGAACCACGAGGCTTTCTGGAACATGGGAATCGGTTTGAAAGACAGAGTAATCGGGTAGTGGTCCGAGATAGTCAGGTCCATGTGTTGGGAAATCGAAGGAATACCCCACTGAAGGATGGTGTTCTGATCGATGTAACATCTATCAAGTCTTGCTTTCCTCAAAGAGTCCCCCGATTGGAGATTTGACCAGGAGAACCCCTTCATGTCTTTCACCTCGATCAGGTCGAGATGGAGCTTGATTTTATCCCATATCTCTTTCTCCTGACCGTCAATAATTTTTCCTTTGTTATTCCATCGGTCCTCAGGAAACTCATCCATGTTGAAGTCCCCACAAATCAGAACATTATGTGAAAGGGAGTCCAGGGAAGCCCAAGTATCCATTCTATCTACTTCTCCATTAGGGGCATAAATTGAGACTACAGTGAACTGGAAAGGGAACCCGATAGAGGCAGCAATCCAACAATGATTCCGATCTTCAAAAGTCGAGGTCACATTGCCAGACAAGGAGTGACTAGTACCGATAGAAGCACCCCCTGTCCCCCTAGGGTGAGAAGTGGAGAACAAAAGGTGGTTTGGAGAAATGCATTTAAGCTGTTTCTGGAGATCCTCTTCGTCGATTTTAATCTCTTGTAAGCAAATAAAGTTAGGGCTAAAGCACTTGTCTTTGAGCCACTGGCCAAGAATCACAGCTCTTGACGGGTCAGACAAACCCCTGACGTTTAGTGATGTGAATTTCATTAATGATGGTTGCCCTCTTTGAGGGGAGGGACCCGATCTTTTTTCTTCTTGTGGTCTTCTTTTTTCCTCCCAACTTCTTGACTTAGGATACTACTCTTGAGGGGGCTCTTCCAAGGCATGCCGGAAGGTTGTTTTCCTTTAAGCTTTGACTTTTGTTGTGGTAATCTTGGAAAGCATACCAGAAGGGTAGGACCAAGAGAGGAGCTTTCGTTGTCTGGATTGTCTTCATTGCTAGTAGTGAAGCCTTCGTCTTTACTCGTGGTGTAACCTTCATGGTTGTCTTCTTTGTTGTCTTCTTTGCTAGTAGAGCACCCAAGGGTATTATCAGTGGGGTCTTCTTCAAAGTGGTTGTTCCCTGGGAAGTCGACCTCATTAATCTCTTTTTCTAGGTTACAGTATATGTTATTCGAGGGGGCAATTGTCATAGCCTTCCTTGTTGTTGATCTTCGAGGGCTAACTTTCCTCCTGCGTCTTACTTCAATGAAACCTTCTGAATCCGTCTCAGCAACGCGAGTTCCCTCTTCTTCCTCCATCGGAGGGGGATGACCCCGAGTGTCATCTTGGAGGAAAGGATCCGGGGTCTCATCTGGTTTAAGCTTGTTTTTATTGGTACTTTTCTTCAGGGGGCAGTCTTTGATCCTATGACCTTGATGCCCGCACCGGAAGCACGTGTTTGGCAAATTCTTGTAAGTAACCTCTTGTGTCTAGGTCTTACCATCTCCACAGTTTATGGAGATTTTCGAGGGAAGGACCTGGTTCAGGTCTGTTTCAATGCAGATCTGTGGATGCCATCTTGCATTGAAAGAATGTTGAGCACCATCGTAGATTAACCCCCCAACATCCTCTCTTGAGGCCATCGAGCGACCGATCGGTGAAACGATTTTGTGAAGAAATCCATACAGAAAGAAAGGCAGATTGGGAAGCTCCACCCAAAGCGGGTAATGAAGAGGCTTTGATCTGTTCAGGACAAAGTCTGGGGTCCACTTAAAAAGGCAAAGGGTGGAACGGCCCACTTGCCAGGAGCCGGCTTGCAGGGCTTGGAAAGCCATCTCTTCGTTCTCAAATACTAGAAGAAGGTGATTCGCAGGCAGGAATTGACATTTGCACACAATTAGGCCGCGCGGGAACCACTCCTTGCAAAGCCAAGTTCTCACACTTTCAAGAGGGGGCCTAGGGCCAAATATTTGACCGATCAGGCAAGTTTTCATCAGTTCTTCTTGCTTTGCCGCCACAGACTCCTTACATAAAGAGACCACTCGGGGTTCGACGTCCGCTGGGACGGAATCCATCTCAAGGGGGCACACGGACTGAGGGGGAGCCACATTGTTCATGACAAACGAAGGAATAAGGGTCGGCAGCTTAATGACCAAGCCCCCCCCCCCCCCCCAAAACCACTTGAAGCGCGAATGCGAACGAAAAAAACCTTCAAAGACCCGCCCCCCCCCCCCCAAGGCTTTAAATCTTCATCTTCTTCTTGGAGTTCATTTAAGTAAGAGTAAAGGGTTTTCTTTATTTTTAAGATGAATTAAATTTTTGGAAAGACACAATGCCAAACAGACCTTTCCTTTAATGATGGCAAAACAGGATGGTACCCGAACACGATGGTACCCTTAATGTGTGCCTCAACACGAGGTAAATGCTCTTGTCATGATAGTTGCACTACCCTCAGCACGTCGCGATGGTCCCATTTCCAGATGCTTGTCGCAATGGCACCATTATAGGAATCGTCGCGATGACAACTCTTTGATAGTAGCACCGCAAGGAAGGCCCAGCAGCAATTGGGTTAATTGACCCTATTATCTCTAAAGCCATCAATGCTTGGCCGAAAGATTGGTCAGTTGTGCCTGACATCCTGTGTCTTCAAGAAGTGAAGATTAGGGGGTTTAATCTTAGGGTTAACCTTAAGACTATCTCTAAAAATTATGAATGGTTCTTTACTAATCACACTATTGGTAAAGGTGGGTTTGTCTTGGGTGTCTCGATTGCCTTCTCTCACCTTGTGGATAATGTGGAGATTAGTCCCATGCATCATTGGGTGGATATCTCTCTAAAGAGTCCTTTTGCCTATACCATCGTCAATGTTTATGTTGCCAATTTTAGTAATTCTTGTTCTAGGTGTTGGGAGGAGCTTTCCTCTCTAGATGGGCTGCTTAGTATAATGGGGGATTTAAATATGGCCAGCAGCCCCTCTGATCATCTTGATGGTAAAGTTAGTACCATCTGTGGTTCAAGAAGTCTACTTGCTTCAACCTCACGTCCTCCAAAGATTTGTTAGGCATATCTCGTAACTCTAGTTTTTCTTCGTATAATAAACAAAAAAGTCTCGATTTGCTTGTTGCTAGGCTTGACAAGTGTTACTTTAACACCACTAGCCTCCAAGACTACTGGGAAGTCAAGTGTGAGCTTCACAAGTCTTCTTCCTGTTTGATCACCCCCCTCAAAATTTCACTTTATTATAAGATGTTTAGGAAAAGGTGGTTAAAGAGATCCAAAAGTTTTTCACTCATTGTAAGATTTTGACTAGAAAGATTAGAGCCAATAGAAGACTTAATATTCGTAAAATGGTGGAAAGCTTGAGTATGTCTCCTATTAGAGATCAATCCTTTGAGGATAAGCTTCAGGAATTTCGAGATAGACTCAAATTTGAACACTACCTTGTGGCTAGTAGTGCTCTTTCTTCTTTAAGAGAATTTTGGGTCGTTCAGGTGGATAGGCCCAACAAGAACATGTTTGATCTCATGAAAAAAACTAGTTAAAAGATTCCATTCCTTCATTGAATAAAAAACCATGAGGTGTTGTTATCAACTCTAAGGAGAACTTACAAGAGGCTTTGTGCTTTTTTACTAGTGTTTTCTCTAGCACTTCCAAGTGGGGGGAGGACATCCAAAGGGTGAAAACTCTTATTGCTCATAAAAAAGGAAGAAAATGATTCCTCAAAGCCTCACTTCCATCTTAGACCTACCCATCACCACCAACGAGGTTAAAACAACCATTAGTAAATTGAAACCCATAAGTCCCCTAGTATTGATGGTATTTCAAATGAGTTCTTTATTGAGTTTAAAAACTTATTCACCCCTTTTATTCTCTTGATTTGGAAAGAAGTTATCACCAAAGGTACCTTTCCAATCTACGTCAATAGTGATGTTATCGAGCTTATTCACAAAAGAGGCTCCAAAGATGATATTAATAATTGGCGGCACATTACTTGCTTGACCTTTATTTACACAATTTTTGCCTCTTCTTAGTAAAGAGAATCAACCCTATAGTGGACAAAATCATTTTTATAGTTTTTAGGAAATAGGGATAGATCTGACATATTGGGTTACCAAACTATTAGTTGATGCTTCCTCATGAGGATGATGATTGAGCATCAATGAGGAGGATGGGTACTTATGGATTATCTGAATATTATAGAGGAATGCTTTTAGCATTCATATGGAAAACTAGAGGAAAGAGAAAATAGTAGAGTTTGCACTAGTTCTATTGATGCTCTTCCAATAGAACATAGCCCAAGAGTTTATGGATAACAAACCAAAGACTTATATTATGTGAGCTAGGATGTTAGATTGGCATAAGTCACAAGGTAGTTTAGACCAAAACTATTACTTGTGAGTATACTCAAGGTTAGGATGACCTAGAGTGGCACGAGGACAAGTCAATCATTGTAGTTATAGAAGGGTTTGGAGTCACTTTATTCTGGAACTTTGTTTTATTACTTAAGAGGATTTTATGGATTATTATCTCCATTATAGTATGTTCAGTTTTTGGCTAACTTGGCACTCTATACTTATCTTTCAGATTACTACTCCACAGAGGATGCATCATATGGACGTAAGTCATTTGATCATGTTATCATTATAGGAGTGAGAGTTTGGAAGTTAGGTGTTTATGTGAGACAGTAGGCACTACAAAGACGGTTTCCCACCTTTGAGATGATCTTTTTGAGGCTTCCTAAGGGGAAGAATGTGGGGAAACAACACACAAAGATGACCATGTACTAGTCATACATGGGGTTTAGGGGAGTTTGAGCACTTTCTTTTACTTTATGGACATTTCATGTACATTTTCAAGGACAAAAATGTTTGCAAGGGGAGGAAATGTCACGTCATATAAAGAAGATGGTGGGAACACACCCTTAGGTGTTAGTTGCATGGTTGTCACATGGCAAGGCTAGAAGACTTTGTCTCATTGGTAGAGAAAGAAGGAGGACAAATGAAGCAGGTGCAAGTGCACTTAAAAGCATCAAAGAGCACAAGAAGTTGGAAAGATAGAGGCATGACATCTCTTGTGGCTTAGAAGAGCCATTTCAACATTGGATTTTTTTAGGGAAACTTCCTTCACTCTTTATTTCTCTTTGTCACATCAGATAAAGAAGATGGTGGGAACACACCCTTAGGGGTTAGTTGCATGGTTGCCACACAGTAAAGCTAGAAGCCTTTGCCTCATTGGTAGAGGGAGAAGGAGTCTCTCATTAGAGAGATATCACAAGTTAGATGTCTCGGACATTAGTCAGTAGGTTGAAGGATTGATCTCTGTGTAAGTTCGAATAGGGAGCCACTCAGCGAGCTCATTAGGGATCTTTAGTCAAAAGGTTGTTCTCGATAATGTGCAATGGAACTCTCAAAAATGGAGATATAGGTTTCAGTGCAAGCATTCTTACCTGCAATGGCTCATTATTCATAACAACCTATGGATGGGCAGCAAGGCTAAGTATATTAAAGTGAGTGAGGGAAATTGTGCCTTCTATTGTTTTTACGAATTTCCCTAGTGTTCATAGGATTTGAAATCCTCTCATTCATTATTGTACTAAGGTTAGAGGTAAAATACTTGATTAGAAAGGGATTCTCCTTGTAGAGTGTTACAAGATGGGCCTTGCCCTGTAGCACCTACGAAGGGCTCATATCTTATGGACAATTTGGACCATAAGAAATCAGAAGGTGTTTCTTAATAAGGTGAACTTTCATTGGTTTCCTCACCTAGTGGAACTCAAGAAAATTGGTCTTAAAAGCTTGCTATGAATCAAAGTTTCCCTATCCCTTGGTGTACAGATTCCTATTATCCTGAAAAGTACTAAACTTTTCTCCTAGAGGGAAACTACCCTTTCTCTACAGTCTATGGAAAGAGTTGCAATTTCCTTGGATGAATGAGTTCTGTACTCATTTGGCTAGTGTTGTGATATGTAATTTCCGATCTCACTTTGGCTATAAGGCTCATTGTAAGCTCGTTGTGACCTCTAGTGGGGCAAGACCATTGTATCCCATTAGTTTGATGTATTCAGGTGTCTATACTATTTCTACTTTATGTCTGGGATTTTATACCCCTATTGTAAGATTATCTCATTCATTTCATGGATTCTTTTTTACTTAAAAAAAGAAGTAAGACCCAGAGAAGAGAGCATCCACTTTAAATCGGGTACACATGGTACATAAAAAATGTATATAAAAATCTTGCAATTTTCTATGGAAATTAATAGGTTTCATGTAGAGATGGAGGAACTTTGCACTCTATAAGAGTGGTTCTATTGGTAATCCTTCCAAAATAATGTTGCCTCTAAGTTATTCACATATACAAGGTTCGCTTCATGTTGAGGCAGAACAAGAAGGTGTCATAATCAAGTTCCACTTGGAATTAGAAAAAAATAAAAAACTTTCTTTCTACTAAATGAATTGAGAAGACGTTTTATTTGTAAAGTAAAAGTCCACGTAGGATGGAACAAGACCTTGGAAAGAGGGAGGAGGTCATAACACTATGAAGATTTTTGTGCCATATAGTTAGCTTATTTTTCAAATGGTCCACCACTCAATGTGAATGAGTTATTATGTATCATGTGTACTTGGCACTTAATGATTGGATTGAACAATATTTAGAGTGTTGTCCCCGCTCAATATTGTCACATTAAAAATCCTTCGGTAGAACACCTTTTGGATGAGGTAGCTTGATTCGCCGCATGGCACAAGTGGTGCAATTCACATATGGTAGAGAGAGAGACTCATGGGATGGCTGACCCATGAGACCTTATGATTGATGGCTCGGGCGAACACCATAAACTCTCTGTGTACATCACGACGACCATTCGTGGTGGTAAAAAGACGTGCCAACAAAGATTGTATATTATATTGGTATCAAAGCTAGGGGCTGTGCTTCCACTTTCATGCAAATCGCGAGGATTGAACCCTCATAAAGTTTTCCATGGTCATATGAGCTATCCAACATCCCACATGCTTGATGAATAGTTCATCTTATTTATTCTATATGAGAATCGAGCCTGCCATGTGAGCCTTCGCTTGTGAGCTATGGGAGGAGGAGAGATGGATCCTTTTCTCTCCTTCCCTCGAGACCTTTTGGGTAGTTTCCCAAATTGTTGGGAGTAGTTTTGGTTGTGGAACTTCATATTTGGGAATAGCGTGAGTGTTCTTTTCCAAAGTGGTTGGACTACTCAGCAACAATATCTATTGGAAGTGTGTCAACCAAAGATACCGAAGAGGAAGGATGTGGGAGAAGCATCTCAATCTTGTGTAAAAAGGACGTTCATAATATAGCAAAGCTATGAGGAGATTACCTATGTACAAGTATTACTATTTTAATTTTGAAAAGGTATGATAGTGAGAAAAGGAACGAAGGATTTTGGGGCCAGTCCATTTGAGGAAAATCAAGTGTAATAGAATATGCAATATATACGCACATCTAGAGTCAAGAATTCCCTTAAAATACAAGTGATCACAAGCTCAAGGTATCTCCAAAGTAGCCATGTTCATGATTTTTACATAATTTTCAGGTGCTATTTTGATAAGTAGCCATTTTGGAAAAGGGAATTTGAAGAAGAAATTTTCATAGATTGGTGGGAAAATTAATGCATACATACATTGTAGTGCACAAACATCCATATAGAATCAAGAAATCCAAAAATTTGCTTAGTATGATGGGAGTTTCAAGCTCCACAAAACCCCCTTCCATCACTATTTGAGAAAAAATTCCAGCACTTGAATTTAATAAACTCTCCTTTTGAAAGAGGGAAAAAGAGGTGCATTAGCTATGGATGGATGGGAAAAAGTATATATATTTAGAGTATATCATATGGAATTCACAAGGGAATCATTAGATTCATTAAAGGGATAAGTTAAAGAAGAATTTCACTTCCTCAAAACCCCCCTTTTTGCACTTTTAGAAAAATTTTAGGTGCAAATTCTAGCCAAAATCCACTTTTGGGATCAAGAAAAGAGATCATTTAAGATCAAGAACTTGTGTATACATACATGAAATATAGTATATATGTCACCATATGGAATTAGAAAATGCAAGAAAAATCCACATCAGGAGTGGATCAGAAGCTTGTTAAGATCTCCCATTTAACTTTTTGCATCAAAGTAAAAATATTGGTTTATGCCTCTTTTGGGGAGAAAATTAGCATGCACAAAGGGAGGACTTGGTAAGGTGAAAATAGGCCCAATCATCTTCATATATTACTCTATGAGATTATGGAGAGAAGTTTAGTATTTGTTTGATGGAAGAAAGCTTTTGGGCACTTCAAAAATCACATTTTCACACTTTTTTCAGCCTCTCCACCAATCCATTAGTTTGGCATGTCACACTTGGCAAAACCATATCTTGGGCTTGAAAAATCCAAATTGGATGTGCTATGGATTTTTTCAAAGAACAAAAGATATAATTTAAGTTTACCTTTCGGGAGCCATATCTTGCAAATCGGGAAGGTGATTGAAGAAATTTTAATTTTTCACTTGCACATTATGTATATTGTATTTTATGATTATTTTCAAGTCCTGAAGATGGATTACGCGTGCATTTTTTGGTATATTTGCATTATTTTTGGTAATCATTTGACCATGCTTGATGTTTTGGGAAGTGTTGACGCTATTCGACACTTCAAAGTTTATGTTAGGACCTGAAGAAGAAGCGTAGAGGTCTCAAAGCTCATTGAAAAGGATTGGATGCATGCAATTCTAATACCAAACCATTCAGGGACATATGGTTTATACTTTCAAGCATTTTACTTTATTTTTTGGCATGTTCTATATGTACATGCATGGATTGAAATGTATACATCAAAGTTGCTCATTGTGTTAATTCTAAAAGTATGGATTAACTTGCTAGGAGCACACTTTTTGATTGTTTGCAGGTAAGATAATTGAAGGAAGCACATGGTTATGCAACAAAGGGATTGTTGCTAGCATCTTATGTTTTTGCAGGTTATGGAGTTCATGTATGAGTATATGGCATGCATGCCATGGGCTTGCCAAGCCCTATGTTATATTGGATGGCCTGTGTGCCATTGGCCCACAAGGTCTTATACTTGAGTTTATGGTTAAAATTTTTTGGGACTCCATTTCCTTGGGGAAATGCTATCAATTTTTTCCCACCTCATGGCATTATATAGGCACTCACATTTAGATAAGAATGTTATGACATGGTAGAATGCTTTATTTGCAAACATCAATAAAGTGTAAATATGCTTACATGTGTGTACTTGATGGACTTAACCATTGCAGATGGTCATGATTTAGATGTTGTTGGTGTTGCAGATGGTCATGATTTGTTATGTTCATAGATGATTTCTCAAGATATTCATGGATTTATGGACTTAAAGTGAAGTTATAGGTTTTTTCTACTTTCAAGAAGTTCTTAGCTATCATTGAAAATGAAAGTCAGTCAAAGATCCAGATTTTGAGAAGTGATAGAGGAGGAGAGTACATGTCAAAAGACTTTAAGTCTTTTTTAGAAGACAAAGGCATCTCTCATCAACTCACTATTGCTTACACTCCGGAACAAAATGGTGTTGCATAGAGAAAGAATAGGATACTTGTTGAGATGATGCATATTATAATGTCATCCAAAAGACTTTTTCCCAAGTTTTGGTTTGATGTAGTACATATAGCTAATCACATTCTGAATAGGTCTTCCACAAAAGCTTTAAAGTTCATCATACCAAGAAAAAGAAATATGAATGAAAAATAATGATTGAGTGGTGGGCTAGTGGTGTAACTCCAATGCCATGTAGAGGTTACCACAACACACATACAAGATCAAGGTTAGATAGAAAGACAAAGATATAGTTACTCATGGGAATAACACAAGAGATATGGTGGTAATGGAAAGTAGACACAAGATGAGTAGAAGATGAACTCAACTCAATTCAACTCAAAACTCATAACTCTAATACAATGGAACTCAAACACTAAACAATATATAGATGGTTCTATCCACCCATGCACTCTCTATATGGAGCTTAGATGGTGACCTAGATAGAAGCTAGGTGAAGGGTTATAGGCCAACACTATGGGTACAAAGATGGATACCCTAATGGTTCCAACACCACAAAATGATGATCCTACATGGGATGGGGACCATCCTTATAAGGTTCTCCAAGCCTAAGTCGGCCTACCCATGTTCTAGGGTTGTGGTAGCTTGATCCATGCCCAAAATAATCTCCACCATTGCTCTATGGGGTAAATCCAATGGTAGAAGGGTAGGATCAACAACCATTTGTTTGTAACCCTTGATTTTGCTTAATCCACACTTAGGATCAAGTCCATATCTAATGACCCATATCAAATAGACCCTTCTGCAAGTTAAGAAAGCTACTTTTGTTTCTAGCCCTTGATTTAGGTTGATCCTCACATCGGATCAATCCCAAATCCAATGGCTTAGAAGTAACCTTCCTAACTATCCATCTACGATCTACACTAGACCTCATCTGACCTCAAAGTCAGGAACCTACCAATGTTCAGCACTCTCACATGGCTTCTCCTCATAATGGGGGCCTTACAAAATAGAGTGTTATGGAACAATGGTGGTGCTACATAAGGGTGAGGCATTGAGCATATCTAACACCCCCCCTCAATGTCCACCCAATGGTGAACTACCTTCTTGAATGATGCCAAGTCTTCCATGAGGGTGGAGCATTGATCATGTCTAACACCCCCCCTCAATGTCCACCCAAAGGTGAACTACCTCCTTGGCCCAATGCCAAGTCTTCAAAGATGTATTTTAAGTAGATCCTTTGTAAGCACTTTGGTGAGGATACCCCTTGCATTCTTCATGGTTGCATAGTATACTATTTCCAACATCCTTCTCAAGTGTACGTGCTTGCCAAATCTTGAATGTCCTTCATGAGGTCTATTCCCAAGCCTTCTTAAAAGTCTGACTAGAAAATTTATATCTTGTATGGTACTCCATAATATGATGCCTTCTTCAGCTTACATAGTATGTCCTTTGAATGTGGAGCCTCAAAGCTTGGTGGCTGCAACACATGTACCTCCTTGAGGTCAACAGTCAAAAGTTTTGATTTGACATCTAACATAGAAAAGTGCCACTTCATGTGAGTTGCTAGCATTAGTATGATGCAAATATTGGTCATTAGAGCAAAAGAGTATCGAAAACTCAAACCCTTCACGAGTGAAAGTCCTTTTGCTATCAATGTGTCTTGACAGCATTCCAAGATTCCTTCTATCATGTCCTTCACCTGCCAGACCCACTTGGTGCTACTAGCCTCCCATGCTTCATTCTTCATTAAGATGTTATAATTGGCTTGCATAACCTCCTTCCATGTCGGATCTAAAAGTGCTTCATCTTCAATTATTGGCTTCATTACTTCCTTCATAATCTCAACCATGATGGCTATACTGACTATGCGAGTAGAAGCCCACTTGTGCTCCTCTATTCTGTGTGATCTCCTTGGTCCTTCTGCCTTCTCCTTAATAGTTGTTGGCATAGGATTACTCTGACCATAGAGCTTTTCCTTCACCCATTGTAGTGACAACCAATCTATTTGGGTGATTTTAGGTTGGTAGACTCTCTTCTCACCATCTGATGATGATGCTTCCTCCTATTCATAGGTAGGGATGACTCTTGGGCTAGGTACATAGTGAATTACTCCTTCGCTTGATGATAGAATGGAAGCTCTTTTCTTGTCCACTACATGTGGCTGCTCCATAGACACCACATCACGGCTCCCTTTGATCTTCTTTGCCTCATGGTCATACAATATGAAAGCCCTTTGCTTTTCATTATGACCTAGGAAGATGCATTTCTTGCTTTTTGGTTCCAACTTGTTATTTCTTTGACTTGGGCGAAGAGCATAACACACACTCTCAAAAATTCTAAAGTGTAAGATGGATGGATTCTTACCAATATAGAATTCATGATGAATCTTTCTGTTTTGATAAGGAAAGCTCATGCCTTTCCTCATACACATTGCTATCTCAACAATGGTGTGACTCTTGCATTCCATAATGCCATTGATTGACACTTTATCCCTTTGCACTTGCAAAAGCCTTCCAAATCCTTTGAGTTGAGCTCACCACCACCTCCTATTCCAAGCTTCTTCACACTTTTCCTTGGTTCATTTACAACAAGTTGTGGTTGTTCTTTAATCTTACCAAAAGCTTGAGCCTTATCACAAAGAAAGTACATCCACATCTTCTTGCTATAGTCGTCGACGATCACAATGTAGGAAGATCCTCCCAAGGCCTGTATAGACATCTTACCACACAAGTTAGCATATACCAACACTAGAGGAACCTTTGACCTACTCTTGCTTTCTTGTGGGAATGTCTCTCTATGTGGCTTGCCCATCATACAGGCTCTATAAGGTTCCTTCATTCCATTCACTGTAGGTAAGTGATGAATAACATTACCTTGCTTTTGCATCTCCTTCCATACTATCCCTGTCACCATGATGGGTTCTTGCTGAGGCTTCATAGAAATAGATTGACCTATATCATTGGTCATTTGACAAGATGCACCACTGTGTAGTACCCATGAATCCACAATTGAGTCTTCTTGTGTCGAGGAGCATACCACCTTTGCTTTGGCTCCATGTATTGTATCCTCCTTCACTTCATCTATCCTCTTGACATGACAATCTACAATTGCATGTCCCTTCCTTTTACAATGGAAGCATTGTCCTTGAATCTTTTTCTTACTACTCCTCCTCTTTGAATTCTTACCTTTGGTTGAGGAACCACCTTTACTTGATGCATTTTTGGAGAATGTAGCATCTCCTTGAGTACTTCTTACTTGGGCTTTAAACTGCAAATCCTCTTCCATTGGTATTGAATAAAACTCCTCAAATGTCAAAGCTTGAGGTCTCACCTGAGTGTTGAGAGTAGTTACCCTTCCATCATACTTTGGTGGAGTATTTTGGAGAAACCTTCGAGCTAGCCCCTTGCTAGTCTTCTCTATCCCTTCACAAGCCATTCCATCACATGGCTTCTTGATCTGAGTAATGGATGCCTTCACCTTCTTTCCTTCTTCAAACTTCTATGCTTCCAATTGGCTTTCTAAATTTTGAATGCATGTTCGGTTTCTTACCTCAAAGTGACTCCTCAATATACTTCATGCCTCACTTGCCTTGGATGTATGTTGAATAAGAGGTAGAATGGATTCCACACAATTGTTCACTATATAATATAGTGCATTTGCATTCCTTATCCTCCAAGCTTGTAGAAGCTTTGCATATGGGAGAATCACCATACTCGGATCCAATAGGTCAAAGGTGGGTTGTGGCTCTTGCTCACTTCCCATCACCATCTCCAAAAGATCATAAGAATCAAGGATAGCTATAATCTTGAACTTCCAAAGAAAATAATTCATACCATCTAACTTGCCTTCACTAAAGGTTGGTGGATGAACCCATAAAGTTTGCATCTCCAAATCCATTGCACCAACTCCACTTCCACTTCCACTTCTAGATGCTGACACCTCCATAGTGTTGAAGCCTTTGTGTCCCATGAAATTGAAGCCTTGAATCCTTTGCCTCCCAAGAACTCTAGCATTGAAGCATTTAGCTCTTGACAACTCTAGCATTGAAGCCTTTTGCCTCCCACAAGCTATAGCATTGAAGCCTTTGCCTCCCAAGAACTCCAATGTTGAAGCCTTTGCCTACCACAAACTTTGGGGTTGAAGCATTTACCTCTCACAAGCTTGATTGTTGAAGCATTTCTTCCACAAATGCTAGTGTTGATTCCTTGGCCTCCACGATCTCTACAATCTTCTATACCTTCTTGAGCTCTGATACCATGTAAGAAAAAAGAAATATGAATGAGAAATAATGATTGAGTGGTGGGCTAGTGGTGTAACTCTAATGCCATGTAGAGGTTACCAGAACACACATACAAGATCAAGGTTAGATAGAAAGAGAGATATAGTTACTCATGGGAATAGCACAAGAGATATGGTGGTAATGATGAGTAGAAGATGAACTCAACTCAATTCAACTCAAAACTCATAACTCTAATACAATGGAACTCAAACACTAAACAATATATAGATGGTTCTATCCAACACTCCCTATATGGAGCTTAGATGGTTACCTAGATAGAAGCTAGGTGAAGGGATATAGGCCAACACTATGGGTACAAAGATGGATACCGTCATGGTTCCAAACACCACAAAATGATGATCCTACATGGGATGGGGACCATCCTTATAAGGTCCTCCAAGCCTAAGTCGGTCTACCCATGTTCTAGGGTTGTGGTAGCTTGATCCATGCCCAAAATAATCTCCACCATTGATCTATGGGGTAAATCCAATGGTAGAAGGGTAGGATCAACAACCATTTGTTTGTAAACCTTGATCTTGCTTAATCCACACTTAGGATCAAGTCCAAATCTAATGGCCCATATCAAATAGACCCTTCCCCAAGTTAAGAAAGCTACTTTTGTTTCTAGCCCTTGATTTAGGTTGATCCTCACATCGGATCAATCCCAAATCCAATGGCTTAGAAGTAACCTTCCTAACTATCCATCTATGATCTACACTAGACCTCATCTGACCTCAAAGTCAGGAACCTACCAATGTCCAACACTCTCACATGGCTTCTCCTCATATTGGGGGCCTTACAAAATAGAGTGTTATGGAACAATGGTGGTGCTACATAAGGGTGAGGCATTGAGCATATCTAACAATGTTCACATTGAGAAGAAGGACCGTGGTAAGCTTGATGTAAAAGCCATTAAAGTGGTCTTTATTGGTTATGTAATTGAAAGCAAAGGGTACAGATTCTATGTTCCAAATACAGGGATATCCTACTTTCACACAATGCATATATTGCAGAAAGTCAAATTTATGATAAGAAGAAAGAAATTCCAAATTTCATAAAGGCATATGACTATGCATTTTTCAGAAGGAATTTGGATACTTACATTCAGGCATACAAGGGGAGTGCCATCATTAGTACCTCTTGAAGTTCCGACTTATGAAGTTGGAGAAGGTTCTAGAGTTCTAGAAGAAAGAGATACTGAAGTTCCAAAATATATACCACCACTTTTTAGGAATACGCCAAAGTGGTTATATCAAACATGGAAGGACAATGCTATACAAGAATACACATGAAGAACTAGAAGTCAGACTAGGAGAAAACAAAAAGACCAGATAAATTAGCCATAATATTTTGAGATTAATAATGTTTTAGCTCTTACTTCAGTTGAGAATGAACCAGCTAGTGTTCAAGATGCGCTAAGTAGTCATGTATGGAAGAAAGCTATGCAAGAAGATATTGATTCTATCCATAAGAATCAAACTTGGAAGCTTTGTGAGTTACCACAAGATAAGAAAGCTATTGGTGTTAAGTGGATCTTCAAAATCAAAAGAAAAGCAGATTGTTCTATAGATAGGTATAAATCAAGATTAGTTGTCAAAGGTTATGTGCAAAAGAAAGGTATTGACTATGATGAGACTTTTGCACCTACATCTAGAATGACAGTGGTCAGGACAGTTTCGTTAGCTCCATTCTTTGGCTGGAAAGTATACCAGCTAGATATCAAAACTGCATTTCTTAATGGTGATCTACATGAAGATGTTTATGTTCAACAGCCAGAAGGTTTTGAAGAAACAGGTAAAGGGCATTTAGTTTGCAAGCTTATCAAAGCTTTGTATGGACTAAAGCAAGCACCAAGAGCTTGGTATGAGAAGATACATGTTTATCTTCTATCTATTGGTTTTGAAAACTCAAATGCAGCTCCCAGTCTTTATGTTAAAGCTGAAAAGGATGTTTTGATTATTATTATCATTTATGTTGATGATATGATCATCACAGGCCCCAAGGATTCAGATCTTCAATTGTTTAAAGGACAACTTAAGAATACATTTGATGTAAATGACTCAGGGATTTTACATTATTATCTAGGGATTGAGTTCAAGTACAGAGATGAGTGTATCTACATGACACAACATAAATACATTGTGGAATTATTGGAAAGGTTTGAGATAATGAATTCCAAGCCTATGCAGACACAAATGGATGTCAATGTGTTATTACAATCGGAAGCAGATTCAAAACCATTTGATACTACATTATATAGCCAAGCAGTTTGTTGCTTGATATACCTATGTAATACACGTCCAAACATTCAGTTTGCAGTTTCTCAAGTATACAGGTTCATGGATAGTCAGCTCAAGATTCAATGGAAATCAGTTAAGAGATATTTGTAGATATCAGAAGTTTTGAAAGGTATTGAACCTTGTACCATTGTGACATTGAAGGCAGGATTATTGGAAACAATGTCCAAAAAAGCTCAGTTTGGTAGCCATAACAGTTATCCTTTCAAGTTCCTCTTCAACAAGCACACATGGGTGCTTTGGTCTAGAACAAATGTTGTCATGGAACCTAGCCGGGTTCAAAACCCATTAGGTGCAACGCTGATCGAAAAGCACTCCTTCGTGGAGTTTTTGAAAGAATACTCGTCAGGCGCTATGGAGTTTTTGTGAAAAGCTAAAAATGCAAAAATTAATGTCGATGTCGATGGAGCTTTTCGAATCGATTTGTTTCATTAGAGATCGTATATTTAGCGATGCCGTAGCTTTTGCTTTTAGTATTGATTTTCAATAGAGCAATCAAAACTATAAAAGAGAAGCCATACTCACTTCTCAATTATCACTCAAGGATCATCTCAAGGAGTTTAAGTGCTCAACACAAGGAGAAGGTCTTCTTGAAGAGAGAGTGTTCACACACTCTTGAGAAGGTGATCACTAGGAGGCCGTCTTGGAGGTGGAGTTCTCACACCCTTGGAGGAGTTGTGGTCTACGTCTTGATGATTATATGAAGGAGATTCTGTCAGCTTACCATCAACATCCATTGTTGATTTACTGTGAGTAGCAAGTCTATTTCCATTATTGCTTGCTAGGTCACTCGTTTCTGATTTAGGTTGATCAGAATTTGGGTTTGTTGTACAATAGTTCTAAACTTTTCTTATTCTCCATATTCTCTCTCTCTCTCTCTCACACACACACACTTCATACCTCTTAGGCACACAATCTCTTGTATCTAGTTCCTATTTCTGCCTAAATATAGATATTGTCAGTTTGTATCATATTCACACATTGTAATTGACATTGGAATATAGATAGTGTGGGTGCGCCTCATAGATTACCGTTACACTTGACAATCCGGTCTATTCTCTCTCTATCTCTGACTCATCTATTTTTTAGTCTTGAGGTGTGTATGTTAAGATTCATCTATTGGAAGATTCTGTAGAGATATATTGTTATTGTGTCCCACTCCCATTTTCAACAAGATTATGCATTAATTATGGAAGAGAGGAGCAAATGAATTCATAAGAGGGAATTAGCTTAGAGATCTGGGGGTGATCTCACTTTAGCTCCTCCTCCTTGAAGGGGAAAATGAAAGGAAAATATGATTTCTTCTTTGGAGAAGAATAGAGTATGTTTTCCTTTAGAGAGAAAAGATGTTTAGGAAACATCTTTTAGTTTATTTTAGAAGGAATTCTTTTCCTCTATTTTTCAATGTAATTTTCCTTCACATTGGACTCGTTCTCCACTATTTTGGAAGGAAAAACATGGAGAATTTATGTGCATGTTCTCAATTATGGATGAGTAGAGCAATTTGATTCAATAGAATCTCTTTCAAAGGGAAAGGGAAAGTGGAATAGATTCCACTACCAGATCTCTTTTTCTTAGAGGAGATTATAGAGAGAGATAGAGAGAGAGTTTCACTTCTTCATTTTGCTTCTCTAGATAAAAGTGGCACTCTTCTATCAAAGAGAAGAGGAATATCAATTAGTCATGGTGATTAGGTTGAGTCTAGCCTATAGACTGTAGAGAGAAGTAGTTATATTTATATCCAGTGATGTTCTCTCACTAGATGAGATGATCTAATTATTGATGTTAGTGAGACTAGGAGTAGAGTTACGAATCTTTTCTTTAGGGTTTCTAGGAGATAGGGATATATCTAACCTATTAGGGTACCAAACTCCTGGGTGATGTTACATCATGAGGATGATGTGTGAGCATCAATTAGGAGGATGGGTACTTAGGGATTATGTGGATCTCAAAAGAAATGTTTTTTACATTTACATGGCAAACTAAAGGGAAGAGAAAATTTTAGAGTTTGCACTAGTGCTAATAGAGGTTCTTCCAATAGAACTAAGGCCAAGGTAATGGATAGAAAACCAAAGATTTCTTGGTCGATGGAATGCAGAGATTGCATTTTACTACCAAAAAATTCTTATATATGAGGTAGATGATGGATTTGCATAGTTCAAAAGGTAGTTTAGATCAAACTATTACTTGTAATTGCACTTAAGGTTAGCGAGAACTAGAGTGGTATCAAGGCAATCTATCATTTAGTCTTAGATGGGTTTGGAGTCACTTGTTATGGGACTTTGTTCTATATTTCAGAGGATTTTATGGTTTATTATCTCCATTATGGAAGCTTGCCACTTCACACTTGCTTTTTATATTGTTACTCCATAGAGGATACATCATATGGACTTAGGTTATTTTGATGCTGTTATATATCATGGGAGTGATAATTTGGAAGATGAGTGTATATGGGAGATAGTAGGCACCACTTAGATAGTTTCCCACCTTTGATATGATCTCATATGAGAATTCTTAAGGGGAAGGATATGGGGAAACAACACACAGAGATGAACATGTACATAGAATACATGGGGTTTAGGGGATTCCGAGCACTTACTTCTACCATAATGGACATTTCATCTACATCTTCGAGGACAAAAATGCTTTTAAGGGGAAGGAAATGTCACATTATAAATCCTTGGGTGGAACACCTTTTGGATGAGGTGGATTGATTCACCACATGGCACGTGGTGCAATTCACATATGGTAGAGAGAGAGAGAGAGAGAGAGAGAGAGAGAGAGACTTGTGGGGTGGCTGACTTAGGAGACCTTATGATTGATGGCTCCGGCATGGCTGGGAGGATGAACACCATAAAATCTCTGTGTACATCACGACGGCCATTCGTGGTGGTAAAAAGACATGCCAACAGAGATTGTATATTATAAATATGAATCCACCCTAGGTGGAACATGAAAGAAAAGAAGAATATACCATTGCCTTGCTTGAAGAGAAAATAAAAGTGGAACACACATAAAAAGTTTCTTCAAAGGAAGTTCGATGCAAAGTACAAGTAATGGTGAGCTTAGTGCTCATGGGACCTCCCATATCTCACGAAGTAGATGTGGCTCGACAAACAATCATGAAAACAGTACAACTAGAAAATGTTTGAAGGCTTTACAACTAGTTTGAATGTGGCCTCTCACCTAGAGTCTACCCAATTACACATGAAGGGAGGAAAGGGGAGACCCTCGCCCTCGCCTCAAGAGATAAGTGGCCCAATCAATTGTCTCATTGCACTACATAACATACACTAAAAATTATGCATTTTAAATAAATAATAATAAATTAAATACAAACATGAATTAAAAAAAAATTATGGTCTCTAGGATCCACGACTTCTAGTTGAAGAATTAAACTCTTTTAATTTTGGGGCAGGAATTGTACCCTTGGAATGTTCCATAAATGGCATTAAAACAATATCTTATTCCATCTTCCATCTTCCTCACCATATGACTCTCTCTTGTCTATTCATGTCCGTGTGTACAAAACACTTCCACCATCTTACGTGAACGGGTAGAAAAGTGGAATGGTTATTAAAAAGCAATAAATAAAAATACATTTTTTTAAAAATATGTACGTTTTGCTTTGAACGATTTTGACACCCTTCGCCCTTAAGTTGTTCCATGATTGACCAACTGCGTTAGTTGTCCTATTTTTTTATATAAAGGAATCGTTAAATATGTTTTTTTTTTTTTAAAGGAAGTTTCACTAAAATATGTTTTTTTACTTCCTACTAAAATAGATAAGATCTTACCACTTTGGCTACCAGCCTGTGCAAATGAATGAAGAGTGGGAGATAACTTAAGCACATTTCCAAACTTATGCCACCCACCACATCTGCAGAGTTTTTTTTTTTGCAAATATAACCATTTGCTATTTTTTATTTGCAAATATAAACTTAAGCACCCTATGCGAACACATGGATGTGGTTTCGGACATAACATTTCCACTGCTCCTATCTGAACCCACCCTATGTATTTTGGAGGTCTTTTTCATCAGCATGTGTGAATCCGAGCTTCAACTAGAGGAGTGATCTATATAGGCATTGAGGGTTGGAGATAGGTGGTGGCATTTTTTCCACTTTCCCACTTGTTATCACTCTTATTTTTGGGATCCCTTTGAAGCCCATAAGCTCTTAGTGAACCCTCCAAGAAGAGCAATAGTGATAGAATGGTTACTTGCCTTTTCACAAAGTGGAATTTCGTTTTATTCTCCTCTTTATAGTTTTTTTTTTTCCATCAGTGATTTCTTCTTTATGAGTCCTTCCTTTTTCTTCACCTTCTTGATCTAATGAAAGGAGCTCAACATTCAAATGCTCAAGTGTGTTAATGTTGACTAGTTGTTGAGTCTAAAGTGTATACGGTACACATCCATTATGAGGCTCAAATGATGGTGGACCCAAATAAAAGTCATTTCCGCACTTGCAACTTATGAAGGAGACATGTTGTGCAAAATGCTAACGTCAATCTTCTTTCTTTTTATTTCCAAGGTAGCTTGAAACTTATGATTGGACCAGCTTTCACAACTTTATGTGTGTTTGCTGTCTCTTGCACCCTCAAAAGCCTACAAGCTTCACTGGCATGGGAAAAGCATTGTAAAATATTGAACTAACCAACAATAAAGTCGTTAAAAAAAATCAATTCAAGGAGAGTCCAACCACTCCATTGTTGTGTCATGAGAGTGTAGCTAACCATGTGCACCATGGGACCTTGATGGAATACCTTTGGTGAGGAAATCGGACATGTCCATCAAGGCATCTCAAGTCACAAATCGGAGTTATGTCGAGGCTATAGTGGAAGAAGAGACTAAAAAAATTACACCAAAGAGCAGACATAAGAGGAATCACTTTTTTTGATGAACATGAGCAAGAGGCAAGGTAAAGCAGATGAGCATGTGTTCTATATAGATTCTGGTTGTTCAAATCATTTAGTAGGAAATGTTTGCTCAGTAACATACACCTCTAATGGGGTTGTCCTCCTTCAACATACATGCATAGTTTGGTTCAATCCCTATTCTCTCATATAAGTCCATGGGTGAGTGGAAACTTTGAGGTCACATTTTCATAGTGAATCTTATCCATTCTTTGCAATAGATATGGATCAAGTCATTTCAATTTGAAGTCGTTTCCACGGCTCTTGCATGAGGTATACTCGTTCTTCCCTCAAGCTCTTTGTGGAAGGATGCTCTCCATCCTCATGTATGGTGTCATCTATACCCCATACTTGAGAGTTGGTAGGGACCTCGACTTCATGCTCCCTAATCAGTGACTTGAATGCCTCTATAGGGACCTCGACTTCATGTTCTCTTATCGATGACTTTTCCTCATTGTCCTCTTGTGCTTCTGGCTGAATAACAACCTGATTTGGACCATCTGGCTGTATAACAGGTTGGGCTGATGGTTCATATAATGCCTTGAGTAAGTTGATCTCTACCTATTGAGTTTTTGTGCCTTTAAGGAGCTTTTTTCCCCTTTTGGAGTGCTACTGATGAGCGAGTGCTAGTAGAGGGAAGGAATTAAAAATTGCTTCGTCAAAGAACCTTGCCCTCAATTCATTCCTTTCTTTCAAATCAGCATGCGTCTTATGATATTCTTCTTTTGCATCATTCTTTTGGATGTCAAAAGTTGTGATTTGAGCTCTTTTATTATATTGTTGATCTTCATGAAACCTTGGAATGGCTTTTGACACTCTTCTTCCAATTTTTCATCTTTCAAATTGTGTCTCCTATACAACAATGACCTCATCTTCTTTTTGTTGCCCTCGTCGTCTTATTGTTGACCTCATCTTCTTGCCTGTGTGTAAAGCTGGGCTTCCATCATGGCGATGTCTTGGAAACATGCAACTTCTAGATGGAGACGTATGGAAATAATGGGTGGTGGATGGAAAGATAAAACGAAATTTGAAACACGAGAGATAATTTCCTATCGAAATGAGGATGGAATGTGTAATGGAATGTGTAATGGAAGATGAGGGAAGTGATGATGGAAGAAAAGAAAATGAGGATGATCATGCAAATGGGTGAAGTATATATGGTTGTTGGATGAATGGTCTCATGAATGATGCTTGAGATGATGGATGATTAGAAAAGAAAGAGTCAAAAAGTGATTTAGGTCCGTGAATGGTAGCTAAGTGAGGTGAGATGAATGTGTGTGTGCATGTCGTGTACTTTCATCGATCTTCTGCTTACCCTTGTGATAGACACACAGTGGGGTTGAAGTGGGTGCAAAGGGAGTGGAATTCACTTCAGATGCAATAGGTATCCAATATTGGAGTGGGTATGGGTATGGTGTTATGGTTGGTGGATGGGATGATTGGTTTCTCAATAGCGGTGTGATTCTCTCTTGAAGGTACGTTATAAAAGTCCAAAGTGGAAGGTGGTGGATGTGGTGGTGATGGAGTGGCTGAGTGTGTGACTACACGATGTTTTGATGATCTTTTCATAATGACTCCCTATCACATAACTACAAGGTAAATCAATTAACCTAACAAGCAAAACCCACACTAAAGAGAGAGATGCACGTATCCACTCAATCAACCCCTACAATATATAGCCCCAAGTCCAAGGGGGTACTAAACCAAAAGGGGACATGTGTACCTTCCATCACATGGGTGTCTAAGGTGATTACATGGTTTCTAGGCTTAGGAAATCACGTGAAATAACATTTCTTCCAAAGAAGACCTTCCAAGCTCTCACACATGAGTTGAATGGCTAGGAGAAGATTCCAATTAAACTCTAAGGTACTCAACCTTAGAGAAATCAACTACCAGAACCTTCAAATAGGGGTAGATAGACAATAAATCCCAAGGGTTTCACACATCGAAACCCAAGGGTCCTACCCCTTAGACCCCATGTCATTATACAACATACCCTCCCCTTAAAATCATTTTCATCCTAAAAGATGAGCACATATGCATACCTGGGGATATTCCCCTATGCCTCCATGATTAGTCTCGTCGATCATGGTCTTCATCTATCTGCTTTGCCTCTTTATTAATAAGGGGCATCCTATCCCAACTGGATCTCAAAAAGAAGAGCATCCATGTGTGGTCTGATCCATGCCTAAATCATTCAAAAATTCATCTAATTTTGCATGTGAAAAGCTGAATCAAGTGCAAAATATGAAAAGAATGACAAGGGTGGAATAGAACATCACTTCCTATTTCATTGTTTTAGCTATGTGCGAATTGGGCCTCCATAACATAGACATGTGAATTAAGTGGATTCTAAGTTTCTTTGATAAAATTGGTATCTTGGTCCATCTCTATGCACCACGTGCATGAACCTAGCAAAATAGATGGATATTGCTTAAGACGTCCTTATAAGATTCACTTATCAAGTTAGACCCTATCTTGTTCTAAAAAGAAGATGAATATTTCATAATCTTTGCCCAAATCACTTTCCCTTAGACGTACAACAATACTTTGTATCTTTAGGCTAGTGAAATGGGTGGATTTCTTGTTTGTGAGTTGCCTTCATTTAAGAGATCAATCTAAATAGAGGGTAATATGTTTTAAAATCCTTGCTTAACCATTAAAATGATGTAGTTGGATTATCTATTTGGTTTGTTAAGCGGATATAACATCCTCTTTACTATGGAAATAATTTGAATAACTTACTTAAATTTTACTTAGTTTATAAATCTAGCTTTTGAAGACTCTAATTGGTTGAAATCTATTTTACTTGTTCTTTCCAAAATGGGAACTCATAGTGTAGAAGATCTTGCTACATAGTGTAGAAGATCAAGCTATCTTTAGGGTCAGAAGTATTCATAGGAATGGACTATTCCAACCAATCCTTCAATCTTTGGATCGACACTTAATCTTTATGGATGTTTAAGAACTCAAACTTTAGAGACCTTTTTGATCCTCCAAGAATTTTCTCCCTTTATACTCTTGTTCTAAGATGTCCAAAGTTGACATCCTAACTAGTTCTTTCTTACTCGAATCACCCATTGAACATTAAACATGATTTTTTCTAAGCTTTCTTCCAACCATGGCTTTAGATCGTCTATTTGTTCCTTGGATTCAAGTCATGTTAAAACTTCGATCTTTGGACTTTACTTTCAAATTCCTAGGAGATACTCATCTGTTTATCTCTTACTCCCAAAGATAGAATCTTTACTATCTTTATGGAAGAATTATTCTTCCCTTTGAGTGGATATTTGAAGAAGATGCAAATTTCCAAACATTATCTTCTCGATGTATTCCATTGGATCACGAGTCCGTTTTTTTGTTACCATCAAGAAAAAGTACTCAAGCGGATTCAACTCCCACCATCCCATACTAGTGGGTTCTTCATCCAATCCACGTAACTACATCTCTATACTTTTGTATTTCACCTTCATTGTCCTCTTCAATGCTCTCTTAGTCATATGCTACAATTTATGGTACCAAATTATGGGAGCAAGGACTAAGGTGCTTTGGATACACCAAAACTGATCTCATTATATATTTAAGAATACTTGGTTAACCATTTCATGTGGCATGAATAATCTACATCAAAGATAAAGTTTGACTTGACCTTTGACCCTCTCGGACCTTTTGGCTTTACATGCCTCTTTAACTAAATAAGAGATAAGACTAGGTCTTTCTCGATTAGATACCTTTTTCCAAATCTCATGATTGACATTTAACCCATGAGTTTTAATTGGGAATCTAACTTATATGCTTCATTCAATAAACCTTTTTCTTTAGGTTTTTACTATTGTAATCCATAATTTATGTTGTGTTATCCAATGAAGCATCAAGATATCTTTAGGATGTGCTTTAAATTCTTCCAACTTTCTTTATCTAAACCACTTTGCATTCCTTCAATCCTTATGGTTTGTGAAAGTCTTCCCTTACATTGGGCTTCCTTGCATATCATTTAGCTTATAATATCTTATTTGAGCATAAGATATGAGGTCTTGGGGACTTTCCCCCTTTACCTAAAGATTTTTCATCCTATAAAACGTCTTGAGGGCATATTGAAAATTGTGCTCTTTTTATTACTCTTTATTAGAGTCCGAAAGATATTTTTTTTAGTATTTTATTGTTCCTCTCCGTTTATAAGAACTGTTTAGAGTTTTTTGCTTTCTTTTCTCCAAGCTTATTGAACATATGCCTCCAAATTCAAGCTTTGATTACCCATGAATCTAGCATCCCATACCACCAAATCCACTTCAGTGATAGTGTAAGCCTTGAGGTCCCATACCATCCAGCTTACATTTCCACTACAATTAAGATAAATTTAGCTTTAACCTTGGGATCAAAGCTTCTTCTAGTCTAATCAAGTGAAAGTTATTACTCCTTTGACTTGGAAGTTGTTAGTTGTGTTGAAGAGCAGTGTAGTTCCTCATGAGTCAACATGAAATTTCAACTTGCTAAGTCTCAGCTATACTAAAAACTTGATAAAACTTAATCTTTTTTGGTGCAATGAGCACTCCGAATAGCTTGTTCCATGCTCATAGGATTTCTCTCCTATGGTTAGCATATATTTTGAAGACATTCAAACGTTAAAGCTTTGAATTTATCTTAGTCAATTATAAAAGTGAGAGAAGGAGAAAAGCTCGTGAATTAATGCGAGTCAAACTCCACAAATATTTTTGAATTCAAGTTAAAATTATGTCCTAAGAATTAGGACCACCTTTTAAGCAGAATATGCAACCACTATCAAGATCAAAAGTGTATATAAACATTACTCTTCTAGTCACAACGTAGTAGAGCACTTACACAAAGATTATAGCTGATTTCTTGAGCATACATTGTACTCTATTGAAGTGAGAGAAGTCCCACACAACTCCTTTGTATCATATGTACAATATCGATACACATTATGATTCATTTTCATTGATTTCTCATTATCTGTTTATTGTTAAAATACCTTATACAACTCTATCATCTTCTCAAAGTCATTTCTCAATGTGTAGGTATTCAATGCCTAATCTATCACTTGCATCACTTAGGCAGGACTGTTTTGAGTACACATACAAATTTCATAATCATTGGAGCTATAGATCTCGAGATATGAACAATTATGTATTATTGTGTTTGTGTATCACCCTTCTCTTGAAAAGTCGAGGTGACCCCCCAAACTTAAATCAGTGCATGGTGAGTCTTAAATCACGGAATAACTTGCTTTGGTTAGCTTAAAACTTTTGTGATCTTCAAACTTATCTATTTTGACACAAAAGTTTGTGAATGATGTTCCAAAGGACTTAGGTGTTTTCAATGCAGATTTTGGAATCTTAGGGCTATTTTTCTCTAAAGTTATTGACATATTTAGGTAGTGATGTGTGTGTGAACACACTAGGACCACCGGGCACTTTTTTCCCTCTTTAGGAGGCTTTTTTCCCTAAGGGTTCACTAATCTTTGTCTATTCTGTCGGCAATACATTTAGTATTGTTAGTTGTGCTCAAAGCTTCTTCTTCTTCCTTGTGCTGTGCACGTGCTTTCGTAGACCTCAAACTCCAACAATTGGTATCAGAGCAGGTTGCTGCTTCATCTAGGACATCATCGACACCCCTTTGGTCATGGTCTTAGAATCACATGAAAATTGGTGAGCATACTCACGATAATTAGGAATTCAAAATTGTTTCACTTTGTGGTGTAGAAATTGCGATCTGAGCTCATTTCGGCCTCCAAATGCACTATCACAGTGCCAATGTAGGCAATTTTGTTTTTTTGTGCCAAAGATATATACAAGTTTTGGCTCTCAGGTATAAGCACCTGGAAGTCTGCTATAAGTTTAGCAAAACTCGATAGGGTAGTTCTGTTCAACTTTTTGAGATACAGTCATTTTTTTGCATTAGGGTATTTTAGTCAGTGGCCATGGCTAAAAGCAGTGATGTATTTTGAGGATAAGTTCGACGGGCCCAATTAGCCATTGTGGGCTATATGATGCATCATGCATTGGTTGCAAAAGCACTATGGAATATTGTGTAGGATGTCGAAAAACGTCTTATTACACATGCAAATATAGTTACTGAAGCTGATGTAGATGGCATTGAAGATGGTGATATTCTTCAGGTTCCTGTTCATGCTACAGTTCCTATTGCACCTATTGTAGAGCAACTTCATTGGGATGGTAGAGATGCTCAGGCACATGCATGTAGCCTTGTCTGTCAAACATGCCATTATTCCTCATATTCACCCTTGCAGAATAACTAAGGATGTTTGGGATACAATTACCACTTTATACCAAGCAAGGAATGAGGCTCGTGTTGCTTACCTCCAAAAACAATTGGAGATTGAGCACATAAATGAAGAAGATTCCATGGACGGTTTTTTGACAAAGATCAAATATTTGAATGAGCATTTGATTTTTGCCAATGAAGTCTTGCCTGACAATTCAGTTGTGCAGACTGTGGCTCAGATGCCTTATGGCTGATTTGGTTGTTGGTCAGTCTTCTGCCACCACCATCTTCACTAACAATCAGAGCGCATTGGCAGTTGCGAGGAACCCTATGTTCCATGCTCGCACTAAGCACATTGAGGTGCATTATCATTATGTCAGGGAGAGGTTCTTTGTTTGGGAGATCAGCTTGGCATATGTGCCTACGCAGGAGAACATTGCAGACCTTTTCACGAAGGCTCCACCTAGGGAGAACTTTGAAGCTTTCTGCAAAGCTTTGGGCTTACTTCCTTTTTTGGATTGATTCCACATAGCTTGGCACTTCCTTATACATGAGTGTTAGCTCCTTTTTCACCGCATCACTCCCAGGGGGGATTTGTTGATATATGTAGGTAGTGATGTGTGTGAACACTCTAGGACCGTCGGGTCACTTTTTTCCCTCTTTAGGAGGTTTTTTCCCCCCTGCTTGTATATATGCCTATTGCTCTAACGCGGCTACTTATCTTTGTATATTCTAGTGGTACTACATTCAATATTGTGTGTTGTGCTCCAAGCTTCTTCTTCTTCATTGTGTTGTTCACATGCTTCCGTAGACACCTAACTCCAACATTACCAAGAGAATAGACAAACATTAGTGACTCGTTAGGGTTATAGGCATATATACAAGCCGGGGGATAAAAACCTCCTAAAGAGGGAAAAAAGTGCCCCATTGGTCCTAGTGTGTTCACACAAATCACTACCTAAATATATCAACAAATCCCCCTTGGGAGTGATGCAGTGAACGAGGAGCTAGAACTCATGCATAAGGAAGTGCCAAGCTATGTGGAATCATTCCACAAAAGATGGGATTCAAGAAGATATTAAAGGGAGCGAAGATAGGTAGGTTGTTCACTTTTGAACTTCAAGACACTAATAATATTTCCTTGTTCAATTATGGCACTAAAACCCTATCAGAGTTAGAGGTTTAGCACAAGAAGCTAGCTCATATTGGAGAAAGAGCCCTCAAATAAATCAGTAGAGATCAAAGTGTACTTGGACTATCCAACATATCAAAACAACACATGATATACAAGTGTAGTGCATGTCAATTTGGTAAGTCACATAGGCAACCATTCACCAAGAAAGGATACATACATGGAGATCTCTTGGAGCTTATCCACACAGATGTATGGGTACCAAGAAAGGAACCTTCAATTTCTGGATCAAGGTACTATGTGTCATTCGTAGATGATTGTGGTAGATGAACTATCTTATATTTCATGAAGCATAAGGATGAAGGATTTTCATGCTTTAAAGAGTACTTAACTCTGGTGGAGAATCAAACAAGTAAAACTCTAAAAAGACTAAGGTCAATTGGAGGGGGAGAATACTTCTCCCATGGCTTTGATTCTTATCTCCAAGAGAGAGGAATGAAAAGGGAAAATACCACTAGATACACTCTTGAGCAAACGTGCCAGAGAGAAGAAATACAACAATTGTGGAGGTTGCAAGGTCTGTGATCAATGAGAAGAGACTTCCTAACTTCTTGTGGGAAGAGGCAGTATCTATTGCCACCTATTTGGTAAATACACTACCATCAAAGGCTTTGGATGGCATGACTCCGTATGAGGCATGGAATGCAAGAAGACCTAGCTTGGATCATTGCAGGATCTTTGGGTGCATTGCATATTGTTGGTGGTAGCCAAAGAGGTCCAGGAGGCTTGTCAAGACAAGGAAGCATGAGGCAGACAAGTTGAAGAGAATGCGAATAGAGAGAAAGTGATCGCGACCAAGCCGACAAGGAAGTCAATGAAGATTCGATGAATAGGTCAAGAAATTCCTTTTTCAAAACAACAACTATCAATAGTGATTTTTATCAATCCACCTAATTTTTTTTAAATTTGAGGACTCCTCAAGCTTGAGGAGTGCTAGATGTATGTACATACCAATTTTTTGTAATTTTTAGAGCTTGTTTGAGCCTCCAAATTAGCTTAGGAACCTAATTTTTAACTAGGCTAGACATTAGGTTTGAACAACCCCAAAGCTAGTCCAAAACTATGATAGGGGCTAGAGAGCTCATTTTGCAAGGTTGGATTCTTGGGAATTGAAGTAACTTACGTGCATTTTTATAAACTTATTTTTGGCTAATTAAAGATTCCATTGCTCCATCTCTTTGTCTTATCATGTGTATGTGTGTATATGTGTATATTTATGGATGTTGGTGTGCTTCTCACTCACACACACTTGTACTCTCACTTGCTCATGGTTGTCATACCACCCTCATGTCTCCTCGGATTGAAAATTATGAGGTGGATCTCCTCACATTCATACTCATCATTGTGCTATAGTGACACCAAATTTGGTACCATTGCCAAGGATTGAGCTTCGAGGAAGAGCGTGTGATGGTAAGACAAAGATTTGACATTGGAATGGTAATTAAATCGGTAATTTATTTACTTCTCTTAATTTTACATCATGATCATCTTCCTTACCATCTCCTTTTTTTTGGACCATATTTCCAGCTCTACCCCATTTTCTTTCATTGTGTTTGTGTGTGTGTGAGAGAGAGAGAGAGTTATTTTGTGTAATATATTTTTGTGTGTTTTGTGAGCTTTCTAGCATATCAGCATAGCAGTAGTAGAAGGTCCAAGAGGTACAAATTCTCTGTGCACACAATCCAAGACAAAGGTCTCTATCAGTGATGACACATAATAAAACTCATTGTTTGGTAATACAAAGCACATCACACTAGTATAGACCTTGTGCACACCACGAAAACCTAGAATTTGCAAAAAAAGTTGTGTTTTTTCTGTCCATCACGACAGATAGAAGTATCAATCATGATTGAGGGGTGTCAATCGTGCGATGCAATAAGAGAATAATCCACAAAATTACTTGATGCATGGTGAGGACTTGATCTCGTTCTACCAAGTAAAGGTGCATGATAATAGAAAGATGATGATGGACATGTGTCCATCGCAACAGATAGCCTATCCATCACGATGGATTGACCTCATGTGATAGACACAACTTTTTGTAGAAATTCATCAACCACGATAGACAACCATGCCGACAAATTGAGTCCAACATAATGTCTATCCATCACGACAAACAACCAATCAATTGCGATAGCCACTATCCATCACATGACATACATGTGTCCATCATGATTGACAACCCCGATGGATAGCCTATCCATTGTGACAAACAGAGCCATCAATCGCGATAGACAAACAATTCCAACCAAAAAATTAGGGTTTTAAAATTTTTCAAAATTGAGCTAAAATTTGATGTTTTTGGTAGACACTTGGAGCTCTTGAGCAAGAAAAGCGCTAGCTAGCATTCAACATCACACTTGGGAAGCACACATCTTGAGCATCCGAGCACTTCTCAAAGCACTAGAATTGAGGTTGAAAGAATTCTTAACCCCATTAATCATTTTCTAGCCTAGGCTAAGTACGATTATAGGTATTGATTGATTAGGGTTATGCTAGGCATGAATCAAGTACAAGAAACCCTAATCACTCGAGTGCAAGTATAACTAGAATATTAATTCAAAAAACTCTAAGGAAAAAAGAACATAAATTCATCAATCACACCTCAAATCATGATATAACTCAAATATTCCTAACAACATGAGTAAGTGGATAAGATTGTACACCCAAAAGGGGAACCTAAAAAGAACAAGTGATTGTGAAAAAAGAACATTGCAATGTAATTGTACCTTGGAGACATTGGTTTAATAGATAAGGCATATGAACCTTAGATCCAAAAGACACCTAGGATGAGATAGACAAAGCAATAGATCCTCTGAAACTAATGTCAATCACATAACTAGGTCGTGGGTTCAACAACTTAGTGACTACCCCTACGTGCTAAGTTTTGCAAAGAGTGATTCAAAAATGTCATTTAGTATGGAAATACTAGCAGGTAGTTCAAGCACAACCTATCTAAAGACACAAGAAGGTCCCCATAAGACATAATTGGAGTATATTAGAACCAACCAATTGGGTGCTCGCATCTATGAGGATGGTTTGCAAAGATCCGTTGTCCAGCTCAAAAACCCTAATCAACCCTTTAGATTTGAACACCCAGTGGTCAAATTCGAAGAGGGGTCATATTTTGATAAGTACAGAACACTATACATGGTTACAAGCTTACCTGACATGACAAATGAGTTCAAAAATGTCATTCCTTTGAATGAGATACGAGACCTTGAATAGGGAAACATAAGTCGATAACCTCTAACACCTCATGGCAAATCCATCTTGACTAGAATCATTAACCCAAAGTGGATCCCTCAAGATAAAAACAGTATTGAACTCTTCTTGAATAGGGATACAGATGAAGCCTTTTGGAGATTCAAACCAGATCAACCTAATGAAGTAGGCTGAGTCACGATATACAAATTTAAAGATCCTGAGACACCAAGAAAAGTTGTCTATTTAGATAACACTTCAGAGAAAATGTTTGTCGCTGTAAAGGAGCTTGGTAGGTATGCATATACTTGGAAGGGTGAATTGGTATTCCCTCCCCCAAGATCTAATGTGTCCCATGGCCAACAAGGAGCAGGATCATCTCAGGTTCATAGTATCCACAAGGAAAGAAATAGAGAGACTTGAAGTGATTTTTGTTGGAAATTTAGTAGGCCCATAACTAATACCACGTGTCCAAGTTCCATAGATCCAGAATCAACAACATAGATTCCAACAATCTTCTAATATTGACAAAACATGAACATACCACACTTAATCATACAAATGATGAGAGAAAGCTAGAGAAAGATTTAGACAACATGTGTAAAGTGTTACGTAAGCCACTACTTACTCACACTATCATATATAGAAATGTCAATTTACAATGTGGGAGTCAAAATTTCAACCACTCTATGTGAACAAAAATAGATGGACGAGTGAATGTGCAAATGTAACAAACATATTCAGATGTATGGACAGAAATCTGAATATATATGAGATGTGTAACCTAATAGGTTGTAGAAGAGTGAATATGAGTGATAGAAAGAGGAAGGATCAGTTGGAAATTGATAATCAACAAACCCTCATCTAACTTTAGGCTATGGAAGACCCTAAGTCAGACACGTTACAAAAGTAGCAAAAGAATGCTAACAAGTTTGCTGTCAAAAATCCTCAAACTCATATGAATATACCTTCTCGAACACCTCATCCAAATATGCATGAAGCATACATGTACTGATTCTCTTCTACCTATGCTGAATAGGACTCCTCCTGATGTGGATGCCAATTCCATATACTTCAAGCAGTACCTATGTGCATAAAGAGAATATGTACCTGAATTCTTAACATAAGATGTAAATCTTATGTTAACCACCATCCAATGTCTTTGAAGTAACCCGAAATCTTCATGTAGAAGACAATCTTCAAATACATCATATGAATGGCCGATCCATACCACCAAGTTGCTAATAGATAAGTCCTTTCCATAAACAAGAGTGTGAGCACACTCTTATTCTCCAAGAAGTACTCCATAGATGCTCCTCAACATGCTCCAAAATAGCAACATGGCTGCCCCATGTGCTAAGAAGCACCACCTCTATTGAGGGACCAAGCTCCAAAGCTTGTGTTGCAAAAGGTGTAGGATGATTAACAAAGTGACCCAAGCTTGTTCTTATATAGTATTGTACTCCTATTGAAAAGTACTTCTAAAAGCATAAAGCACAAGCGATAGCTACGAACTGGATGCACTCATGAAATCTCCGTCGCCGTTCATGAAAAACTAAAAAGCATGATTAAAAAATTCTTCCATGTTGCTGTCGACGGTGGGATTTGAACTTACACGCTTTCTTTAAGAGTCTCCTGCACTATCCAAGGCGCCTACACCTTTTGGTGTATCAAAGCTACACAAGAGTAGATACACATGCTATAATACCTGAGCAAAATGGACTATAGCACTCATGCACAATGTACTATATGACATTGTTTCCAACAATCCCCCCTATAATGTCATATTGGTACAAACTGAACTGAATATGCAACTTCATTTATCTGCAAACTTCATAAGTAGTACATTGTTTCCAACAATCCCCCCTACACTGTCATATTGGTACAAATTGAACTGAATATGCAAACTTGTACTCCCAAAATGTCCTTCATAACTTTTCTTCAAAAGTCTTCTTCAAATTTGAATTTGACTTTCTTCAAACTTCAAAAACCTGAACTTGTTGAATATGAACCATAATACTTGAGAAAATATGCAAACTTGATATCCAATAGTGTACACATCAAGCAATCACTTTGCTTGACAACAAATATAGCATGTACTGACTCTGAACCTGCTATCTTCTGTCTTCTCAAACCTAAAAACATACACTAGGATCCACATATTTGCATTTACCTTACAAAAGCTTTCTCAACGTACTTTTGCTATGTCATGTAAATACACTAAACATAATCAAGAGCTGCTGGGACTTGTGACTGACAACTCACAACTTAGTGTATTATGAACACTAGCTGGTTCATCTCTGACTGTACTCAACTCAATTCAACTCATGAGTCTCACCAAGAAAAAATCTATGATGTCATCATGTCATCATCCTTGTTCTACATGTTAGTCCTTCATACCTCTTTCCTTCAGAATCTGGTATAAACATAAATGTGCACACTTCTAAAAACATACCTTTTTGAAATATCAAATTTCTCTTCAATAGAACTTTGGAACCTTCTCCTGAACAGGAACACCTAACAGGAACTTTCTCCAGACATTCTCCTTCTTCCTTCTTCTTACAAAGCTGGAACATAAAGAGAACCTGACAAAGGAAATATAGAAATACCTGTAGATATGACTTTGCATTCTTTTACATATGGTTGAAAATAAGTCTTCATGTTTCATCACCCCCCTGGATGATTTAACACTAGTATCCATAATTCTTCAAATATATCAAACTTTATGAAATCTAGAACGTCTTCCTTTATAAATCTATTTTTCATAACATTAATAAATCTGTCTGAAACAAAACTTCTGAACCCTTTTTATTAGCATTGTGCACATGCCAATAGCTTTCCCTATCATTCCTCAACTTTTCAAAAATCTAGAATAAGGTTAGCTGATCTATCATAAAAACCTTGCTGAAAGCATTTTAGGATTCATAACCTTCTGCAACATAACAAGTATCTTCTTCTATCACTCTGCAACACAAATCTGATAGAACCTCAATCTTTGACTTACTTTTTCCAATGCTAAGAACCTTAGAAACAAAGGATAGACAACTGACTCATAAATATTCAAGATCTTCAAGACCTTCAAGACCTTCAAGACCTTCAAGTTCATCCAAGATCATATAAGATCATACAAGATCTATGATCTTTCCAACAAAAATTCCTGTGTAGAATCTGCTCTCGTCAAACCTTCATGACTGAATGTTTGATTTGTTACTTGAATGTCTCTAAGTGTCCATGCTTCTCACATAAAGTTGTAAAAACTTTTCTTTAACCAAATCCTTCCCAAGAATCTGCAACTCCTACTTGAAACATAAGTGGACAAACTCTCACCTTGAGAATCTCTAAAAGCTGCAAGTTGATACTTCATATCTTCATATTCTACCCTGGTGAAATGTGATAGTACCTGCTTGACTTTCTTTTGGCTAACTCCACTTCTCAATCAAGTGATAGGATATGATGGAACACCTTTTTGAATACAAGCATGTATCCAAAAAACAAGACAATCATAGAAAGTAGATTCTTCAACTGACTGGTATATCAAAAAAAAAATCTGAATTTTCTGAAGCTTTCTGAAAATATTGAATATGAGGTAACTTTTCCAAACATAAAACCTCAACCCAAGTCTTCAACATCTGCCACAAAAAACTCTGTCACCTCAAGAGTTTAGATAAAGAAGAAATATACTTCTTTGCAACTTGTCATATACCAAGTAGCTCTGAATTGACACTCCATGAATTCTTTGAGGAAACATATAAGCTGCCTGCTCAAAAACTTCAACTTATACATAACTCATATACATATAAGTCAAAACATATAAGCTGCCTTTGCTTTGTCTCAATGCAATTCTTTGTCAAAACCTACTAAAACATGACCAAGTATAATGCAAAACAAGAAACTGCTTCTTCTTCATACAAGATGTTCTCGTAGACTTGTCTTTAGGGTGTAGAGGATAAAATAGGAAAAGTATATGGAAAATATATGAGAAAAGGAAGTCTTACTTTTCTTTTGGAAATATTGGACTTTCTTGTTCTGCATCTTTCTTCCACGTGATGATGATGTCAACATCTTCAAACTTTTCTTCCATACCTTTTGTTCTCTTCATCTTGAAGTAGCAAGCACTATTAACTTCTTCAAATGAACTTTTCTCTTCCTCTAGTACTAAGAGTAAGAGACAAAACAAACATGGTATACAAATGGAAGTGAACATAGAATCATGTTTTATCATCTCCTCGTATCTTTGAATCAAAATTCTGCTTCAAATGACTGATATGAATGAATTCACCAACCTTTTGTCTGAATGATGGATTACCTTTCTAGAGTTACCTCTCTAGATACAAAATATGAGCAAAAAAAACTTCCAACCAACTTACAACACAAGATTGGCTGAAAACAAAATTGATGTTCTTCACATTTTTCTTCTTAGATAAGCTTTCTTTCCATGAAAGAGATCTATCAAAATTGTTTTGATGTAGCTTAATGCTTTTACTTTAAAATAATGAAAGTGTATAAAAGCAATCCTTGAATCCTTCAAATCTCTTCATAACTGCTCTTCTAAGATATGACCTGCAAATGATAATCTGATAGTAGAAGCTAATATCTGTGATTTGATGTTGATCTGGTTCCTTCATCTTCTCCAAACCATTGTTTTTCCTTGAATTTGAAGTAGCATTCTCTTCATCAAGTATTGGTCTTCAAACAATACTTCTGTAAAGTATCTTTACTCTTCCAAAAGTATTCGACTGCTAACAGATCATCAACTTCATACTCCACACTGATAAATAAACATGTGATTGACTTGTCTAATTCTCAAATCTCTACTCATCTAGATTAAGTGTGTATGTCAAATGTCAAATATTAGAAGATGATCTTAAATCATATGTTGTAAACCTGGAAGTCTGGAAACCTGTGAACCTGGATGCTCTGATACCAAATGTTGGAAATTTAGTAGGCCCATAACTAATACCACAGGTCCAAGTTCCATAGATCTAGGATCAACAACATAGATTCCAACAATCTTCTAATATTGACAAAACATGAACATACCACCCTTAATCATACAAATGATGAGACAAAGATAGAGAAAGATTTAGACAACATGTGTAAAGTGTTACGTAAGCCACTGCTTACTCACACTATCATATATAGAAATGTCAATTTACAATGTGGCAGTCAAAATCTCAACCACTCTATGTGAACAGAAATAGATGGATGAGTGAATGTACAAATGTAACAAACATATTTAGATGTATGGATAGAAATCTGAATATATATGAGATGTGTAACCTAATAGGTTGTAGAAGAGTGAATATGAGTGACAGAAAGAGGAAGGATTATTGGAAACTGATAATCAGCAAACCCTCATCTAACTTTAGGCTATGGAAGACCCTAAGTCAGACACGTGTGTGAAAAGATCACATACTTACAAAAGTAGCAAAGAATGCTAACAAGTTTGTTGTTAGAAATCCTCAAACTCATATGAATATACCTTCTCGAACACCTCATCCAAATATGCATGAAGCATACATGTACTGATTCTCTTCTACCTATGCTGAATAGGACTGCTCCTGATGTGGATGCCAATTCCATATACTTCAAGTAGTACATGTGTGCATAAAGAGAATATGTACCTGAATTCTTAACATAAGATGTAAATCTTATGTTAACCACCATCCAATGTCTTTGAAGTAACCCGAAATCTTCATGTAGAAGACAATCTTCAAATACATCATATGAATGGCCGATCCATACCACCAAGCTGCTAATAGATAAGTCCTTTCCATAAACAAGAGTGTGAGCACACTCTTCTTCTCCAAGAAGTACTCCATAGCTGCTCCTCAACATGCTCCAAAATAGCAACATGGCTGCCCCATGTGCTAAGAAGCACCACCTCTATTGAGGGACAAAGCTCCAAAGCTTGTGGTGCAAAAGGTGTAGGATGATTAACAAAGTGACCCAAGCTTGTTCTTATATAGTATTGTGCTCCTTTTGAAAAGTACTTCTAAAAGCATAAAGCACAAGTGATAGCTACGAACTAGAAGCACTCATGAAATCTCCGTTGCCGTTCATGAAAAGCTGAAAAGCATGATTAAAAAATTCTTCCATGCTGCTGTCGACGGTGGGATTAGAACTCGCATGCTTTCTAAGAGTCTCCTGCGCTATCCAAGGCACCCACACCTTTTGGTGTATGAAAGCTACAGAAGAGTAGCTACACATGTTGTAATACCTGAGCAAAGTGGAATATAGCACTCATGCACAATGTACTATATGACATGGTTTCCAACAATTTTTGCAAACCCATTAAGAAGAGATCGATTAAGATTGGAGATAGAAAGAACAGATCAAGAGAGGCATAGAGGTCCAAGACATGAACGGGGCATGGATGAGTTTCTCTTGCCAAGACCTAGAGAACACCCTAGGATCATGAGGCTTACTCAACTAGTTAAGTCCATGAAGAACTACTTTGTAGAGATCCATATGATCATGTAGTAGAGTTTAGACAAGTGTTAAGAGCTAAACATCTTGATGCTTGTTTATTCCATATAATGCCTTTGGTCTAACTCTTAAAAACATAGACTTGACGTGGTTTCAAGTGCTACATCAAGGTCAATTTAGGAATATCAACTAGTTGCTATAAGCATTCATTACTAAATTCTCCAAGAGTGGTATCAGTCATAATACCTCATCCCTAATACATGGTTTCAAGCAAGCACCACAAGAAACTATCCAGATAGTTGGAAAAAGATTTAGACAATACTTGGAAAGGTGTCCTATTCTAGAGTTACCCACACCAACCAAACAAGTGACATTGTTTTTGGATGGCTTGCTAAGTACCAAATTAGATTCTTATGTCTACTTGAAGGAACCAAGGACCATAGAGCATTGTGTGTGCATTAGTATAGACATAGAGGATAACTTGGGCAATGAGTTAGGGCTTTCAAAGATTTGTAAAGACTCAGACAGTGCTACTAGTTTCACTTTGAAACCATCTACTTCACCAGATGAGTTGGCAGAGAAGGTAGCTCAGAAATTAGGAGTCTTAAACAAGCATACCCCTAGGATGGTTTTAGTGAAACAATGCTACAATTGTGGAGGAGACCACATGGACAATGTTTTCTCAATCATGGCTCAACCCCAAGGAAACCCTAATAGCCAATACTTCACCATTGAGAGGAGATACACTAATCACACTACACAAGATTGCCCTTACAACAAGCAAGTGGTTAGGCAGAATTATCCACAAACCTATCAACAACAAGGGAGATACCAAATCCCATACCAACCACAACTGTACTTTAGGCCCCAACAACCATATCAATCTCCATACCAAACTCAACAAAGACCAAGCAACCTCCACCCCCAGCCAATGTGATCCCAATCAAGTATGCATCAATTGAGGACAACTTGAGTAGAGCCCCAGTGGCCGCACCCCCATTGATTTCAGAAAGTGATCTGAATGCTCAAAGCTTTGACTCAACACATGTTGATAGCCCACTGGCTTACTACATGGATTCATCAAATCACACCAAGGTTTACCCTTATGAAACCCCTAGTGAACCTAGTTGGGAGACAAAGTATTCGAATGTGATGTATACAAATCCTAACCCTATGCCCCAACCAAGACATATGAGACCCCAAGCACCTAGAGTGCCATGCTATATGTGCGAGGGAGATCACTTCATTTGAGATTGTCCAATCCGTACACTAGGACAACCTTAGTTAGTGACCATTCAAAGATTTTGTCTAGACCACAATAAGGAACACCTCCTAAGGGATTGCCCTAAGAATCCAACCAATGCACAAAAGATCACACCTATCAATGTTATTGGCTTGGTGGTAGACTCTAGTGGGAGTATGATAACAACAACCCCAGTGCAAGTAGTAAGTAGAGCACAAGCCCTACAACAAAACCAAGGCATAAGTCAAGAGAAGAGACAACGGTGAGATTGAGAGCACCACTAAAAAAAGAAAAAGAGCCTAGAAAGATGGCCTTGAAAGGATGAAGAGGCAATGGACAAAGAAGATGAGTGAACTCAAATAAAGCTTAAGGGAAATTAAAGCTAAATTGATAAAGATTGCATCTCACACACACCCTCACAACCCACCACCTTCATTACACCAAAACCATCCCATTCAAACAACACCACCTAGAGCAGGATCAATCAAAATCCAAGAAGGGCCAAATGTGGCAAAATTAGATAAGTGTTATCCTAGAGTCAACTTAGAAATTGAAAGGACTAAGCTATGTGCAAAAAAGGTGGAACTAGCCCAAACCATGTTTGAGGTTAGTCATCTTTTCAATTGCACTAGCTTAGCCAAGGCACAATTGCACTTTTGACGGATTTTTTGAGATACTAGAGAAGATAATAGCCAAATCTGGGAAGTTAGCTACATCAAAGGTAAGTAACCAAGGAAGTGAAAGAATAAGCTTGCCTTCCAAGGAAGCTTATTCCTAATTCCAGTAACTTGGAAATCTCTTCTTCTATAAATCAATTGGAGAAGTGGCCAAAGAGAGCAAGAATCCTCTGCCCATTGAGCTAGTGGATGATCTTCATGATCAATTCCCACAGGACATTCCCTCTATCTACGAAGATCAAGAAAATGCACAAAATAGCGAATGATTAGACTTTGAATCCAATTCCCTGTAGGAATTGTCTTAGTTCACAAGTCCATGGGAGTCTAAGTCTATTCAGATGAGAGCCCCCACTGTCATGATAAGAAACAAGAAGTCAATTATATCTAGAAACATAAATGTGGAAAGAAATACTAAGGTACAGTGCCATCTCACCTTAGAGGAGCTATTGAAAGTGAAACCAAAACGATGGAAGCATATAGAAAATCAAGTGCCAGAAGTAACTAAGCCACCCTCTCAGATAGGGACACATAGGATAATTCTAGAGATACCCTTGGACAAGATATGAGATATGAGTGAAGGAGAAGAAGGAAATACGTATCTCCGTATTACCTATCACCATTAAAGCAATCTTGGACTCAGGTGTAGAAGTTTTCATTGCTACCACCTCCTTATGGAAGCATTGGAGCAAGCTAACACTTAGGCCAACGAGGATGAAATTGCAAATGGCAGACAAACACGTTGAGAAACCTCTAGGATTACTAGAAGGGATAACTCTTACAATGTATGCTATGGAGTTTGAGCACACATTTTCCATCTATGATTTTAGCAAGAACCATGTTTATGAGATGATCTTAGCTAGACCCTTCATGAGACAACTGCAGATAGTGCGAGATTGGGGAACCAACTCTTTGTACCTACAACACTGGGGAGTAACCACTAAACTCAATCTCAAGGATTACTCACATAGAGGTGTACCCCCCTTACAATGGAACTCCATCCATAGAGCATCACATGACTCGGAGTCAGTGCACTACATTGGATCAGGATCTTCTTGGATATAAGAAGACACCCACTTATGGATGTGTAAGGTCATAGTAGAGGATGAGAAAAGAGCCACCACTAGATATGTAGGTTCTAAGGAGTACCCTAGATCAAATTTTACCTGATGAAGAATTTGAACCCCATGGTTGGACTGAAATTCTAGCCACCAGGACATAGCAATCAATTAAGAACAATGGACCTCCCATTGTGATGAGGATGGTTACGATATTTTAGTCTTCACAATAGGACCAATAATATATTGAAAAGTGTGTGCCTAGTATGAGTGAACTCAAGGAAGATAGTGATGAAGATGAAGAGTCCATCCTCATGATGGCTATGATATTTTAGTCTTCACAATAGGACCAATCATATATGATTCGATTATTGAAGAGTGTGTGCCTAGTATGAGTGAACCTAAGGAAGAGGAGCCCTTTTGTGCTTCAGAGGAAAAATACCTCTATTTAATAGAAGCTAGAACTCAAGAGGATGAAAGAATAAAAGAAGAAGAGAAATTGGTAATAATCAAGAAGAAGAAAAGAGAGAAACCTAACCCAAGGTAGTAGAGGAAGAGACCCCCTTTGAGGCCCTAGAAAACTTCAAGAAATATGAAATAGAAGATCAAAAGGTCATGATTTGGATGCCTAATAAAGAAGCACTTACAAGAGTGGCATATGGCAACAAAGAGAAGACTAAGAAAATTGTTGTGAACATAGAAGAAGGTGAAGAACGATGTATGTATATAGGACATGATTTGACCAAAAAAGAGGAGAAAGAGTCGATTAAATTGTTAAGAGAGTATAGAGATATGTTTGCATGGGGTTACAAATACTTGAATGGAGTAGACCTAGACATCTCTTCTCATAGGATTTGGATGTCTTTAGAAGCCAAACCCTCTAAGCAAAAACTATATACATACAATGATAATTATGCAGTAAAGATCAAAGAGGAAATAGATCACTTGATAAAGGTTGGATTTATCTATGAAATTGAACATACCAAACGGGTATTTCCCATTGTGGTGGTGCCCAATAAGAATGGAAATCTACAAGTGTGCATTAACTTGAAGAAGGTCAATGCCACCACCATCAGAGATGTTGATATATTTAGGTAGTGATGTGTGTGAACACTCTAGGACCACTGGGGCACTTTTTTCCCTCTTTAGGAGGTTTTTCCCCCCGGCTTGTATATATGCCTATTGCCCTAACAGGTTACTTATCTTTGTACATTCTAGTGGTAATAAATTCAATATTATGTGTTGTGCTCCAAGATTCTCCTTCTTCCTTGTGCTGTTCGCGTGCTTGCACAGAAGTTTAACTCCAACAATTGGTATCAGAGCAGGTCATCGCTTCATCTAGGGCATTGTCAACACTCCCCCGATCACAGTCTCAGGATCACACAAAATTTGGTGTGGATACTTAGGTCTGAGCTCGTTTTGACCTCCGAACGCATTATCACAGTGCTTATGTAGGCTATTTCATCTTTTTGTGCCAAAGATATATACAGGTTTCAGTTCATCAATATAAGCGTCTCGAACTCTATTACAGGTTTAGTGAAACCCATCAGGGTAGTTCTGTTCAACTTTTTTAGATACAATCATTTTTTTGCATCAAGGTATTTTAGTCAATGGCCATGGTTGAAAGTAGTGATGTATTTCATATGTTGGTTGTTGAGGTTAAGCTGGTACCCATCGCGGACTTATATGATGTGACATGTATTGGTTGCAAAAAGACTGTGGAACATGTTGAAAAACATCCTATTACTCTGCAAATACAGGTACTGAAGCTAATGCAGATGGCGTCAAAGATGGTGATATTCTGCAGATTCCTATTCATGCTACGGTTTTTGCTACACCTACTATAGACAAAATTTGTTGGGATGGCAGTGATGCTCAGGCACATGCATTGATATCCTTGTCTGTCAAACGTGCCATTATTCATCACATTCACTCTTGCAGAATAGATAAGGATGCTTGGGATACACTTACCACATTGTACCAGCCTACGAATGAGGCTCATGTTGCTTACCTTCGAAAACAATTGGAGAGTGAACATATTAATGAAGGTGATTCTATGGACAATTTTCTAACAAAGATAAGAGATTTGAAGGAACAATTGATTTTTGCTGATGAAGTCTTGCCTGACACTTCACTTGTGCAGACTGTTTTGAATGGTCTTCCTGATTCATACCAGAGTTTTGCTTCTACTCTTCGTTTGATGATGAAAGGAAATTCAAACGCCTTAACTGAGGAGTTAGTCTCTGAAGATCAATCTAGGTAGAACAGGTTCATTATGCATGGTGCAGATCAAGCTTTCCTAGCTAGTGAGAAGGGCAAAGGTAAATGAAACTCTTCTAATAGTAAGCAAAAATATGCTAATTCTACACAATCAAAGAAGGAAGACATAGAAGAGAAGAAAAGGTAAAAGAAAAAATTGTTTTGCAAGTGCTGATCATGTCATAAAGAATTGTTTAAAATTGGCTACAAAAGAGGCAAAGAAAAAAGAGGCTAGAATGGTTGTTGTAGAGGCCTCTACACCAAAAAGAGAGTCTACTAATCTAATGTAGAATAAAGAATGTGCCTTTACTATTGTTTGCAGTTTTGACCCATCTTCTCCTGAACAATGTATGTCTGTTGTAGACTTAGATGTTTGCCAGTACTTTGATAGTGGGGCAACCAAACTTGTTTCCTCACAGGGAAGTTTCTTCACTTCACTCGAGCCTGCCCCTACAGGGAATACTATCAGATGCACCAACAACTCCTCTTATCCTATCATGGGAGTTAGTAAGATCATTCTGAATACTCCTGATGGTAGTTCTTCTACATTATTGGATGCTTTATTTGTGCCAGAGATCAAGAAGAATTATTATTAGTTTCAGCCTTAGACAAGATTGGTTTGGTTGTGAAATTTATTGATGAGAGATGTACAGTTCATGATCTGTCAAATGGCGACATGATAATTGCTCCAAGCATTTTATGTCGTGGGTTGTATAAACTCATAGATCATGAAAAATCTATGAATGATTCAACATGTGCAGTACATGATTCTTAGGCTATGTCAGATACCAAGGTTTGGCATGCACACTTTGGTCATCTGAATCTCGCTAGTTTGCTACGCCTACAAAAATCTGATATGGTGTGCTCTTTGCCAAAACTTGAGGCACTTGGTAAACATGTTTGTGAAGGCTATATTTTGGGCACAATGAAGCATTCCTCTCTTCCAAAAGATGGTTCAATTCGAGCTACTCAGAAATTGCAGCTTGTTCACAGTGATGTCTCTAGTCCAATGCAGACACCCTCTTTTGGAAACTATCTTTACTTCGTGACTTTCATTGATGATTTTTCTAGGCATGCATGGGTATATCCACTCAAAGAAAAGTCCGAAGTGTTTATGTGCTTCAAATAATTTTTGGTTTTGGCTGAAAATCTGTCAGCATGTAAAATGGGCACCCTCCATTCTGATCAAGTGGGGGAATATATGTCTTCTGAATGTAATGCATTTTTGGCTGAACGTGGGATAAAACATCAGTGTACAGTTCCATATACACCTCAACAGAATGGAGTTGCTGAACAGAAGAACATGTCACTCATGGAGATGACGAGGTATATGGTCAAGAGTCAGGCTTTACCACATAGTTTCTAGCTTGAGGCTATTATGTGTGCAACATATGTACTTAACAGGTGTCGCACTAAAGTGTTGGTGCAGGACAATCAACAATTGATGATTCGGACAAGGTTTGAAGTCAAAGAATAAAGCAAAGATCAAATTTTGAGGCTTGAAGATAAGTGCATGGTCATAAGATGACTTGTATATACATGTACATTAAGCTTGAAATTAGTTCACTTATAATTTTTTAATGGTGACAAGTTTGTACATATATACCTATATATACAAGTATAGAGTCAGGACATAAAGTGAGAGAAGAGATATAGAACAAGTATAGATGATTAGAAGAAGAAAATGTATGATGAATGTATGAGATTCATCAATCAGTTGTTTTCATAAGAATAGAAGAAAACTTCTGAAATCTGAGTCGTAATTTTTCCTCCATCTCTCCTTCTGTGATTGATCATTTCACAAATCATTTTGTAGATGTCTAAGTCCATAGTTGATGCATCTATGATCAAGATTTGAGATTCTAATTGTAATTAGATTGTGAGAATTTTAAGTAGGAACATTTACATGTGTAAATGTGAAGAAGTGAAGGTAGGAACAAGTACAAACCTGGTGGTCAATGTTTTGATCAGATCTCCCTCCACAGTGTAAAGTTTTGAGCAAATAAGCACTTACTCTTTAAGTTGAGAGGTAGGCTACTTGTGGCTAAAAGCATTTGAATAAACGAGGTCTAGGTTTGGAGAATCATGCATTAGAATTTGCAGGTGTCAAAATCGACTACACAGAAGAATAGTTTCAGACATAGGTACATTGTTTGGAGCAAACCTTAGGATCTACTGAATGTTTTGAAGAAATTTAACTTGGACAAGGTGCACAAAATTTAGAAGACACCTTGTATAAAGTTTCATTGAAAACTTTACACATTTGGTCAGTCAATGAGTGAATTAAGTGCAGTATATTTTTTTGTGTATTAAGTTTCTTCACAGTTAATTCAAGTCTTGATAATTTGGCATTAGTTTTCCAAAATTGGTTGAGGTTATGAGTTGTTTAAATTGATATAGATGTGCTCTAACATCAAGGATAACTGGTTCTTTTGGAGATTAACACTCTTCATCATAAAGCACTACAATCTATCACTCCATATGAGGCTTGGCATGGTCACAAGCCATCTGTTGCTCATCTATGTGTTTTTGGTTGTTTGGCATATGCATTAGTGCTTGAACAACAATGCAAAAAATTGGATGATAAAGCGGTGAAATGTATTTTTGTTGGGTATAGTTCTGAAAGTAAAGGTTATCGTCTATATCATCCACATACTAAACACATTTTGGTTAGTCGTGATGTTGTTTTTGTGGAAGATGCTCTTTACCCATTACTTTCATGTACTAAGGAGACATCTGTTAGCTCCAAAGACATGTATGATACATTGCTGCCTCTGTTTATAGGTGGACAGTCTAGTGTTGGTCCAAATGAGGCAAATTTGCATGATGCAGATTTACATGATGCACTTGTGGATGAGAGAGCTGATATTGCGAAAGCAAAAACTATGCCAAAATGGCTAGTGTAGACTTTGTGTGATAGAAAATTAGATGCACCTCTACAATACTGTACCCGTTCAAGCTCTCATAGTGCCTCTTTTACATCAGATTGCTATGCTATGGCTACCCCTAGTCTCTGTGATGAGACTGAGTGTGTTTTGTTTGATGAAGCACAAAATTCTGAACATTGGATGGCTACAATGCAATCTGAATATGATGCTATCATGAAAAATATTACCTGGTCTTTATGTGACTTGCCTCTTGGCAAGAAGGCCATTGGCACTAAGTGGGTATACAAGTTGAAGCATAAACCTGATGTAATAGTTGATAGGTATAAGGCTAGGCTTGTTGCAAAGGGTTATGTGCAAGAAAGAGGCATTGATCTTGATGAGACCTTTGCACCTACATGCCGAATGACTACTGTTCATAGCATCTGTGCACTTGCAGCTCACCATGGTTGGAATGTACATCAGTTGGACATTAAAACTGCATTTTTGAATGGTGACTTGGATGAAGAAGTGTATGTTTTTCAGCCTCTTGGCTTTGTGCAAAAGGGGCATGAAAACCAGGTGTGCAGGTTAAAGAAGCCATTATATGGTTTAAAGCAAGCACCACATGCTTGGTATGAAATGTTAGTATATGATCAATGTCTACCCCTCATGATTGTATGCACATTTTGTAAGGCCCCCATTATGAGGAGAAGCCAAGCGTGCATTACCCAATCGATGGGAATCCCAACTTGCATGTTGGATGAAGGTCATATTGGACCATGTAAGATATTGTAAGGAAAGGGAGTTACCAAGGTCCCCAATTGTGGGGTTCGGGGCAGCGATGAGCAGCCCCGGTTGGGGGGTCCAAGGGGGCCAGCGGGCCCCTTGGTGGGGGTCCGGGGGCAGCACCCTCGATGTGACGGTAAAGGGAATATTCCATGTTGGAGTCAGAAATCATTTATATTTGTTAGGTCAGTTCAACCGGCCTAAGCCATGTATGGCAATTACGTGCACCGTGGCCACCCACACTCTACCACCCATGTATAGCCTTCCACGAAAGGCCACCTATTATCCTATATATACATGACTGTTGTACTACTTGAGACATCAAATTGAGCCAACATACCTCTTCCTTGTATCTCCCTATCTAGAGTTGTCTAGATCACCATTTAAGGTCTACCTTGAGAGCGCACGGCTGGACAAAGCCATCATCTTTGTACTAGATGTTAGTAGAAAATTGTTGACATTCTCCTATATTTTTTATCTTCTCTGCTACTGCTCTTGTGTTATATTGCGTAACTATTGTCTTACATGGTATTAGAGCTCCAAGGTTTGAATAGATTGAGAAGTATCACTATTTTAGCCTACTAGTAGACTGGAATATCAGTGGATTATTCAAGTGACTACATGATGGCTTCATCATCAAACACTGGTCTTAGTGCTTTAGCTAATGTTAATGCTGCACATATTCGAATTCGTCCACCTGCATTCACTGAAGGGAAGATGGATGGAACCAACTATACACTCTGGAAGTTCAAAATTTCTGCAATTTCGAACTCCTACGAATTACTTGACATTGTCATGGGACCGATGGGATTGGATCTAGAGCCTATACCAGTTGAAGATCCAACAAATTCAAGATTGATGATTCAACCAGATCTAGATCTTCTACGAGCTTGGAAGAGGCGGAATGCTGATGCATTATGTGTAATTGTCACTAGTGTAAGTGATTCTGTGCTTACTTTAGTTCAACATACTACTAAAGCACATGAGGCTTGGGGCATATTGGCTCGTCAATATGAGACCAAGAACCACACTAGGATATTTGCTTTTAGAAGAGGAGATCCGGTTGAAGAATAGACAAAGTACAAGTGATGTTGCATTCTCAGCAAATGCAAAATGTAAAGGATCTTCAGATGGATCAAAAAAGAATCCAAAGAAGAAAACTTTTAGAAGAAGTTGCTTCTATTGTGAAAAGAAAGGCCATGCCATCAAGGATTGCAGAAAGAAGCAATCTGATGAATGGAATGGACTGTAAAATCATCATGGAAGAACAAAGAGTCTGCAAACAACAGAGAGCTAGAACTATGGGTAGCTAATGAAGAGGTATGCTCATCTGCTCAAGCTCGTGTTGATGAACCATTGATATTAGATAGTGGAGCCTCTTGCCATATGACCAATAAAAGGGATTGGGATAGTTCCCTAGTGCTTCTACGGGAATCCATCAGTGTCGTGGTGGGAAATGACTCCAAGTGTCCAGCAGAAGGAATTGGAACCATCTCTTTTATCACTTCTCTAGGTGTTGAGAAAAAGTTATCCGATGTTCTCTATTTACCTACACTTAAAAGAGATTTGTTGTCAGTTTCTTCAATAATAGATCGTGGACTCGAAGTTCACTTCAATAAGAGTGGTGCAGAAATCATGGATTCATCAGGTAGTGTAGTAGGTAAAGGCATAAGACATGATAACTTGTATGAGTTAAGTGCCTTAACTATTACAGAAGATAAAGATGTAAGCACGTTATGCCACACCAACAATTTGGGCATCTCGGATTTGCAGTTTTGAAGGAGATGCAAAGAATAGGGATGGTTGCTCATTCGCCTGCATTTTCAGAGTTGCAGGAACCTTGTTAAGCTTGCATGATGGGCAAGCAGCAACGAGAGACCAGCAATCGATCTCAAGCTCCTGTAGAGTTGGTACATGCTGATCTTTGCGGTAAAATGTCTACACCTGCTTTAGGAGGATCTTTCTACTTTTTGTTGTTAGTCGAAGATTATAGTAGAAAGATGTGGGTTGATTTCATTCGTGAGAAGGCTGATGCTTTTGAAAAATTTAAAACATGGCATAAGTATGTGGAAAATGAATCAGGAAAGAAATTGACAAAATTCAGAATAGATAGAGGAGGTGAATTCTTATCAACAAAATTCAATAACTACTGTAAGGAGCATGGTGTGAAAAGGCAACTTACCACAGCTCATACACGTCAACAAAATGGTGTTGTTGAGCATAGAAACAGGATAGTAGTGGAAATGGATCATTGTATGTTAAAGGCTCAAGACATGCCTGATTCATTCTGGACAGAAGCAGTCAATACAACAGTCTACATCCTCAATCGAAGCTACACAAAAGCACTAAAGGGGATGACTCCTCAAGAAGCATATTCTGGTAAAAAGGCCTTCAGTTTTGCATTTCAGAATTTTTGGTTGTTTCTGTTATGCACATATTCCTAATTCAACAAGATCAAAGTTGGATTCAAAAAGCAAAAAGTGTGTCTTCCTAGGATATAATGAAGAGTCTAAAGCATATAGGTTGTGGGATCCTGAGGCAAGGAAGATTTTTTTCAGCCAAGATGTGGTGTTTGATGAATGGCCACACTTAATAGAAGATGAAGGTTAATCTACTATCTCATCAAATGGAGAAATATCTCACCTTGTGCCTATCAAAAGACAGGTTGAAGTTGAGGAGGAGGAAACATCTGATGGTGAAATTTCCTCAATAAAAAGCCAACCAGTTGTAGCTGCACAGCATAAGCCACTACCAAAGTGGGCACAATAGCTCTTTGTTTATCAGAATCCACATGTAGATGTACCAGAATCATCCTTGGATGGATTGGATGGATTACAAAGATCAAAGAGAATAGAGGATCAAAGAAGAGCCTCAAAACACATTGTTAACATGGCTCTAATGGCAGATATCATGGGCTCAATAAAGGAACCTACTAGCATTGAAGAATCCCTTGATGATCCAGGTTGGAGAGCGACAATGCAGTCTGAGTATGATATTACTCAAACAATGATACATGGGATCTAGTCGACTTTTCGCCAAAGAAGAAGGTAATAGGTGCTAAATGTATTTGGAAAGCTAAGTATAAAGCAGATGGCACATTAGAAAAGTATAAGGCAAGATTAGTTGCACAAGGTTTTTCACAAATTGAAGGATTTGATGTTCAAGAAGCTTTTGCACCAACAACATGCATGACAACTATTCGAATGGTACTTGCAGTAGCTGCACAAAAGGCCTGGCCTATTTTTCAGATGGATGTCAAATCTGCATTTTTGAATGGTCACCTCAAGGAGGAGGTATATGTATCTCAACCACCAGGTTTTGAGGTGCCCAATTCAGAAAATAAAGTTTGTAGGTTGAAGAAAGCTTTGTATGGCCTTAAGCAAGCACCACGGGCTTGGTACCAACGGACATATATTTTTTTCAAAAATATGGGTTTTGAAAGAAGTACTTCTGATGCTAACTTGTATGTAATGAAAAGGGATGGCAAGCTAGTTGTTGTCATTGTATATGTAGATGATTTGATCATTACAGGAGATCATCAGGAACTCGTCAATCAAACTCGGATGAGCTTGGGAATTGAGTTTGAAATGAGAGACTTAGGTCTACTCCATTTTCATCTGGGAATTGAATTATGGCAAAGAAAGGATGGCATTTTCATCTCACAACAAAAATATGCCAAAGAAATACTCAAGGCATTTGGAATGATGGACTGCAAACCAACTAGCACACCTATGGAGGTAAATCATAAGCTATCAATGGATGCTAACATGCCTGAAGTAGATGCTAAGAAGTATAGAAATCTCATTGGAAGTCTTATTTTTTTGTGCAACACTAGACCAGACATTTGCTATGATGTTGGAGTGTTAAGTAGGTTTATATGTAATCCCATAAAGGAAGAGTGGAAACTCAAAATTTGTAATAAACCACCTCACCCAATAGTGTAAATACCCTTACATAGGGATAGATGCATTCTGAGTACATTGCAGGGTGACCATCAACAACAACAGGAAGAAGGACAACATGGACCGACATGCGAAGAAGAAGAAGACGAAGAAGAAGAAGAAGAAGAAGAAGAAGAAGAAGAAGAAGAAGAAGACGAAGAAGAAGAAGAAGAAGAAGAAGAGGAGCATGATGATGAAGAACATGATGAACAACAAGAAGGTGGAGAAACTGAAGGTGCCCCTGCCTACACTACACAATTGCACATGTTATATGACACCATGATGAGTGTAGAAGAGCAACACCATATTTCATTTAACATAGGAAAAGCTTTGATTGACTATACTAAGTGAAGAGGGAGTGGATCCCCAGTTCATTGAGACCATCCAACTTTTGATCGAGACCTTAGGAGTGATAGAAGCTATTCATACCATGTTGTAGAAGCCAACACCTCCCTATGACCAATGTCAAGACACTATCACACACTAGAAAGAACATAAAGATCAACATATTGGAATACACAGTGACTATAGTTCAAGAGGTCACCTCAACAACTACCATTGAACTGATGATAGAGACTTTTGTTTAAACCCTTCCAATCTCCCATCAACAATTACCTCCATCCCCTCCCATCACTACTGATGTAGAAACAACCATAGAAACCATTGCCACCACCCAAGCCACTAAATCCATCTTCCACACTCCTCCTTATTCCCCACCCCATACCAAAACCATCACATCCACAATGTCCTTTTGTTTTAAGAACCCACTTCCCAAGAAACACTCTTTTTTGCCATCATCAGCCCACTATACAATACCTCCACCAAACTCCTAGAACCTGTCATGGGGCACCCAATCATACCAAGTGTAGTAGGCCACCCTAGACACACTGTTGATAGTATTGGTTTCCCTGTAACCCCCCACACTCAAGTTCCCCTCACTAGGGATCCATATTTCCCCTTCTTTTCTTCCATTTTCCCACCCACAACAATTGCCATCACCATACCACCTTACTAGGCTTCATTCATGGAAGGTTTCACTTGCACCCCCATGACATTTTATTTAGGACCATTCATAGTTGTAACAACATCACTTTACATGGAAACAACATGCATATCACCTAGCATTCTCATTTTTATGGTAGAATGCACACACACAATATTGTCCAATCCAATGGACATCTCATGCCCATGACACCACACCCTCCACCTACACTTCCACAATCCACCATCCCCCTTCCACCAACATCACCAACACCCATCACACCTTCATGCACAACATTCACATCACACATTCCCATTCCCATTCCCATTCCCATTCCCATTCCCCCTGCATTTCCACCGATAACTATTGCATCTACATCTGTAAATAATATGATTAATACCATGATTCAATGTGCTAATAAGTTACAACAAGTTTATCAACAGTTGGAAGCTTGAAATGCAATTCTCCAAGAAGAATGTCAATGATTAGAAGCCAAAGTAACATAATTGGATGGTGCTAACTACAGATTACAAGAGTAATATGTTACCCTCCAACAAGCACACGAAAAACTAAATACCAAAATGCAAAGTGTAAATATCGAAGCAGTCAAGGAATTGGAGGAGATGCGATGGGAGCAAAATGCTATGATTGTTAAGCTATAGAGGAATCTACTTCTTCTACAAAGACATATGTTAGCAACCATGGAGGAGAATAAGTGGCTCCAACAACAAAATCAAGATAATCTAGAGGTGGCCAAAATAAAGACATATGTGCACTTGGTCCAATGCACCCTTGAACGTAAAATACAATCCATGCTACTGCCCAATACCCCCCCAAGGCCATGGTCCAAGTTTGTAGTCAAGTCAAATATTACTAAAGGTTGCTATGACTAGATAAATTACCGTTACTTTGCTCTATTGAAGGGGACACCTAAAATTGCTTTTATGATCTCTACAAAATGCCATTGGACCTCGAGATTCAAGAATATACCAGATATTGTTGCAAAGATGTGTATAAAAATATTTGATCTCATGATCGTTATCATCAAAACATTCAGGAATGTCAAGACTCCTTACATAAAAGCTCTAGGATTCAATGAAGGTAATCTCAATTTGGCCTATGCTATGAGTAAGACTCCATCCATCACCACCATCTATGCTTGGCATGCTACAATCAAGTACATGCATGATTGTTACAAGTAGAGCTTTGAGGAAATGTTCTTAATTAGGTTCTAGGAATATCACTATGAAATATTCATTCCTAAATTGACACATCTTCTACATTTCTTGATAAAAGAACAAGCCTTCCATGCCGACCATTTACATATGCTTCATTCAAATGTTCTAGGTCAAGTATATTGGGAACTTTTGAGATCTAGCATGCAGTCTTCGTCTCCGCGACATGAATTAGCAGTTGACATCATACAATACTACATCTCATGCGCACCACAACAAGGCTCTATCAGGGATGACATACATGAAGGGGAGTATTGGCAGTAGCCAAGGAGGTCCAAGAGGCTTGTCAAGACAAGGAAGCATGAGGCAGACAAGTCAAAGAGAATTTGGATAGAGAGAAGGACAAGCGGGACCAAGTTAATAAGGAATTCAATGAAGATTCGATGAATAGGTCAAGATATTCCTTCTTTAAATCAGCAACTATCAATAGTGATTTTTATCACTCCACCTCATTGTAAAATCCCGTTTTTGATAATTTCAATGCCATTTTGTTGAAGTCAAGGATTCATCTAGCTTGATAAGTGCTAGTCTATATACATACCAATTTTTGTAATTTTTAGAGCTCATTTGAGCCTCCAAATTAGCTTAGAAACCTAATTTTTAACTAGGCCAAACATTAAGTATGAACAAGCCCAAAGCTAGTCAAAAACCATAAAAGGAGCTAGAGAGCTCATTTTGGGGGCTGGATTCTTGGGAATGAAGTAAGTTAAGCACATTTTAAACTTGTTTTTGGCTAATTAAAGATTCCATTGCTCCATCTCTTTGTCTTATCATGTGTACATGTGTGTGTGTATGTGTGTGCATGTTGATGTGCTTCTCAATCACACATTTGTACTCTCACTTGCTCATGGTTGTCATACCACCCTCATGTCTCCTAGTATTGACAATTATGAGGTGGATCTCCTCACATTGATACTCATCATTGTGCTAGAGTGACACATATGCACACATACCTTCAGAAATAAGAGGTAAATTGGATCCTAAGGGAGAGGAATGTGTGTACATTGGTTATGAACTTAATAAAAAAGATTATAGATTATACAATCCAAGAAAAAAAGGAATTGTGGTGATTAGAGATGTTGTGTTTGATGAAAACAAGTCAGTCATGGTTTGAAGATGATTGCAGGAGAATCAAGCTACCTTATGAACTAGAGGAAGAATTTTCAACTTTGTCAAGAGAGAATGATCACGATTAAAATCAGTGACCTAGGACAAGTCACATACTTCCTAGGGTTGGAAGTAGTGTACACAAAAAAGGGCATATATCTTACTCAAAGGAAGTACATCAAAGATATTCTTGCTAAGTTCAATATGGAGAACATATACTCAAATACTTGAAGGGAACAATCAATGGAGGTTTGTATTACTCATAGAAATTTGATATTGATACCAAAATCTTCTCTTATGCGAATTGGATAGGTTCTAAAGATGACAAGAGAAGTACATCATGATATCTCACCTTTGCAAGTACAAAACTCATCTCATGGTCTTCAAAGAAGCAACCCACTATCTCACTCTCATCAAGTGAAGTTGAATACTGAGGACTAGCCAATGCAACTCACGAAGCAATGTGGATTAAGACCTTATACTTTAATTTAGGTCTCAAGTCCTTTACTCATATTTTTGGGGACAAAATTAGTTCATTACATCTTGCAGCTAACTCAATATACCATGTCAAGACCAAGCACATAGAAGTGCACTATCACTATGTTAGAGAGAAGATCACAAATAATAAAACTGATATGTCATATGTACCAACTCACCAAATATGTGGAGCCATGATGACCAAAGCATGGGATGGAGTTAAGTTGAACAAGTTTAAAGCGATGATTGGATTATAGGAAGTATTGAAGAACTAAAGGCTCAAACATTTTCAGCTTGCACGAGAGCTATTTGTGCAAGGAGCAAGCCTAAGAGCTTGTTCCATGCTCATAGGATTTCTCTCTTATGGTTAGCATATATTTTGAAGTTATTCAAAGGTTAAAGCTTTGAATTTTTCTTAGTCAATTGTAAAAGTGAGAGAAGGAGAAAAAATCATGACCTAATGGGATCTAAACTCCATGAATCTCTTTGAATTCAAACTTAAATTATCTCTTAGGACTACCTTTTAGGTAGAAGATCCAACCATCATCAAGATCAGAAGTGTATATAAACACTACTCTTCTAATCACGGGGTAGTAGAGCACTTACATAGAGATTATAGGTGATTTCTTGAGCATAAATTGTACTCCCTTGAAGTGATAGAAGTCCTTCACAACTCCTTTGTATCATGTGTGCAATATCAATGCACATTATGATTCATTTTCGTTGATTGGTCATTCTTTGTTTACTATTACAGTACCTCATGTTGGAAGAGATGGTGGATAATCTTCAGAGAGGAAATGGTGTTGCTTGAACCTACTTCACACTTGCCAAGAATAGTTGCTGGAGAGTGTAGTGGGCCTCTTTAGCTAACTAATGATCATAAATAATCAATTATGATGTTTGGAATATGATCCACTAATCAAAGGACTAAAACAGATAGGTAGGAATTGATCCAAGACCAAAAAACTTGCTATTCTTGTCTCTACACCTATTCAATATTTTGAACAGTTCTCTGAGCACAGTAGCAATCAACTTAATTCCTTTTGGGGAAATCTAATTAGCTTATATAGCTACCAATCATGAGTGATTTCATAAAAAATGATGGAATACACACTGAGAATGATGTTTAGTAAATCACAGATCATGCCCAACATTTTCGAGGTGCATCAATCAACAGATCAGAGAGAAATGTCATGCTAATATCCCATAATTGAGATGCAAAATGGTAATAAGATTTTGTACCATTATAGTAGACAATATAGTAAACATATCATGCTTTAAATCATTGCAAATTATCAATCATGCACTGAGAACAAGCTATGAGAAGATCACTATTTTGATATAGTCATAACAAATAAGTGAAGTGAAGATATGATAAAAGGTATATATTAAAACATGTACAAATACAATGTCATTGGCAACGATTAATTGCACAATGTGAGAAGTGTGAGTGAGCTATAGAGTGAGCTCATCAAAACCACAATATGTCTTCTCTAATGATCTCATAGAATCGAGATGGCATGTGGATTTTTTGATCCTCCTTTTAAATTTGAGTTTGGAGCAAAACTTTTGAATTCAAATTCAAAATGTCACCTAAAAGTGAGTCCTAAAGTATAGGATATATTCTCTCATTACTCAACTACCAAATACTTCAAGATTTGATGCTTCCTAACTCCCTCATGGTTGTAGAACACTTTTACAAAGGTAAATGTGAAGGAGTTTTACATAGAGGTTGATCATATAGAGTCCCATAAGAGTTATGTCAATTAACCAAGTACATGGGCTTGGTTTCTATTGCACCAATAACTCCCCCTCAAGCCGAACATGCTTGGTCTTTGTTCTTCCTTGATTTGCTGCAAACCAATCATCAATTTGAATCTTGGTTCCATCCAAAGACTTTGAGTATATGTGCACATTGTAAATGAGTTTATACATAGGATAATTGAATATCCTTGCTGAGAAATTTCTCCCTTACATAATGATAGTGCACTTCAATGTGCTTAGTGCTTGCATGATATATAGGATTAGCAGCCAAATGAAGTGAACTAGTGTTACCTGCAAAGATAATGGGAGTATAAGAGTGTAACCCCAAATATGCATAGAGTTGTTTAAGCCACATAGCTTCTTGAGTTGTATTTACCAAACCTCTATATTTTGATTTTGTAGATGATAAGGCCATAGTTGGTTGCTTTTTTGATGACCACGATATAAGATTTGAACCTACAAAAGTTAGGTAGCCTGAGGTGCTTCTCCTATCATCCTTGGAGCTAGCCCAATCTGCATCAGAATACATCTTTATGTCTAAGTCAGAAGTGAAGGGATAAAATAATCCTTCATTTATGGCGCCCCTTAGATACTTTAGCACCCTTTTGACGGCTTCCATGTGAGGCTTACTTAGTGCATGCATAAATTGACTCAATGTACTTACTCCATAAGCAATGTCTACTCTTGTTGGGGTAGCACAGTTGAGGCTCCCTACAAGCTTTTGGTAACCTATAACATCCTCAAGGAGTTCTACTTCATGAGAACTAAGATTATGGTTGAGTTCCATGGGTGTACCTTCAATTTTGGTATTCTCCATCTTGAGTTTTACTAACACATCATGAATATACTTTCTCTGAGGAATAAATATACTAGAATCTGTATACACAAGTTCTAGACCAAGAAAATATGTTAACAAGCCAAGATCACTGATTTTAAATTCTTCCATTAGTTGTGCTTTAACCTGCTTAATGCCATTGAGATCAATTTGCTCTTCATCCTCTAAATTGATGTCATCTGGTAATTGTTGATCTTCTTGAGTGAGAGTTGGAAAATCATTTTCCAAATCATAAGGCAATTCGATCTTCCTGCAATCATCTTCAAACCACAAATTATCTCATCAAATACTACATCCCTAGTAACTATAAATCCTTTATTAGTGGGATTGTATAGCCTATAACCCTTTTGGTTTTGGTCATACCCAATGAATATACATTTTTCAGCTTTAGGGTCAACTTTCCCTCTAATCTATGAGGGAATGTGTGCATAAGCAATACACCCAAATTGTTTGCAATGGTCCAATGAGGGTCTCCTACCATTCCATGCTTCATAGGGCGTCATTCCATCCAAGGACTTGGATGGGAGCCTATTGACCAAGTAAGTGGCTGTAGAGACAACCTCTACCCATAGGTAATTAGGTAGCTTCTTCTCATTCAACATTGACCTTGTAGCTTCAACTATCGACCCGTTCCTTCTCTTTGCCACTCCATATAATTCAGGAGTATATCTTGTTGTTACTTCCCTCTTTATGCCTCTCTCTTGTAGAAATGAATCAAATTCATGTGAAAAGTACTCACCACCTCCATCAGATCTAATCCTCTTCAAGCTTCTACCTATTTGGTTTTCAACTAGTGCCAAATATTTTTTGAAACATGTAAATACTTCATCCTTATGCTTCATGAAGTAAAGGATTGTCCATCTATTGTAATCATCTATAAATGAAACATAGTACCTTAAACCTGAGATTGATGGATCTTTGCTAGGGCCCCACACATCAGTGTGTGCAAGCTCCAAGTAGTCTTCATACATGTACCCCTTTTTGTTGAATGGTTGCATGTGAGCTTTACCAAATTGACATGCTCCAAATTTGTAGACCATGTGTTGCTTGGTCACATCGGGAACGCCAAGCACACTCTGATCCCTGCATATTTGCTTTAGTGTTCTTTCGCCTATGTGTCCTAGCCTTTTGTGCCATATCTCTAGCTCAGATAGGGTTTGTTCTTTATAATTGAATAGTGCTATGTTCCTGGTGTCTTCAACCTCAAATGTAAATAATCTACTAGATTTCTCACCTTTAGCAATCCTTTTGAAGCCTTGTTGAGGGTCTTCCACATATGCTCCATGCCTAGTGAATCTGATTTGTAAGTCTTTCTCAACAATCTATCCAACACTAATAAGGTTTTTGGTTATAGTTGCCACATACAAAACCTTACTTAAGAGGTTCATGTTACCATTAGAAGTCTTGAAATTTCAAATTTTCTTGACTGAGTGTTTAGTGTCATCACCTGTCTATACTTCATGGTTCCTTTTGGGTTCTTCAAGATCAGATAATAAAGCTACATTTCCAACCACATGATTGGAAAATATGCTCATCATCTTTACCTTGCTTGGATGTCATGTTCATGATGAGTAGGGAATCCACTTGTTCTTCTATGTAGTTGTTATAATCTCTTCTTCCTCTGAAACCTCCTTGATAATTGTTGTTGTTGTAGCCTTGATTGTAGTTATGATTGTGATTCCTTCCTCCATTGTTGTACTTGCCTCTAGATTGTCCATAGCTACCTCTATGGAATCCTCTTCCCGTTTGGTTCCTTGTGTTCTTGAAGCATTCTTATGTGGTGTGGTGGTAAGATCACAAATGTTGCAAGGTGGATTGCTCTAGAATCTCCCCCTACCTTGCTTTCCTCCTCTGCCCCTTCATCTAGCACGTCTTCCTCTACCTATGTAGTTAGCTTGAGAGGTACTATCCTCTTCTTCATTCTTCTTGCTTTTACCATTATCCTTAATTTTATTCTTGTTTGTATAAAGGGTAGAAGATTGGTTACCTCTAGATTTGTCACCATTCTTGTTGAGTTTTGTCTTGTGGGTGAAGAGCTGCCCCATCAAGGTGTTGAGGTCAGGTATTTGCATATCCATGTAAAGGTCCATTGCTGTGGTGAAGGACTCCCACTTATCATAAGCTTTGATGCCATTAATGATCTACCTTACTATGTGTTCTTCTTTTATCTCCTCTTCAATGATTGCAAGTTGGTCAGCCACATCTTTCATCTCGATTACATAATCAGCTACTCCTTGCTTTGGTTGCTTCTATAGAGTTGTAAACTCCATCTATAGCTGGTTCTTCCTAGCTCTTGTATTTGATGAGAAATATGATGAGAGTACTTCCCAAGTTTATTGAGAGGTCTTGCAATTCCTAATGTGAGGCAATAAGAAATCAGATATTGAGTTTAGTAGATAAGACTTGGCCTTTGCACACCATGTGGTTAACCTTTCTTGATCTTCCCTTGTGGGTTGATGCTTGCTCTTGAATGTTGGCATCTCTTCATCTCTTGAGATGTATCCATATAGGCTTCTCCCTTGAAGGTAGGCTTGCATCCTTAGTGACCATGCTGAGTAGTTGGTTTTGTCCAATTTTTCAATGAAGGATGGAAATCCATCTCCCATCTTGCTTGGTGTTGCTCTGATACCACTATTTGAAGAGATGGTGGATAGTCTTCATAGATGAAATGGTGTTGCTTGAACCTGCTTCACACCTGCCAAGAATAGTTTTTGGAGAGTGTAGTGGGCCTCTTTAGCTACCTAATGATCAGAAATAATCAATTATGGTGTTTGGAATATGATCCACTAATCAAAGGACTAAAAAAATAGGTAGGATTTGATCCAAGACCAAAAAACTTGTTATTCTTGTCTCTACACCTATTCAATAGTTTGAACAGTTCTCTGCGCACAGTAGCAATTAGCTTAATTACTTTTGGGGAAATGTAATGCTTCCTAACTCTCTAGTGGTTGTAGAACACTTTTACAAAGGTAAATGTGAAGAACTTTAAAAGAGGTTGATCATATAGAGTCCCATAAGAGTTATGCTAATTAACCAAGTATGTGGGCTTGGTTTCTATTGCACCAACACCTTGTGCAACTTGATCATCTTCTCATAGTCATTTCTCTGTATATAAGTACTCAATGTCTAATCTATCACTTGAATCACTTATTTAGCCTGTTGTGAGCACATGTAGAAAGTTTCAGAATCATTGAAACTATAGATCTTGAGATATGAACAATTATGTATGACTATGTCTGTGTATCACCCTGCTCCTGAAAAGTCGAGGTGACCCCCAAACGTCTTAAATTTGTTTTTTAGTGTATGGTGATTTAAATTCATGAAATAAATTAATTTGGTGAGCTTAACACTTTAATTGAAAGTGTGCAAAAGCTATCTAGATAGTTTTTACTAGGCTATGAACATTGAACAAATGTTTGAGATCTTGTCATCCATAAATGGAAGGTTTCTCAAGATTGTGATCTTCAAACTTATCTATTTTGACAAAGAAGTTTAAGAATGAGGTTCCAAAGGACTTAGATGTTTTCAATGTGTATTGTGGAAGCTTAGGGAGTTTACTAAGTGTCTCTAAAGTTACCTAGGCTAGTGTTGAACAAGTTTTTGCCGACACACTCTTATCTCTACAACTCATTGATAACCTCTTCACAATCTTAAAGATTGTTTTTTCAGCGATTCTTTTGTTCATATGCATCTTGAACACTTGTTCTTATGTTGTCTAAGAATGTTAGAGCTTGATATCTACATAAGCACACAAACATCAAAAGGAAGAAGAAGAAGCTTGGAGCACAAAACACTGAATGAATTACCAAGTGAAGTAAAAGAATGAGTAACCCGTTAGGATTATAGGCATATATACAAGCTATCAGAAAAAAAACCTCCTAAAGAGAGGAAAAAGTGCCATGATGGTCCTAAGTGTGTTCACACACATCACTACCAAAATATATCAACAAAGCCCCTTGGGAGTGATGCAGTGAACAAGGTGTTGGCACTCATGTATAAGGAAGTGCCAAGATATGTGGAAAGAGATCAATCCACAAAAGGAAGTAAGATCAAGGCTTTGTGGAAAGCTTCAACATGAAGGATCCAAATTTTCAAATAGCTTGTTCAAAAGATACACTTGTACAATCTTCCACTTTATCTATGCAAATCAAGGTATAACTTATACTTTGATTTTTCTAAAGCTCAATTATATGTAAGATTCATCTTTGTCTTCAAAGACCTATGAATCATTGTATAATTTTAAGAAAATTGATATATCCTACCTTTCTTAATTCAAAGAATCATATTTTGATTCCTTACGTATCAATTTAATTCAAAGTGCTACTTTGAATTAGTGTATGTGTACATGAGCATCATGAAAGCTAATGCTTTGCTGATCATATTAGGTGTACCTTGTTCAAAACATCTCATGTTTGAACCTCTTTATCCTATCCAAAGATCTATTACTTTTTATTTTCAACATACCTTAATGTTGAATTGTGATCGTGAAAGATAATTCCTTGAACGTTTAAGTATGCATGATACTTTGTTCAAGAATACATATTAGCTTCTAATTACTTGCACCATTAGGTCTTGAACTATAATAAAAAAAGTTATATCTTTGGACATTTGATGAACACCTAGTCATGTGTTTCACTCCCCAACTTTTGTTTCTAAATCTTTGAAAGTTATGATCTCCAAAGTGCTAACATTTGTTTGGAAATGTTTTTTTTCAAATATTGTCCTATTATTGACTTTAGTACAATATCTGATACCAATGTAAAGAACTAACTAGACTATTAGGACCACCACATGCTAGAGAGATGACTCTCCTCCCAACCTTATGCCTCTATATATAGCTACTCAAATCAATGAGGACCACAAATGTAACTAGAATCTATAAGGGCATGCATAATCTCCACCACTACTTTAGCATCTTCCACTAGAGTCCACTAGTGGTTGGTGTGATCTCAACCATTGCTTTAGCACCTTCCACTAGAGTCCACTAGTGGTAGGTGTACTCAATAGTTGAGTTAAGTCTCTTTGGACTCAAGTTAATGCATGTTAACTGAGTTAGAAGACTCTAGAGCTATTTGGAAAAAAAAACATCTCCCCATGCTCCCCATGGGTGTTGAACCCAAGACCTCCTCCTTTCCAAGCTTGAGACTTAACCACTAGGCTAAGTGGATTACTTGTTTTACAAAACACATAACTAGTAATTAGATCTAATCTCAAGATCTCTGGCCATCACATGAGTGACCAAATGGTGTCCAACTCTAGATCTTGCACTCAGATCATAGAATTTACTTTAAAATGAGAACAACAAGTACAAGTTTGTGGTATTCATGTTTCACAAATGGGCACTCTCAATATAGTTTGTGGCTCAGTCATCCACTATTTTTTGTATGTTGTTTGTAGACCTACAAACAATGTGCAAAAAATAGAGAAAAACAAGTACAAGTTCGTGATCTGCATGTTTCACAAATGGGTGCTCTCAATATAGTTTGTGGCTCACTCATCCACTATATGTTTTGTTAGAAAAAAACACTTACAAGAATGTTCAATAGCCATTTGACCTTTCACATAGACACTAATCATATGAATGTGTAATCTTTAATGCAAAGCTTAAACTACTCGATCATCAATGTGAATTAATGAAATCATGCCGATGGTTGCATATATGTGTGTCCTTAAATCATCAACCTTGGAGTTCTCTAGGTGTTTCACTAGTTGCAGGTTCGGGTAGAATTGTGTAAGTTGGCAACAATGTGTGCATCCACATGAAAAACTACTTTGATGCCTATAGGGGACTTCCGAGCTCCTCAATGCAAGCTTATCTTCTTTGATGGGGTCACAATGCGCCTCTATACCTGTTTGTGTAGATGTGCAAAAATGTGGAGAAAACATACAATAGAGAGTATGAGCTCTCCATATGCATGTTTCAAAAATGGGTACTCTCAATATAGTTTGTGGCTAACCATACCACTATGTGTTTTATTAAAACAAACATATTGAAGAGTGTATGAAGGCCATTTAGCCTTTTAGATAGACACTAACAGTAATAATGTGTGACATATATCTTATATAGGTCTTTAATGAAAAGCTTAAGGTACTTATTAATGAAAGTAAAAAAGACAAAATCATGTGTAAAATTACATGTATGCATGTCCTAAAATCACCAACATCGGAGTTTTCAAGCTATTTCGCCGGTTGTAGGTTTCAGCAACACAATACAAAGTGGTAAAAAACCTATTTGTCTACATGCAAAACTTCTCTTATACCAATCAAGGAGAGCGTCTGAGTCCCTCACAATGTGGCTTATTTTTTTGTATGGTCTATGAAAAATATGCAAAAAATAGAGAATAGAGAATACAAGTTCATTGTATGCAGGTTTCATAAATGGGAAGTTTTGATGCAGTGCATGGCTAACCATGCTAGTATATATTTTATTAGAACAAACATATACAAGAGTACTCAACCATTTTTCCTTTCACTTAGACACTAACAGTAACAATTTATAACATATATCCTATACAAGACCTTAATGGAAAACTTAAGCTACTTGATCATGAAAGTGAAAAAAATGAAATCATGTCTAACATTGCATGTATGCATGTCCTAAAATCATCAATTTTTGAGTTGTTGAGGTATTCAATTGGTTGTACGTTTCATTTTCACTCTAAAAACATGCAACAACCTCTATGTCCACATGCAAAACTATTGTGACACTAATGAAGGGGAGCTTTTGACCTCCTCACAGTGCAACTTATCTTTTTGGATGACAATGCTCCTCTATACCTATTTGTGCAAACTTGCAAACAATGTGTAGAAAACAGAGAACAAATAGTATGAATTTATTGTATGTAGGTTTCAAAAATTGGAAATCTCAATACAGTTCGTGGCTAACTAGCCCACTGTATGTTCTATTAGGAAAAATATATACAAGAGTGCCTAATGTATACTTGGACTTTGACATTATTACTAATGGTAAAAATCTATAGCATATATCTTATACAAATCTTCAATGCAAAGCTTAAGCTACTTGATCATGAAAGTGAAAAAAAATAAAATCATCCCTAACATTGCATGTATGCATGTCCTAAAATCATCAGCCTTGGAGTTATCAAGGTGCTCCACTAGTTATAGGTTCCAATAGGACTTTGCAAACTGGTGACAAATGTGTGTGTCCACATGCAAACTACTATGTTGCCCATGAAGGGGAGATTTCGAGCTCCTCACAATATGGATTATCCTTTTGGATGGCCTTACGATGATCCTCTATACATGTTTGCGTAAACCTACAATAGAGGGTAGGAGTTCATTGTATGCAAGTTTCACAAGTGGGTGCTATCAATAGAGTTCATGGTTGATCAAGCCACTATATGTTTTATTACAACAAACATATACAAGAGTGTTTGATGGCCATTTGGCCTTTCACATTGACATTGATAGTATATCCTACAAAAAGAGATATATATATTTATATCAATCATCACACCACTATTTTTAAGGTTTCATTTAGATTACTTAGAGAATGCTCTGATACTTGATGTGCTTCAAAATTACTTTAATAGCTATATATTGACACAAAGAGTACATCAAATGGATGATGCAGAAAAATCAATGCTAATAACTCAAGGCTAGAGAGCCGCAAGATTGCTTGAGTGTAAGGTTTTCCATCACTATTATAGTGTTTCATTTTTTGCATGTGTAATCCCTCTATTGGCAAGAGAAGCTACATTCAGATATAATTCGTAAGTACTCATGCTATGAATGTAACATATAAGTCGATGCCAATCTCCACATCTATATATAGGACCACAAAATGACATAAGAGTGACTTCAGAGTTGGGAGGCACATACAATTCCTTTACAATAAAGAGACCATGACCAAAACTAGTGATAATGGAGGGGTTACCCCAAAAGGTAAAAACCTCTCTGTCTAAAGAAAGTGGTTCTTTATGCTATCCTCCATATCTTCTTCTATCATATGTTTGTACTAGAGGACAACCATGAGTTGGTAATGGATAATCTCTAACCATTTCAATCTGTAAACCAGGAGGTAGAGGATTTTGGGAAACCTCAACTTGTAATTGATGAATTGCATGTTCATGATGTGTACGAGGAATATTAGCATTATTAGCAGGAGAATCATCATCATCATCATCAACATCGAGTAAATATCCCTATATATTTAGTACAATTTTATTATGTATATTTGATTTTAATTTAAAATAATTACATTAACTTATGGAATCAATACATACCCAAGCATTGTTGCATCAATCACGTGGTGGTGCTCACTAAAAAATACCATAATCGACCTCATGTTCAATATATTCTAATCATGGTTGTCAATACATCATAGAAATGATTACACCAACATATAATATGCTCATGATAGTAAATGTCATCATATTTCATATCGGATGGCACATGTGAATTTATTGCATGGGTAGGAGGTAGTGAAATACCCCCTGATTGATCAGAATTTAATTATAAAATACAATAAAAAATATATAACAATCATGTATGTATCTATCAAATATTAGAAATAAAAGTTAAATATGCTTACACTAATTAGTCCTTGCATGGGTAGGAGGTGGTGGTGGAGTTCCTTCTAATTTATCAAAATTTTATTGTGTTGCAAAAAAAAGGGTATTTGATATTAATAAGGAGATTACATAGATACATACATATTCACATGTACACATTTACACATACATACATATTCACATATACATAGATACACATGTTCATACATATAAACACACATACACAATCACACAAATATGCACACTACATGCACACATACACACTACATGCACACACATAAACATCCACATGCATGTCTATAAATCTAAAGTTTTATTGTATTCTTAATCAATTGTTTCTTTTGTATGTATCTGTCTATGGATGTGTGTGTGTATGCGTGTATGTATGTATGTGTGTGTATGTGTCTATGTATGTGTATGTGTGTGTATGTGCATGTATGTGTGTGTATGTGCATGTATGTGTGTGTATGTGCATGTATGTGTGTGTATGTGTGTGTATGTGCGTGTATGTGTGTGTATGTGTATGTGTGTAAATATGTTTGTGTGTATGTGTATGTGTGTGGATGTGTATGTGTGTGTATGTGTGTGCATGTGTGTGTATGTATATGTGTGTGTATGTTCATGTATGTATATATGTGTGTATGTATGTGTATGTGTGTTTATGTGTGTGTATGCATTTGTGTGTGTATGTATATGTGTATGTATGTTTATGTTTATGTGTTTATGTGTATGTATATGTGTGTATGTGTATGTGCGTGTATGTGTATATATATGTGTGTCTATGTGTGTGCACATGTGTGTGTATGTGTGTGTTAGGTATGTGTGTGTATGCATGTATGTGTGTGTATGTGCATGTGTTCTGTATGTGTGTGTATGTGCATGTGTTCTGTATGTGTGTGTATGTGCATGTGTTCTGTATGTGTGTGTATGTGTGTGCATGTGTAGTATGCATGTATATGTATGTGTGTGTATGATGTCTATAAATTTAAAGTTTTTGTGTATATTGATACCGTTTTGGTTTGAAATTTAAATAATAGAAAAATATTGCATGGCAGAAACAAATAAGAGAAGGCATGACATACCACCTGATATGTGGCAATATTTTTGCAAAAAGCTACATCTACAAGAAACATTTTGTGAGCAAAAGGTATGTAAAATAGTTTATATTAATGTAAGTTGTAATTCTTATATGTTTTGCAAATATTTTCATTTAATCAATGTACTTTTGTTTCATTAAAGAAGCATACACTACTACAAAAATAAGAATTGAACCAGGTCATACATTGCATTTAGATCATATGAGTTGTGAGGGCTTTGTTGCTACATTTGTTACCCTTTTCCACTATCTGTCCAACACTCATCAAATTTTTTGTGATAGTAGGTACATAAAGAACTCTGCTCACTAGATTCTTATTCTCGTAAGAAGTTTTGACATTTCCTACCTTGAAATTTGAATGCTTGGTATCATCACCTGTCTACACTTGGTGCTTTCAAGATAAGAAAGGAGAGCTATATTGCCTGCTATATGGCTTGAACAACCTGAGTCAATATAGAAGAGGTGTTCATCATTCATACCTTGTTTTGAAGTCATGTTCATAATGAGAAGAGAATCCTCTTGATCCTCTACATATTTGTTGAAGTCTTTTCTTGATTTGTATCCTCCTTGATAATTGTTGTTGTAATTGTTTTTTGTAGCCATGATTGTAACCTTGATTATGGTTGAATCTTCCTCTTGATTGTGAGTAGCCACCTCTTTGAAATCCTCTTCCTCTCTAGTTCTTGAAGTTCCTATAGCACTCATCTGTTGTGTGATTAGAAAGTCTACATATATTGCATGGGGAAGAGTTGAGAGGTCTCCCCCTACCTTTCTTACCTCCTCTGTCCCTTCCTCTTGAATTCCTACCTCTGCCTGCATAGTGAACTTGAGAAGTAGCACCTTCGTCTTCAATCTTCTTGCTCTTTCCTTTATCTTTAGACTTTCCCTTGTCTATATGGAGGACAAAAGAGTTGTTACCTCTTGATGGTTCACCATTTTGTTGAGCTTGGCTTCATGGGTGAAGACTTGCCCCATGAGAGTGGTTAGTTTAGGGATTTGCATATGCATATAAAGATCCATTACAATTGTGAAAGATTCCCACTTTTCATCTGCCTTGATGCCATTGATTATGTGTCTCAATATTTGCTCCTCTTCAATATCCTCTCCTATGCTTGCCAACTGATTAGCCACATCCTTTACCTTGGTCACATACTCTGAAATATTATGCTTAGGTTGCTTCTTTTGAGTATTAAACTCCATCCACAATTGATTTTTCCTAGCTCTTGTATTGGAAGAAAAATATGAAGATAGAGTATCCCAAGTCTCTTGGGAAGTTTTGCGATTCCTAATATGAGGAAGAAGGAAGTCAGAGATAGAGTTAAGTAGATATGACCTGGCTAAAGCATCTTTGGCACACCATGAGTTGAGTCTTTCTTGTCCTCTCTTGTAGGTTGAACTTTACTTCTAAATGTGGGCATCTCCTCATCTCTTGATATGTATCCATAGAGACTTCTTCCTTGTAGATAGGTCTTCATCCTCAAAGACCATGCTCGATAATTATTCCTGTCCAATTTGTCAATAAAAGAAGGGAAACCATCTTCCATTTTACCTCAACTTGCTTTGTTACCACTGTTGGGAGAGATGGATGGATACCTCAAGGAAGTGAGGTGGTACTGCTAAAACCTGCTTTGTACCACCCCTGATGCACTTCAGAGTTATAAAGAAGGCCCTTTTAGCTTGCAAATGACACCAAGAAAGTACCTATGTACTTTTGAGTTGATGCTTGAAACAATTAATCCAAAACAAACTAGTTCAAGAATAGCTAGTGTTGAAAAACTTGCTATTTTAGTCCATACACATGCTGGCTTTTTACTGAGAGCTCACAATAGAGTAACAATTGACAAAATTCCTTTTGGGGGAATTCAAGTAGCTTAGATAGCTAATGATTGCAAGTGGAATCATTTAAAATGATCAACTCTGATCTAAGAAATTTTAGCAAATCAAAACTTACCCTCGACTTTTTAGGGACTAACCAATAGATGACAAGTGAGCACTTCAAAGTATTCACAGAGATTATACAAATGCCTTGAAATTTTGACAGCACAAAGTATTCACTAAGATTATACAAATGCCTGAACCAAATGCCTTGAAATTTTGATAGCACAAAGTAGACTTTAAGCTGGTTCCAACAAGCCAAAGGTTATACAAAATGGTTGAGTATTCACTGAGATATGACCAGAAGATGTTGACTATTTTGAGTAGTCATAGTAGAGAAGTAGACAGAGATGTTCAATGAGCTATATGTATTATAACACATGATCATACAGAGTCATTGGCACTATAATGACGCTCAATGATGATGAACTGAGTAAGCTATGGTGTGAGCTACTCAAGTTCTACAAATGTTCATGGAGAGAGCTCTAAATGAGGCACACTATCCCTCGAGTTTTACAAGACCTTATAAGTTCTTCTTCTAAGTTTGAGTTTTTGAATTTAAACTTGGCTCCAATAAAAAAGTAACTCCTATGATTTAGGAGACATTTCCTCATCTTGAGTTCTTAGCTAATATTCTCCCTAACTCCATGAGTTATAAGCTTTCACAAGATTCTCCAAGGATTTAATGATTTACAATGGTAAATGATCAAGTGTTTACAAGCTATAGGTCATATGAGTCATTAAGTGCTAGTTCCACACATTGCCTTCCATGCTAAGCCAAATGTGTAGGCTTGATCATTTGCACCAATAGTTCAACCATAAATGCATTAAACTCAGAAGATGTATATTCCCCCCCTCGGTCACAACGGAGGGTGCCCATTTTACATGCTGACAGATTTTCAGCCAAAACAAAAAATTGTTTGAAGCACATAAACACTTTAAACTTTGCTTTGAGTGGATATACCCATGCATGCCTGGAAAAATCATCAATGAAAGTCATGAAGTAAAGATAGTTCCCAAAAGAGGGTGTCTGCATAGGACCACATACATCACTGTGAACAAGATACAATTTTTGAGTAGCTGGAACTGAACCATCTTTTGCGAATGAGGAATGCTGCATTTTGCCCAAAATATAGCCTTCACATACATGTTTACTAGGTGCCTCAAGTTTGAGCAAAGAGGACACCATTTCGGATTTCTGTAGGTGTAGAAAAATAGCAAAATTCAGATGACCGAAGCATGCATGCCAAAGCTTTATATATGAAATAGCCTAAGAATCATGTAGTGCACATGCCAAATCATTCAAAGATTTTTCGTAGTCTATGAGCTTATACAACCCATAACATAAAATGCAAAAAGCAATAATCACATTGCCATTTGACAGATCATGAACTGTACACCTGTCATCAACAAATTTCACAACCAAGCCAATCTTGGCTAAAGCTGAAACTGATAATAGATTCTTCTTGATCCCTGGCACAGATATAGCATCCGAAAAAGTAAAAGAACTACCATCAACAGTAGTTAGAATGATCTTACTAACTCCCATGACAGGATAAGAGGAGTTGTTGGTGCATGTGATAGTATTCCCTGTAGGGGCAGGCTCGAGTGAAGTGAAGAAACTATGCTGCGAGGTAATATGTTTGGTTGCCCCACTATCAAAGTACCAAACAACTGAGTCTACTACAGACATACACTGTTTAGGAGAAGATGGTTCAAAACTAGAAACAATAGTAAAAGCCCATTCTTCATTGTACACTAGATTAGCAAACTCTGTTTTTGGTGTAGAGGCCTCTACAACAACCATTCCAACCTCTTTTTCTTTGCCTCTTTAGCAGCAGATTTTGGGCAGTTCTTTATGACATGATTGTTTCCTTTATAGTACTTACAAAAGAATTTTTGCTTTTCTGATTTCTTCTCATCTTTTTCTTCCTTCTTCAATTGCGCAGCATTTGCACATTTCTGCTTTCTAGTAGATGAGCTCCATTTACCTTTGCCCTTTTGACTAGCCAAAAAATCTTGATCTAGACTGATCTTCCTACAATAGAACAGAGACTAACTCCTCAAATATCAAGGCATTTGGATTGCCTTTAATCATCAAATGCAGAGTAGAAGCAAAACTCTGATATGAATTAGGAAGACCATTCATAACGGTCTGCACAAGTGAGCTATCTGGTATAACTTCATCAATAGAAATCAATTGTTCCTTCAAGTCTTTGATCTTTGTCAGAAAACTATCCATAGAATCACCTTCATTCATATGCTCACTTTCCAACTATTTTTGGAGGTAAGCACCAAGAGCCTCATTCCTAGCCTAGTACAATGTGGTAAGTGTATCCCAAGAATCCTTAGCTATTTTGCAAGAGCGAATATTAAGAAGAATGGCATGTTTGATAGACAAGCCCATCAATGCATGTTCTTGAGCATCTCTGCCATCCCAACAAATTTTCTCTACAGTAGGTGGAGTGGAAACTGCAACATGAACAAGAATCTATAGAATATCACCATCTTGGACTCCATTTGCATCAGCTTTAGTACCTATATTTGCAGGTGTAATAGGATGTTTTTCAACACCCTACACAATATTCCACAGTCCTTTTGTGACCAGTACATGACTCATCATATAAGCCCACAATAGGTAATTCATACCATCCAACTTAACCTCAACAACCAACATACAAAATACATCACTGCTTTCAACCATAGCCATTGTCTAAAATACCTTGATGCAAAAGCATGAGTGTATTTGAAAAAGTTGAATAGAACTACCCTGTCAAGTTTTGCCAAACCTGTAGTAGACTTCGAGATGCTTATACTGATGAATCAAAACCTGTATACATCTTTGGCACAAAAAGATGAAATAGCCTACACAAGCACTACGATAGTGTGTTCGAAGGCCAAAATAGGCTCATATCACGATTTTGACACCAGAAAGAAAAGCTATTTTGATCTCCTAATCACCGTGAGTATGCTCACCAAATTTCATGTGATTTTGAGACTATGACCAGAGGGGTGCTGATGATGCCCTAGATGAAGCGGCGACCTACTCTGATACCAATTGTTGGAGTTCGAGGTGTGTGGAAGCACACAAACAACACAAGGAAGAAGAAGAAGAAGCTTGGAGTGCAACACACAATACTAAATATATTACCACTAGAATGTACAAAGATAAGTAACCCATTAGGGCAATAGGCGTATATACAAGTCGAGAGAAAAAACCTCCTAAAGAGGGAAAAAAGTGCCCCCGCAGTCCTAGTGTATTCACACACATCACTACCTAAATATATCAACAAGGTAGATTCCTTTTCTTAGAGAGCATATGAACCTTCTCTTAAGTTTAGTCTCGAGGTCTTTGGCCATCGATACAAGTGGCCAAAGGGTGTCCAAATTTAGATATGTCTAAATTGGTTGGACAATCAAATCATAGATTAACTTTGTAGCATTCTTCCCCTCTTGGGAAAATATTTTCCTCCTTTAAAATATAACCTTATATATCTTTGAAGGCATTCCCCAAGCCTCAAATTCTAAACTAGAAGAACATGCTTTATTTTAGTCATTCATTCATTCGGTTATGAACTTAAAATTGGAAAGTAGGAAACCTTTGTTGGATTCTGGAAATGTTTTCTCGAGTGGAATTTCTTTAGTTCCATCCTTCCATTTTACTAAGCACTGTTTGTACAAATGACTTCTTGTATGTTTCTCTCGGGTGTAAAGTATCATTTTAGGTTCATGAGGAACTATTTCACTTACTAGAAGTGGAAGTATTAACTATTGTCCAACTAGATTATCTGAATAGGCCAAACTTTTTCTAAATAAAGTGACATGGAACACAAGATGAATCCAACTTTCTTCTAGAAGTTATCACTCATATGCCGACATCCGAACTATTTTAATGATTGGAAAAGGACCCCAATATCTTGGCAACAACTTGGTGCATTTTTTGATCTTTAATGTTTCCAAACTATTTGGAACTCGAAGATAAAATTGATCTTAAACTTGAAAAGAAACTTCTCATCGTTTTGAATCAACATAAGCTTTTTCTTGATCTTCAGCTCTTTTCAAGTTTTCCTTGGCTGACTTGATCTCAAAATTCATTTCTTGAAGAAATTCTTGAGCTAATTGAAGTCTTTCATTTTGGAGTCCAACTACATACAAAGACCTAGGTTGTAACCCATACATCAAAATGAATGGATTGAATTCAACTGATGAGTTCTAGGCATTGTTGTACAAAAATTCAGCCAAAAGAAGATAATCTTCCCAATCAATTTGCTAGGAAGTAACATAAGCTCTTCATATGTCTTCCAAAATTTTATTGAATTTTCAATCTATCCATCCCTTTAGGGATGTTCAATTGTACACAAGCTTAATTTAGTTTCAAGTGTTCTAAAGACTACTCATAAAAAATGACTTGTAAATCTAGCATCTCTATCAGGGACTATGTCTACTAGAAGACCATAGAGTTGGTTGGACCTTTTTAAGGTCAACTTGGATTCCTTCTATGGATATAATATGGCCTAAATACTTTACTTCTGGGGTAAAGAAATCACATTTAGATTCTTTACCATAATGTTTACTATCTCTAAGAAGTTCAAATGCTTTTTTCAAGTGTTCCAAATGACTCATGTAATTTTCACTCAAGATTAGATTTTCATTGGGAAAATCTATAACAAATTTCCCAAATTATGGATTTAACACTTCATTCATTAAAGACATAAATGATGCTAGTGCATTAGTCAACCCAAATGATATCACTAAAAATTCATAGTGAACATACTTTGCTTTGAATGCTGTTTTTGATAATCATCTTCTTTAATCCATATGTGATGATATCCTTGACACAAATCAATCTTTGAAAAGACTTTAGATCCATTCAAGTTATCAAAGAGATCTCCAATGAGTGACATTGAAACTTATTACTTATTGGTAGAATAGTTAAGGATTTATAGTCTTCACACAGTCTCGTTGTTCCATCTTTCTTTTGTACAAGAATGATGGTCCTATGAAGAGGTGATGGGATATTGATAGAGATGAGAGAGTGTTCATATAACCTTGCTTGACACCACGCAAGATGACTTCTGAGATAATTAGTACACTAACTCATTTTCCCAATTATCAAGAACCACTAAGTGTTTTGGCGCATCAATCACAAATAGTTGTGATAAAACAAATACGTTTGAACATCACAAGGCTTGAGAAAACTTCCTATTTTGAGATGACAAACTCTCAAGAGAATGCTTCGATCTTAGAGCGTCGTACAAATTGAGTAGTGAGCTTTTGCACACTTTCAATTGAAGTGTTAAACTAACTAAGTCGAGTTATTTCATGAATTCAACCTCACTATACACTGAGCAAAAGTTTGAGAAGTCTATGGGATCACCCCAACTTTTCAGGAAGAAGGAGATGGGAAGACACGGTTACACTCAACCATTCATATCTTGAAATATAGACATCCGATGTTGATGAAACTTTGTATGTAAGCTAAAAAAAGCTCTACCTAAGTGACGCAAGTGATATTATGGACATTGAATAGCCACACACTCAGAAATAAACTAGACAAGATGACTATGTAACTCAAAGTACTCTAGCAACACACCGAGAATGAATAATCCATGTAAATGAATCATAATCTGTATTAATATTGCACATATGATGCAAAGGAGTTGTGGAGGACTTTTCTCACTTCAAGATAGTACAATGTAACCTCATAATCGTAGCTCAAATCTCACAATAAAACTCGGTTATCTTACGACTAAACTATAGTTCTTTTATACATGTTGTTGAACTTGAAGGTGGTTGAATCATCTACCTAAAATAAATCTTCTATCCTATAAATAGGGGACAAGCCTATGGTTCCAAGCTCTTGGGGCTTGCTAAAGACTATATAAGGCCTTCTTCAACTTGCATACATACTCAGGGAATGATGAGGCTTCAAAACCAAGAGGTTGAGCCAATCATACCTCTTTAGAAATCCATTCCTTTAGGAATGCATTTTTAACATCCATTTGGTAGATCTTCCAATTCTTAGAAGCTACAATGCTCATAAGCACTCTAACAGTTGGCATCTTTGCCACATGTGAAAAAGCTTCTTCATAATCAATTCCTTATGTTTATGCATACCCTTTGACCACAAGTCTTGTGTTTTACCTATTAATAGTCCCATGAGAGTTCTTCTTTACGTTGTACATCCATCTTGAACCTATGATTTTCATAGATGAAGTCCTGGATACCAATTCCCAAGTGTGATGTTCTTGTAGAGATTCAATATCTTCCTCCATGGCATTCATCCACTCGTGCTTCTTCTTTGCTTCCTCAAAAGATGAGGGCTCCTCAGATTTTGAATCATATACTAAATAAATTGAGTGTCTAGTGACTCGTGATGTGTCATAGCCATACCTTTGTATCTTCTTCTTTTCTCTTGTTGACCTTCTGATTGTTTGTTGAGAGGATACTACTACATTCCTCAACTCCTACACTTTGGATTTGCCTTTGGAATTCCAAGAGTTAATTTCTCTCCTTGGATTCTTTTGATAATCCTTAGAATCACTTGATGGTTCAAGTGTGTGATTGTTCCTTTTTGAAAAAGTTGGAAAGTCCTCCTCTAGGTCATAACATAGCTTGATTTTTTTGCAATCATCTTCAAATCATGATTTTTTTTTCATCAAGCACAACATTTATACTTACAATGAATCCTTTATTTCTTGGATTGTACAATCTATAACCTTTTTGATTGAGGTTCATAGCCAATGAATATACATTCCTCTGCTTTAGGGTCTAATTTACCTCTAATTTGTGAAGGTATGTGTGCATATGCAATGCACCCAAAGATCCTACAATGATCCAAGCTGGGTCTTGTTCCATTCCATGCCTCATATGGAGTCATGCCATCTAGAGCCTTTGATGGAAGTCTAGTTTCTTGAAGACACTAGAAAATTCACTACAAGTTGAAGGCTTTCGGGGAGTCTTTGAGAGACTCATCCACCATGTCTAGGCTTTCGAGCCTAAATAGAGATTTTCTTCAACTATCCTAACATGTTCAGAAGTATTGTTGAGTAGGCAGACGTCTTTCCACTTCTCCAAAAATGTAAGCATTGTGTCCTTGTTCCTATACCTATCTTCACTTGAGAAGTAAGGGGGTCAAAGATCTTTTCCTAAGGAAAGATCTAAGGGATGACTTGTTGAGATATCAAGCTCAACATGTAGGGATGACATATATCACTTTTTCATTTCTCTGACATTTATAGTGGTCATGTCGGTATATACCAAGGATACTTTAGTGAGGTTTACTAGATTTATCTATCAAGAGTGATGGCACATTTGGTTCTTGCTAGCTCACTCATTCGTGGACATTAGGATTTCCCTTATGTATTGTTCTTTATATATTGCACGAGTTGTATTCTTGAACATTCCTTTTATGTAATAGAAGAAGAAGACCATTCTTCCTTGCCTAAATCTATGTGTGCTCCTCTTTGAGTGTGAGAGTGAGCTCTCTTCCTTATCTCCTTTCTCCTCACATGGTATCAAAGCCAATGTGGCTATAGAGAGCTCATGGAGAAGGCTGATAGTGAAGAGTACGTGAGAAGGCATGAAGAAAGTGTGCTTCACAAATGACCTTAGATTGCTAGAAAATCTGGTTTGAAGTTAGAAGGCGTCAAAATTTTTTCGTAAGTTATCCCTTTAGGGTCACTCATTTTGATCAGATTTCTATTTCGGAGCCATCTCGACCTCTGTTTTGAGCCTGCAAAGTGGGGCCCATAGAGAAAATAGGTTAGTTTGCAAAAATATAACTTGTGCTCTATTTGGAAACACTCAAATATTCCAAATTCATAATTTCAAGAAATTTTGTGTACTGTCGATGCAAGAAAATAGTGTTTTTATGAGATCGAACTGTCACGTGAGAGTGTGATAGTGTTCAAGTAGAGGTACTGCTTCTAATGTTTTCGTGGTGTTCTAAATTGCTGCAAAAATGGCAAATGCTGATGGAGTGAGTCAACTTATAAGCGATAAGTTGGACAAGAACATCTCTCACACTCAGAGGTTCAGAATGGCAAATTTCCTAATGGGAAAAGGCTACTAGAAGTACATCAAAGGAGGTATGAAAATGCTCCACAGTTACTAGAGAAGAATCAGATTGTAGACCAATTAAGAACATATGAATAATGGAATAAAGGAGCATGGAAGGTAATGTATTGGCTATCTCTTAACATATAGGATAGCATGATTGGGCTCATACAAAATGCTAAAACATTGAAAGAGGCTTGGAATAGTTTGTTCACATTGTATGAGACCAATACAAAGGCACAGAAATCGCAACTCAAGAACGAGTTGTATAAACTAGAGAAAAAGAGCATGTTGATCAAAAGCATATGTGAGTGAATTGCATCTATTGGCATCAATGTAGATGATGATGATAATGTGGAAGTGTGCCTTTGTGGTATATGAACTTCATATAAGCAATTTAGAACTTCTATTTTGACCAAGGGAAATATTCTAAATTTTGATGATTTGGTATCCATGTTGATAATTTAAGAAAAGAATCTTGGTGAGGACTCAAAATCCCAAAGAAAACCTAGTTTTGGGTAGGTATTCTACTTTGGTAGAGGAAGAGGTAGAGGTAGAGGCTTCAAAATTGGAAGAGGAAATAATAACCAAGACCAAGGTCAACAATAGAGTCATGCAAGAGGTAGAGGAGAGTTTCAAGGTAGGGGGAGTCAAAGAGTCCACAAAAATTTCCAAAGGAATGATTCAAGTAATGACAGTAAAGGGTGCTAGAATTGTGGTAAATCGATCACTTTGAACCTGATTGTAGGTTGAAGAATCAAAATAATAGAAGGCAACAAAACAACTATGCATCCACAAGTGGAGATGATTCAGAGAAGTTTTTCATGGTGCCAACATTACATGATGAATACAATGTTTGCTGATGTTTCAAAATTGAATGGTAATGTCTAGTATGTTGATTCAAGTACCTTAACCACATGACCAGCCATGCCAAATGGTTTGGTAGTTTGCAAAAATTGTATGTTCTTGGATTTGTTGAAATAGGGGATGACACATCACATTCTATCGAGCATAGAGAAAACATAACACTACCTATGGAGGATGGGAAGGTAAAACATCTTTTTGAGGTGTTGCATGTTTTGAATATAACAAAGAATCTAGTTTCTATTGGACAAATGGTTGACCAGGGATTACAAGTTAGGTTCAATGTTGATGGACTATATGAAGAAGAGTACAAATAGAATGGAAGGTTGCTCGCCAAAGGGAACAAAGTCAGTAGGATGTTCACCTTGAATGTGAAAATTCCTCATATGAATGCAGCAATGTTTGCAAAAGGTATAGGTGTTATTGCTGGTATAGAGATTTGGAACAAGCAAAATGGACATGAAAATTTGCACAGGCTCAAGATGATGCAATCATTTTTAATGACAAGCAGTTTAGTGAGAATGTTCTAGATTTCCTACAAAGACCACATCTATGGGTAGTTGTAGGTTTTATGTCACATTGATGACCACACACAAAAATGGGTATACTTTATGAAAGAGAAGAGTGAGGTGTTTAGTCACTTTCAAAATTTTAAGGTTATGGTGGAAAGGAGACAAGGAAGTGTATTCAGACATTGAGATCTGATGGAGGAGGTGAATACATGTCAAATGATTTTAGTAGCTTTCTAAAAAAGCATGGAACTGGATGAAAATTTTCATACAGGTACACACCACAATAGAATGGAATTGTTGAATACAACAATTGACATTGTAGAAATAGCAAAAGCCTTGATGGCAAAGAAAAATTTACCTCATTGTTATTGGGCACAAGCTATGCATACTGCTGTATACATCATGGACATAACTCTGATTGTTGTTGTACATCAAGTTACACCTAAAGAGAATTTTATAGTAAAAAGCCAAACTTATCACATATGAAAGTCTTTGGCTGTATTGCATATGTACATGTTTCTGATGAAGCTTCATCCAAAAGAAAAAAAATGTATCTTCATTGGGTACTCCCTTGAGCAAAAGGGATATAAATGCTACAAGCCACTCACATGAGAAGCGAAGGTAAGAAAAGATGTGGTGTCTAATGAAATATCAAGATTCTATGAACATGCCAAAGAAGGAATTAATATTGACTCAAATGACAAAGGGATTGTTGAAAATCAAGTGCAAAATCTCAAGTTTTGAGTGGACTTGATGTGTCACAAAGAAATAGTTCTAACTCAAATCCATGGAGTGGAAGATTGCATGGAAATTTGGGTCCAACAAATTCATCAACTACATCCAAAAAAGGTAAAGAAAAGCTTTATGTTGGTAGGAAAACAATTATAGGTTTTGAAGACATTGATGGAGATTCAAGTGGTTAATTGATGAGGAACTTGGATTGCCCTCTGTGAAGACTCTAGGAGTAAGCAAGGCACATGGAGACGATACAAGCAGAAGTGAACCAGGACCAAGAAGATCTAGGAGGATGAAAAATTCAATGCAACTGTTGATGTATGATAGTTACATGGCTTGTCATTGTGCCTACATGACCAAGATAATACAAGATGTTGAGCCTTCTTGTTTTGAAGATGCAATTGGAAATGCAGATAGGGAGAAAGCTTTGGCTGACTAGATGGCTACATTTTATGAAAATGAAACATGGAAGCTAGTTCTATTGCCACAAGGAAAGAAACCCACAGGTTGCAAGTGGGTTTACAAGGTGAAGCACAATGCTGATGGTAGCATAAGTAGGTATAACACATGATTGGTAGCAGAAGGATATGTACAGACATATGGCATTGGTTAGGAAGAAACATTCAGCCTTGTAGCTAAAATGGCCATAATGAGAGCACTTGCATTAGCTACAACAAAAGGGTGGATTTTGCATCAAATGGATGTGAACATTGCTTTCTTACATGGTGAGTTGCAAAAAGAAGTATACATGGAACAACGACAAGGATATGAGAATTCAAAGCAACTAGAATATGTTTTTAGGTTGCAGAAGGCTTTGTATGGGCTTAAACAAGCCCCTCATGCTTGGCATGGAAGGATTGCTGGTTCGTCAACCACCATTGGAATTTCTATGTGTGATGCAATTCATTCATTATATGCAAGGAAGGGTGATGATGGCATCATGATTGTGGCTATTTATGTTGATGACTTGATTGTAGGTGGCGATATTAAAGAAAGCGTGAGAGAGGTAAAGGAACTCCTTATGCAGGAATTTGACATGAAAGATCTTGGTGTGTTGCACTATTTTTTGGGCATTGAGTTTATACATACAGAAACATGTATATGAATGTTGCAAAGGCAATATGCCTTGACTATATTGCAAAAGTAGCATTTGGTTGATTGTAAGCCAATTTCTATGCCATTAGATTAGAATCTCAAGTTGGATACTACATAAGGTGAAGCACTGGAAAATGCTATTATGTATAGGAAAATTGTGGGAAAATTCGATATATCTCACCATTATAATGCAAGATCTAAGCTACACTATTGGACTTGAAATTCAACTTATGAAAGTTCCAAGGAAACCACATTTAGATGCTTTGAGACACACTCTATGATATGTGAGTGCTACTTTGGATTATGCATTGTTTTATGAAGTTGGTGTAGAATTGTAGGTTCATGGATACACCGATGCACATTGGATTGGTAGTATTCTAGATAGAAGATCTACTAGTGGCTTTCTATTCTCACTTGGGAGTGCAGCTATTACAGAGAGTAGTAAGAAGTATGCCACTATTGCTTTTTCAATCACAGAGGCTGACTATAGAGGTGTTGCATGATGTGAAGCATCATGGCTAGAGATGCTACTTGCAGATTTAGGTGTGGAAGTGCAAAATCCTATCATCATCTATAATGATAATCTTAGTAGCATACTATTAGCACATAACCTTGTTTTTCATGCTAGAACAAAGCATATCGAGGTACATTATCACTTCATCAGGGAAGATATTAAAATGTGATATTGATCTTGTTTATGTGAGCATAGATGAGCACGTTGCTGATACTTTCACTAAAGCACATGGATCAAAGAAGCTAAAGAAGTTTTGGAAGATGCTTGGATTATAGAACATGATGTTGAGCTTGAGGGGGAGCGTTGAGATATCAAGCTTAACATGTGATTATCAGGGATGAAACATATCACTTTTTGATTTCTTTGAGATGTATAGTGGTAATGTCGGTATATGTCAATGATACTTTAGTGAGGTTTACTAGATTTATCTACCAAGAGTGATGGTAGATTTGGTTCCTACCAGCTCACTCATGCATGGACATTAAGATTTCCCTTATGTCGTGTTCTCTATATATATTGCACGAGTTGTATTGTTGTTTTAGGTTCATTCTTTTATATTTCTTTTATGTAATAGAAGAAGAAGAAGACCATTCTTCCTTGCCTCAATCTATGTGTGGTCCTCGTTGAGTGTGATGAGTGAGATATCTTTCTTATCTCCTTTCTCCTGACATGACTTACACATATACCTTGTTTTAACTGGTTGGTAAATAAAAGAGTAGTAAGAGTCATCACATTGAGAGGACTCATAGTACCAATCAAGGGTGATAGATCTACCTCAAAAAAAAAAAAAAACCTTTTCCATTGAGGTAAACAACAATATGGTCGCTATCGTATTAGTGTGACTATGAATAAAAGTCCTACTTTCATCTTGGGGCCCTTGAAGTAAACCCAAAATTACCTAAGTTGATATTGAACTTTGTCAAAAAATTGATGAAGTTATGTGACCTCCAATTGGACATTTGACAAGGGCCCAAGGCCATGCTCTAACATCAACAATCTAGCTTCTAACCCTTGCATCTCAATACAAGTAGTGTTGAATGTATCCCCTTCCAACATGGATCACAACATGATAAGTTACATCCTTAGTTGCTTCATCCAACGCCTCATGCCTATGACTTGAAAGAGAAACATTTCTTTGCAATGCACATGCAGCTACAAGTGGACTAGGTATGAATGATGCCACAGATGATTTTGGCATTGAAATAACATGAATGCACTAATACTACTCGTTGACGTAATGTGGCTTGTAGATCCCTTCATCGCACACAAGCACATACTTTACCTTTGGAATTCCTAGCATTAAAGTGGTGTATGCAAAAATCAAAATGGAATGGACATATTTTAGCTCAGAGTGCTAGAATTACGGAATGGCAATCACCAAAATCTATCCTACACTTGCTTGAAGAGCTTGGGGAGTTGTTGGAGTGTGTTAAGTCCATTGCTTGATGAGAAACGAACCTTCTTCGTGCTCACTTGAAGCCTCAGGTACGTCCCTTTGGATGGTTGGAGAGGTTGAAGAAGGAACTAATCCACTTTGAACGATTCTTTGGAGGGCCGAAAGATGAGCAAATGAAAGTGGATTTAGGCTTGGAAAAGACCAAGCCTATGGTTCAAAAGTCATATATGGTTACTTGTGGAAGAGGCTAAACTCTTACCCTAATTTCTCCCTAGAAACAAAAAGTTAAATTAGCTCTCGACTTCACTATATGTAGAGAAAAATAATTTAAGCTCTGGCACTCATCATGGGTCTTAGTGGCATGTCATCTCTTCTAATTGGATATTTTGTTTGTTGACAAGTATCACATCATTGCACATATGTTACGGCATCTTGATGTAGAGTTGGCCACCACATTCCAGCAAAGAGGATCATTTTTGCTGTTTTATCTGCAGAGAAATGTCCTCCTGCAGCTCCTGTATGTGCCATCTCTAAAACAGCAAGATATTCATCTTCATGAATGCACAATCGTAATTGATTATCTCTCCCTCGCTTGAAAAGTTGTTTTCCTATAATGGCATAATCCTTGCTCTGTTCTACAAGTGCACGTTTCCTTGCTGAAGTGGCTCCTTCTGGGTATTCTTGGGTCTTTAAGAATTTTACCAGAGGCATGCTCCATCTCGGTGCTACTGTGGAGTAGCATAGAGTGGAGTTCTCTTCTGGATTTTGTTCTTGACAGGTTTGGCAGGCTGATACATAGTTATGCGCATCCCTCTGCATGGCTGGCCAATATATGCCTAATCTCCTCAGGGTTTGCCATGTTCCGTTTGCATTCAAATGAGTTTTCCATTGATTTACATGTGCTTTCTGAAGCCACATTTCCTGTTCCTCCTCTTCAACGCATCTCATTAGTAATCCACTTGAATCTTGGTGATACAAACTTCCTGCAATGATATGAAGGTTTTTAGTCTTCCAAAGGTCTTGGGTTTGGTTTGGTGTGATCCCATCTTTAGGTCCATGCGTGAGTATAGGGATCAACTTTTCTGCCCATTGGGGACATACTTCCAGGTTAAAAAGGTACGTATCTGGCAGATCATCTGGTACTCCTATGGGTGGTTCTCCATGGGTCATTCTTGATAAGTGATCTGCTCTTATGTGGGCATTTCCTTTCTTGACTACTACCTCAAAATCAAATTCCATTAGCAATAAAAACCATCGTACTAGTCTTCCTGTATTGCAAGGTTTATTGACTAAGTATAGTAGGGCTTGATGATCAATGAAGAATTTGAATTTTTTTGCCAACAAGTAATGTCTGAACTTTTTCACTGCGTACACCATCCCTAGGCCTTCTCTCTCAGTTGTGGTATAATTGTGCTCTGCTTGATTTAATTGTCTACTGGCATAGGCTATAGGGTGGTCTAGCTTTCCTGTATCTACAGGTTGAGCTAAGATGCAACCAATGGCAAACTTGGAAGCATCCACATGAATGTGAAATGGCTTATTCCAGTTAGGTACTCGAAGGATTGGTGCTGAACTCAATCGATTCTTTAACTCATTAAAGGCTTTCTCACATTCTTCGGTCCAATTAAATTGAGACAAGAGTGCATAGAGAGGTCTAGCAATTATGGCATACATATGTATAAATCTTCGGTAGTATCCACAGTGTCCCATAAATGCTTGTACTTCTTTAGCAGTCTTTGGTCTTGGTAAATCCAAAATTACTTTGATTTTGTCTTCATCAATTGAAATTCCATTTTTAGAGACAATATGTCCTAATATTTTTCCTTGTCGAACCATGAAGACACATTTTTCTGGGTTGAGGCATACTCGATATTGTCGACATTTGGCAAAGATCTTTTCTAGTTTAGGGATGTGCTCTGATCATATAGCTGAATAAGTACATAGATCATCCACGTATACCTCCATACTCTTTCTCAGGAACTCTTTGAATACATGGCACATCAATCTTTGGAAGGTGGCTGGGGCATTAGTTAGACCAAAAGGCATGACTCTAAAGGCGTATAATCCCCATTCAGTTGCAAAAGCGGTTTTATGTTGGTCCTCAGGAGCAATGGCTACCTGATTATACCCTGAAAAGCCGTCCAAAAAACTATAAACTTCCTTCCCTGCCACTCTTTCCAACAGATGATCCGTAATGGGTAATGGGTAACTATCCCTTATGGTCGCAACATTTACTTTCTTCAGATTGATGCACACTCTTAACTTCCCATTCTTTTTCGGTACAACCACCAAAGGTGATACCCATTCCGTGTGTTCGATCTCGTAAATGAATCCAGCATCTAACAACTTATCTATCTCTTCCTTTATCTTTGCTGAATACACATCATTGTATGTATACGGTCTTTGTTTAGCAGGTTTGGCTTTGGATGTCATGGGGATTCTATGGGCACATATAGATGGATCTACTCCTTTCAAGTCCTTATAGGTCCAGGCAAAGACATCCCGATATTCCCTTATGAGGCATATTAACTCTTGTTCTTCCTCCATTGAGACATCCTGTCCTATGAAAGTACATCGTTCTTCTCCTTCCTCTAAGGTTACTACTATCTTCTTGGTTTGTTCTTTATTGTCATATGCTATTCCTGGCTGTGCTTCTCTTTTAGGCATTTGAATAGCAATTTTTCTCTCTTCTACTTCATATTTTTTGAAGTGGGCTAGCACTTCAAACTGATCTTGTGGCTTGTTTTCTTCACCTTCTGGTTCTTTATCTAACTCCAACTCTTCTTCCTGTGTAGGTTCCTGGTTGTTTTTGTTAGCTGTGACACCTATTTTTTGATTTTCATCCTCTGGTTCCATTGGTTCTTGCTCCATCTCAATGCTCTCATAGTCCTCCTTCCATTCTTTCTCTATCACTTCTCCTTCTTCAGCCTCCTAAAGGACTACCACATATAGACTAACCTCATATCCTTCCTCATCAATACATTCATTCATAGTTATTACTTCTTCGTTCACACATACATCGAGGGTCGCTAAAATCTCCATCCAACTGTGAGGTTCAAACTCTTCATCCAAAAAGACTTGAGGCATGTAAGCTGGATGTTGTACAGACCTAGCTACTCCTTGCCTTTGCTGCCATCCCTTTCTCCTATCCTCTTCCTTTTTTGCACTTTGGCATATCCATAGATGAGTGTCCTCGTTCATCCAAGATTGGTCACTATAACCTATGCTGTGAATTGACTGATCGTCTTCCTCCTTATGAATTTGATTCCACTGAGGGGGGAACATCTTGATATGTATATGTGTGGAGATTTATTCTCGTGGTGGTTCCTTCATGCTGTATGTATACAGCATCTTTTCCCCAATCTTGCACAACCTTTAGCTGTCTCATGAAAGGTCTCCCAAGTATCATTTCATAATTGCTCGCCCTTTCAAATTGACATATTGCTAAGGTGTGTTCAAATTCAACTCCGCATGTGGTAAAAACTACTCGTTCCAATAATCCCAAGGGTCATTCTATGTGTCCGTCTGCCATTTGTATCTTCATGCGCGTTGGTCTTAAAGCTGGTTTTCCCCATTTCTCCCAGATTTCTCTAGTAGCAATGCCTACACCAGCTTCGAAATCTAAGATGGCTTTGGTGGTATAACCCTTATAAGTAATTGAAGGCAAGTGTTTCCTTCATCTCCCTCACTAAAATCTCCTACCTTATCCACTGGGATCTTACTGTGTTTACTTCATCATATATCTCTTTTTCTTTTGTCTTGATCTCCAATTGACTTGTCAATTTCTCCTTCAAATATGGTTTAACCTTCAACAGTTCTTCTAATGTTAGGGTACAAGGGATTTTTACCTTTCTAAGGTGTTGTATGATATCCGATGTTTGGACTGATGGGTTCGGTTCTTTTTTCCTTATTGAGGGAATGCAATACAATTCTGAATTATGTTCGTACTCTCCTGTGTAATTTGGCAAAACCTTTACACTATCATTTTCTTCGTTACTCGGATCAATTGGTAATATTTCATTTGAATTCAACTCAGGTATTGAATCCTCTATTCCATCTTCTACTTCTAGCTCTTCAAAGGGCGGTTCAATTCCTTCCACTTTCTTCCACCTGTCTTCTTGGACTCTTGCCCACAAGTCTTTAGGCCATTCCCCTTCTACTTCGGGAACAATGGATCCTTCCCTTTTATCCTCACAATAGTTGCCATTCTGTGTCTTACTTGCTTCGGGTTTTTCGTGATCATTAGTGATGACGCACTCTTGGAATTCTCTTTCGGAAATTCGGGTAGTGGGTAATGGCAACACAGATTTTTCTAAGGTCTGTTGAGCAACTTCTATTAATTTTTTGCAGATCTCCAACCTCTCTTTCTCTAGGTCACCTCTAGGATATTCTCTTTCATGTTGTTCTATGGTAGGTCCTGCTCTTATTCGTGCCTTGTATGCCTGAATCCACATGGCTAATTCTTCAGGCATGGGATCTGCTAAAACCGATCCTATCTCATCCTTTTTATGCCTTTCATTCTTATTTCCTTCTTCCAGGTTCATTTTTTCTTTTTGAGTTTGTTCATTCTTTTCATTTTCCTTCTTTTGCAATAACTTCTTTTCTTTTATCCTATCTCTACGGATCTTCCATCTTTGTGTTCGTTTGCTTACAACACTTTTCTCAGGCTCTTCCGAATCTTCAACTATTTGAGGTGCAGGCGTATTCGTCTCTAGGTCACTTTTGATTGTGTTTTTCAGGTTTTTCTGGGGTCTCTCTAGCTTTTGCTCTTGTTATTGCCTTCAATGGCACAGTGTATTCCTTATCACTCCCTGATGATTCTATTACTTCTATCACATTGATTTGCACATTGGAGGTAACCTTGTTGGGATTCTTGGGGCAATCTCTGAAAAGATGTTCCTTACCACAGTCACTACAGTAGCCTTCCCAGACTCGTTGTGGTGGTGGTGGGTTTGGCAATGTACATTCTCTGATATAGTGATCACCTCCACATCTGTAGCATGGTCCTCTGGGCACAGGCGGTCTGTTCATGGGTCGGGGTGGTATGGTTGCTCTCGGAGCTGTGTACATCATTGGCACATAATCTTGCTCATATCCATAAGAGTTATCTTGTGGTTCCAAGTCATAAACATATGGGTCGTACGTTTGTCCATACTCTATCATGGAGCTTTCATAAGAGGGATAGCCTCCTTGACTAGAGTCATAAGATGAGTCATATGATTCATTACCAATCAAAGGTGTAGCTGGTACTATTGCTCTCTCTAGGTTTTCTTCAGGACGAGCCACTTTCACTGAGACAACATTCTGAGGATGGGGTGGTTGTTGTCCTAGTACTGGTTGTGGTTGGGTGTATCCTTGATAAGCATATGGTCGTGGCACTGGTGCCTGCTGCTGATAAGTGGGGTACCTCAATGCTTCACCTCCTTGCTCTCTCTGAGGGTATCCATAAGGTCTCATATATGGCTGTGCTGGTCTCGATTACCTATTGTAAGGGCAATTTTCTGTACTGTGATTTGTATATTTTTGTTCTACACTGCAATATTGTAGAGGTCCTGGGACGGTGGGTTCTATTATAAGCATAAGCAGGTGGTGGGACTACTCCCCTAGTGCACAAGTGAGAAGGATGATCTCCTCCACAGTGCATTGTTAAACGCTGTTGTTAAATGCTGTTGGTTCCTTCTAACTATCAGAAGTGCGTTTAAGGGATTCTTGGGTTCTTGGGAGTGGAAGGGGTCTGTTAGACAGAGGCCCTGTACTTAGTTCCCAACTTACTGCTCACACCCAGCAATACACTAATACTGAGAGTACTATAAAAGATTACCGTACTTAGATATTACCATCACAGTCTTAGCTCAACCACGTGCACCGAATACGCTAAGATGTTATGTTGCATATACACATAAACTTACTAGAAATACCAGGACAAGAGTAATCGTCAACCTTTACCGATATAGATAAACAATTAGATCACATCTTAGACACAAAGAACTCGATAGTTCAAACACACAGTATTGAAACTCAGTGCGCAACTTAGAAGACCCTTACTGTACTTAACTTTACCGTATGAAGATAGATTCCAACATTGCAGACAACACAACATAGATCTGAATACCAGAATGCTACTACAGTTGCTCAGATTTCACCAACCAATTAACACCACAACTCAATAGAGATTCACAAACAACTTACTCAGACAACATTCCACTATCTATTAGCTGTGAATGGAACTCGCAACCTTAACAGAGGTCAATAGGTAACAAAACACAGATACACACAGTACAATCGGAGTACGCAGAAGTTAGATAACAACGCTACAGTAGTGTTCAGGCAATCCCCCAGACGAACAGTCTGGTGATTTTACGAATCGTCTCACTGGTTAACAACAGAACAGATGTCGACGGCAGACAAGACACAAGACGAACACGAACTCAGAACACAGGAGATATGCAAATGACACTACAAACAACGCCCGATCAGTCACCCAGACAGACCGTCTGGTGATCCGTCCCGTACCCGTCTCTGTGCATCTTCTTGATTTATATAACTTTTTTACAAACTGTTTGTAACTACTTTTTCACTCGTGCGAACAAGATTCAATTATACAATCTTCTGATCCGGCGGCCGCTAACACTCTAGCACGCACGGTGGACTCGAACCCGCAGGTTTTACAAAACTATTGCTCATCTATGATTCCTTCTAAGTACATATTTCTAGCTAATCTAAAGGTACGAACGATCTTTTTCTTGAGGGTTTCTAATAACTGTTTTAGGGTATCCGGTTCTAGTAATTGCGCATCTATTCATACATGGCTTAGAGTTATGGCTTCATTTAGCAAAATTTCTGCTTGAGTCTGCAGAAAGGCTTCCTATAAGTAAAACTCGTTGGCCAGCGCCGCATCTCTGGAAGTCTTCATTTCGGCCACCTGTTGCTCCATCTTTTGTACTCTTTCTTTCTGGTTTTCCAATTGATTCTCTCTTCTTTCGATTTCTTGAATCTGAAAGTTTACTGTTCTTTCATATGATGTTTTCTCATGTCTGAGATCTGCAATTAGTTTCTGTGTCTGCGCTTCCTTGGTCAAATAATGCTTGAGCATGTTGTTAACATCTGCTAGATTTTCTTTTGTCCGTTGCAGTTCTTCTTCTGTTAACTTAGCTTGCGTCTGCTGCTGCACTAATTCTTGTAGATGAATTCTGGTTTCTTCGAGCAAGTTTCCTAAGGCGATCCTTGCATCTTCCTTGTCTTGTATATCTTGCTTCATTTTGCTGATTTCTGCGTTTGCAATCTGTAACGACTCTTCTTTCTTTGTGAGTTCCACCACGACTGCATCTCTCTGATTGGCAATCGTCTGTTGTTCGGCAATTTGAGCTTGGAGCTGGGCAATCTGTGAGTTGAGCTGATGGTTTTCGGCTTTAACTGCATCTATCTCTTCTTGCAGTGGCGTGATGTTTGCTTCTAGAATGTCCACTTTGTGTTGTAGCTCATTCCGGATGTTGTCTGTGGCTTCTTTCATTTGGATTGGCAGTTGCTGTGATAGGTTAATGAGTAATTGACCCATGTTGGCCAATTGAGAAATGACGGGAATCGACGGAATTGGTAGTTGAGGTCGTGGTTTGGATGAGGAGGCGGTGAGCAGTTGTTGGGAGTTCGGTGGAGAGTAGTTGAGGGAGGAGGATGAAGAATCAGTGGGTTCGGTAGGGTGAATGGGTTGGATGGGGATGATGGGGTCGATGGGTGGTTTCGGTGGAGGAGTGGGAAGGACAGTTTGAGATGTTACCTGATCTTCGTTTTGTTGTGCAGTGTCTGCTGCTGTGGATTCCACTGCCTTCAGTAGTCTTTCGAACGCTTGTTTCACAAGTTGTTCTTCATCTACTTGTTCTTCTTTTTCAGATTGTTGCTGTGATGCTTCTTCGGTAGATGTTGTGTCAGCTTCAGTATGATTTTCCTGTTGTTGCTCCTGGGAAGTTTGTGCGGAGGATTCATTCTGCATAGATGTTGTGGTGTTGTGGAATGTTTCCTCGTCATGTTTTTCTTCTTCTTTGTCGTCATCTTTGTTTCCTTCGGCAGATCCTTGTGCTTCACTCTCAGAAGAACTAATTCGGATCCTTTTTCTGCGGAAGAGCTGGTTTAGTTCCTCTTCATCTTCTTCTTCATCGTCCCACAGTTGTACTGATTCTTCATGTCACAGAATAGGTCCTCGGGGTGGTGGTTGTGCTGCGAGTATTGCCGGAAAAAGAAATGAAAGGATGTGCGGCAATCTGGATCTTGGCATGCCTCCCTTGTTTACCTATTTCATAATGGACACGCACTCTCGGTGAATGCGGTGGAAGAAGAAGGATGCGAAGTTGACTGGTTCTTGCACAGCTAATTCTATGGCAGAGTAGAAGGGGCGGGATATTCCATAGGTGCGTTTCTGTAGGTTGAGAATGGCTACTAAGAACTGGAGAGCTGATCGTTCTGGTTCCGGTCGGCAGAGAATCGCATAATCGTTGGATGAATGCCTAGGAAATAACTCTACCATCCTAGCGACTGTCAGACTTGGGCCATTTTCCCGGCCTTGCGAAGGGAGTCTGAAGGCTTCTGCAAAAGCTTGGAATGTGATGAGTGTACGGGAGGGGAGGGAGGTGATCGGCCAACTCTGCTCAGTGGCCTGTGTGTTGGCGATGGCGGAGATGATTTGGGCGAAAAATGGGTGGGACTCCACTGAATGCACAGGAACTCTCCTACGTCTGCAGGGAGTCCATCACGGAAGGCGGCGTAGTTAGCCAAAGCTTCCATGGCGCACACAACGACAGTAAACACAAGCACGCAGAGCACAGGGTAAGCACACAGAGCACAAATCACACAAACACAGTAGCGTTTTTCGGCGAAACAGAAAAGGTTAAGTAGATGCGTCGCAGTGGAGAGCAATGAAGGATGATTAATCATCATGCAGTATTGAAATGATAATTCACATGAACGATATCTAAAGACCCCAATTTTTTCGGTGGGACAACTTGTACTCTTGTACAATGCAAAGTCGAATCGCTCTGCTGGCAAATTCAAGTTGCGATGGTTTGGTCCCTACCGAATTTCTGAGCAAGTGGGCCCAGCAACTTTTCGGTTGACTACATTGACCAAAATCCCTCTTCCGAAAGTCATTAACGGTTCGAAGCTGCGGCCATATCAACACACGTCTAACTTGCACTGAAACGTTTTGCGGTTGAATCGTCTTTTGGTGTTCCCTTCACTTTTCTTTCTTTTCTTTTCTTTTATTTTGCATGCTTGATAAAATAAATCTGTAAATATCCGAGTTTTGATACCTATTTATGTCCACGGCCGCCCTGCTCTTGCCAGCTACCGGGTCTTCGGCGACATTTCTATTTGCTTTTAGCCACTCAAGATCTTCTGTAAATCCTCCAACCTTGTTTTCCAACTGCAAAGCCATTGCGATCACTGCATCTAGCATCATAGCTCCTACACAGCGTATGATCATAATCTGTTTAAGTTGCGGGGTCAATCCATTGATAAACCATTGAGTAATAACGTCGTCCGGTAGGTTGGCATATGCTGGTGGTAACTGCCTCAAATGAGTCCTGAATAGAGTGGCATACTCTTGTACTGTTTGATTTATCTTCTGTCTATTGTTTTGCAGGTAGTCAAAAATTTTGGCTGGATTCTTCTTTAGCTTGAATCTCTGCAAAAAGGCATCCCTTACTGCTTCATAGGTGCCGAAATGGTTAATATCATATTCTGTAAGCCATCTAGCTGCTTCGTTGACCAATGTCGATTGGAAAACAATAGCCTTATACGCCAGATCAGGTGGATGGTTGAGTACTGCGTAGCTTATCTCAAATGTGCGTACGTGAGCATCCGGGTCATCACCTGGGAATCCACCGAATTTGGTGTACGTTACTCCCGTTGGAGTCGGCCTGGGTAGACATAGTTGTTGTTGTTGTTCGTTCATCATGCTGATGGTTGTATGGTGACTATCTCCTGTATTCCGAGGCTGAATATCTGAACTGTTGGAGTCTGTATCAGTCTGTGCACTTTCCGGTTCGATAATCTTGTTCAGTATGCTTCGAATCTCGGTTTCGAACAAGCTACCTTCCTTCTTGATGTCAAATGTAGGGAAGCTTACTCCCAATAGCGGTGACTGGGCTGAAGACTCACCAAGAAATGGTAAACCGTCGTCGGAAAACTGCGGTCTTTCAGTAACTGTTACCGAAATATCACCGGAATGTGTCGAATTTCTTTGGCTAAAGTGTTTCTAGTCTAACAAGGTGTTTTTTCGCCTTCACTAATTTCTTTGGCTAAAGTGTTTCTAGTCGTAAACAAATTTGAATCTTTACCCAATGTTGTTAGACTAACTTCAAGCTGCGTCCTGGTAGATTCTGGAGTTACTATATCTTCGACAGACTATGCCGAAATAGTACCGGAATTTACCAGAGGCGTAACACGTTCCACCGGAATATGACCGGAATCACTACTAACGTTCTTTACTTTCTTGACTACTGGGTTAGACCTAGTTGTACTTCTACCTCCCGGAGTCGTTCTTAGTAAATTAAGTACCCCAGGCTGGCGGTTCTTTGGATACGTTTCACCGGATCGAGTAACCAGCATGTATCATCTTTTGTACTAATCGCATACTGTTACTGTCGATTAAGAATTTACAGTCACGTTTTCACAATAGGTTTGCAAAAATCTGATCTATTGCCACCTTCCCATAGATAAATGGCAATCTTGATAATACTTTTGACAAATAAACGGAAATCTTGATGCCACCTTCCCACAGACGGCGCCAGTGTTAAACGCTGTTGTTAAATGCTGTTGGTTCCTTCTAACTATCAGAAGTGCGTTTAAGGGATTCTTGGGTTCTTGGGAGTGGAAGGGGTCTGTTAGACAGAGGCCCTGTACTTAGTTCCCAACTTACTGCTCACACCCAGCAATATACTAATACTGAGAGTACTATCAAAGATTACCGTACTTAGATATTACCGTCACAGTCTTAGCTCAACCACGTGCACCGAATATGCTAAGATGTTATGTTGCATATACACATAAACTTACTGGAAATACCAGGACAGGAGTAATCGTCAACCTTTACCGAATATAGATAAACAACCAGATCACACCGTAGACACAAAGAACTCGATAGTTCAAACACACAGTACTGAAACTCAGTGCGCAACTTAGAAGACCCTTACTGTACTTAACTTTACCGTATGAAGACAGATTCCAACATTGCAGACAACACAGCACAGATCTGAATACCAGAATGCTACTACAGTTGCTCAGATTTCACCAACCACTGGCAGAACATTCCAGAAGGGGTAACACACAATGCGCGGACTGACACCACAACTCAATAGAGATTCACAAACAACTTACTCAGACAACAGTCCACTATCTATTAGCTGTGAATGGAACTCGCAACCTTAACAGAGGTCGATAGGTAACAAAACACAGATACACACAGTACAATCGGAGTACGCAGAAGTTAGACAACAGTGCTACAGTAGTGTTATTGCAATCCCCCAGACGAACAGTCTGGTGATTTCATGAATCGTCTGACTGGTTAACAACATAACAGATGTTGACGGCAGACAAGACACAAGACGAACACGAACTCAGAACACAGGAGACACTGGAATATTCTGATATTTCAACTCGGCTCTTTCTAATTCCGTTAAGGGCAAATATCTTCTCTGATGCTTATCCAAATATGTGATGATGGTGGGGAAATCAGGATCTTGTAACTCATAGATGGTGACAGGATTAGGGGCAGCTTCCCATATTGAAGAATGTGCTCTAAGGAGAGGGTCCATTCCATTGATCAAGTATACATCCATTATGGAGTCATCTTGGGGAATCAGGTCTCCTCTCCAAACCCTAACAACCGTAGATCTCCCTCTAGGAGTAGTTACTTGGTCTTCATTCCCTTCTCCATTTAGGTTTGAAGCATTGTTTTCTTCCCCAAGTTCATTAATGTTTTCAGGGTGTTTTGTGACAACATACTGGATATCTCTTTTGTCCATGTAAAATCCTCCTGCATACTTGACTGCTGGCTTAGGCACTATGTAAGCCTCTGAAGCCTTCTTTAGTCTGGCCACTGATCTGTTCAGACCATCCAAGTATATGGGTATCTCATGTTGGTTGGTGGTCACATATTCTAAAGAGGTCCGGTACTCTCCCTCAATAATTGACATCATGCCAATCATTGGTATAGTGTTCTGCATATCCTCTGAAGCCATGGGAATTTCTTCCTCTGACTCACTGGAGGTCTCCGAGTAATGTGAACGGCTACTTGGCTCGGCTACACTACCTACAGAAGAGATTACACTTCTTTGGCTTCCTAGGGTTCTTCCAGATCTCAGGTTCATCCACTTAAAAGCTCTGGTCAACCCTTGCTAACCTTAGCTTCTAGAACTCTTCACTATGGATCAGAATTCTAGAAAAATTTTGTTGGGAAGTGACTGAAAAAGAAAATTTCAAGTCACGATACTTGACTCTAAAGTTTTCACGATACACGATCTTTGGCCAAAAACGATACACGATATCTGAATTCCCACGATACTCGATACCTGAGTTAAACGATACTCGATACTTCAGTGAACACGATACACGATACTTGGACAACCACGATACACGATCTGTGATAAGTATCGCGATCGGTGAATGCACGATACTCGATACTTCCAAAGACGATACTTGGTGAAGTATCGCGATCGAAGAACACGATACACGATATACAATCTCTGGCAAATATCACGATCGATAGAACACGATACACGATACTCGGAGAGACACGATACTCGATACACGATATTTGGGAAATATCGCGATACTCAACCACAGGAGATCACGATAGTTGTCAGGTATCGCGATACTCGACCGCGGGAGAGCACGATACTTGACCCTTTTTCAAATTTTTTGCTAGATTTTTTGCTTTTGATTCAAGACAGTGGTTTTCCTGGTTTTTCTACCCTCTCCTCACCCTCTGTATCACCCAAAACACACTTTCTACCCCCTGTAAATCCTCCATGATACCTAACGCAGATCGTTTTTCTATGGAAACTTGATTTACAGGTAAGTAATCACAACAAAACAGTAATGTGCTCACCTTGGAAACTTTTCCAACTCTTTTTATCACTCCCCCTTGCTCTGCGCAGCTCCCAAACTCCTCTCTCGCTGAAAACGATACTCGCTGAAATCTGCTCACGATACTTGCTCAAAAACAAATGACTTGGACAACTCGATTTTTGGCTTTTATACTTTAGAACTTTCCTACTCACTAAAAAATCAAAGGAACAAAGACTGAAAAGCTACTCTACTTACTCAACCTACTCCCTTACTCCTCCTACTCTTACTCACTCCACTCACTTCTTAGACTAATAACTCACTACACACACTCCAAGAATGAGAAGTAGTAAGTGCGGCTGAAAATGACTTACCAAAGAAGAGAAAATCACCACTCCTCCTCTCGCTTCAATGCAGAAAGCTACTTACCATCACACGAATGCCTTGGTTTGATTCGACACTCCCCGGCAACGGCGCCAAAAAACGTGTTGACCTAAGCACCAACTTAGGGACTTGTGGAGAAAGAGACTATACCTCAATCCCCCTCAAGTGCATATAGTGGGGATTCACGCTTTAATTATCAATCCGATGAGTATACAAACCTAACCGAGTGTATGAGGACATGCATTCAAATGATGATCAATGCAAATGATCTACTCAAAGAGTGCAAACAAGGTAAAGACTGATTCAAACAAGCTTCAACTGTCAGTTATGGTGTCACGATACTTGGAACAACAACCAACAGTAAATTGAGCTTTTCTCTCAACTCCGAACTCCAAATATAGCGAATAGCATATGCCTTTCGAAGCTCTCGAGAAGACGCATCCAATGGTGTGGTTTCACTCAATTCTGACACTCCTACTTAAAGTTATGAGCAAAATACTGAGTCGCGGGAAAACCGTCCTACACTTCAACACTTCCTACACTTTGCACACACCTTAACAACAGCAAACAAACACTTTCATGGATAGACAACACTTCCTAACACTCTTTCCAAGCAATCCACATGCACACAGGCTCACAAAGAAGAAGATACAGAGAGGAGAAGACACAAATTCGAATTTCTGTGCTCTTGATTCTCACAATGGCAAAAAGTCTTTACAAAGAGTCACAAATTGACTTATATACTTGTGCCCTAAAAATGGTCTTTTCACACAAGAGACTGGCACTTTATTAACTAAAGACTAATTTCCTACTAATTTACATGGGTAAGCTTCTAATCTTCTGTGGGGATGCATCTAGAGGACTCCTCTGGTGCATTTACATCGGAAAATATATTACAAGAATGGTTATAATACAAAAATTGGGTGTCCAAATCGGAAAAATTTTGGGGCTCGTCTTTTTCTCTGCCTTGTGCTCTCTTTAGCTCTGCAACAATACTCCATTTCATATCATTTTATATTTTACCTCATTGTATTTGTGTACCTTGCCATTTTCTTCTACCATTGAATTCATTCTTCTTTAGTGGGAATTATCCCGCATATAATTTACTTTGGAGAGGCTTCTACAAGTCTATATAATAAGGGAATCTCTCCTACTTTGTACTTGGTTAAAGCTTGTAGAGCCTACTCCATGTTGTTGGCAAGCTCATTTCTAATCCATGCGAGTTTGCCCATTCCTTGGTCTACTCACTTTGAGTCTCTCACACTCGTTCATTTTGTGAGTACACTCTTCTTTTCATTTTGCTTCTGAGCATGTACTCTCTACAGAGGGGACACTAAAGAGGTGCAATGGTGATGCACCATGGTGGATTTTCCTTGTGAGAGCTTTGCAAAAATGACCTCATGGTAGAAAACCAAGCTCTACAACCAACATGATGCTTTGCATAGACCTGGAAAATACATAGACCTACACAATAAATAGAGAGCATGAACTCATATTTACTATATTTTACAAACATGATCAAACCTTGAGTATGTAGCTAATTAGCCCACTATATGTTTTATCAAAGAGCATGTACAAAAGTGTCCTATAGCCATTTTGCCTTTCACATGGACACTAACAATAACAATCTCCCTCTAAAGGCCAATATTGCCAAAGTGAAATATGGGAGAAAAAATAAAGAATGATAAAGGATACCTGAGCACAAGTATACAAGCTATACCTCCCACTTGATGGGAGTGTTAAACAATGTACAAGTAGGTGTGTAAGATGATCAAGTAACCCCCATCAAGTGATGACAGTGTCGAAAGCTATCCTCTAGTAGATCTTTAGTCAAAGCATCTGCAACATTATCTCAAGTATGAACTTTCTCAACAATAATATGCTCAGTGGCTAAGCAATATCTAATTAAGTGTCACATCACCTCAATGTGCTTGGTCTTTGCATGATAAACTGGATTCTTAGCCAAAGCAATGGCAAGGTCTGACTGCCACTAAGAAAATGAGGTACATGTTGACTTATACCCATATCACAAGCAAGACAAGAAAGCCACAGTGCTTCCTTACATGCCTCACTTGCTACAACATACTCTGCTTCTGTAATTAAAAAAGCTTTACGTTCTTGAAGATGAGATCTCCAAGAGATAGCACCTCCAACAAAGTGAAAAATGTACCAAGATGTAGCCTTTTGATTTTCTACATAACTAGCACAATCAGAATCTATGTAACCAATAATGGATGCCTCTCCTGTGTGCAAGCATAGACACTTGTCCTTAGTACCACTCAGATATCTCATCAACTTGTATGCTTCCCGATGCTTCCTACTAGGATTAGACATATATCTACTCACAAGTCCTATTGCAAATGCAATCTCTAGCCTCATAGCTACCATAACATACATGAGACTATCAATAGCAGACCGATAAAGCATTTTGTTCATGAATTCCTTTTCCTTATCTAATTTGAGGCAATCATCCTTTCTCAATTTCACATATGTAGGTAAAGGTGTACCCAATGTCAAAAATCTACATAAAAAATATATAAGTGATAAAAAAGCTTATACAAAAATTAAATGTTGAACACGTTTTCAAGTGTGGATATCGGATAGTTATTCAAAATTGCTATAGAACATGGTTTTGTTAAGCAAACTACTTCGGAGCATTTATATAAGCACTAAAAATTTTATGGATTTTAAACTCAACTCACAACTTTCTTGATCTATGTCTACACCCCCATCATCTAATGCACTTGATTCAATCTGAGACTGTTGAGAGCCCATCTCTATCTCCATCCAAGTACGTACCAAATTCTGCACGATCATGCACAAATCTTCTTGTCTGCCTATGATTTGCTATACCACATGCATCCAGAAGCTTTTGCTTTATCATATTGATGGTTTCTTTTCTCAAGTGCCCTGTTTTTGTCAAGGTAAAATCATAAACAAGAATACCTACGTCATCCATTTTAAGAGTGGATGTGCTTTGAATATTCTTTTTCTTTTTTGGGCCTATTTGTTTGGTGTCACATAACATTTCTAAGTCATATTTACCTGTGAATGCATTACTACTTGTACTGTAATACCAATGCACTATCAAAGCCTCTATTATTCTTTTATCAATATCTTTATTGACCTCTAAAACTTTTGCAATCCAAAATGGTCTGGTAGCCTCATCACCATCAGCAAGAACTACAATAAGTGTTCCAACATTTATTTCATTTAAATTTCCTTGCCATCTTGCTTCGGCCTGCTTTGTCATCCTTGAGCCTACATAAATATTCCTTTCTGGTGGATGTATAAAACTGTGAACTGCATCTTCATTACATGCTTGGACCACATTCACTAACCTTTGTGTACAAAAATCACATGTGAATGGAACATCAATTGGCCAATGACCTGCAATCGTATTCTTTATAATCTCTCTTGATTATTGAAAAAGTCATCCCACCAAGATACATCTTGATCTCCAACATATTTTTTTGCACGCGCAATATGTCTCTTCTTTTCAATAAGTACATACATCCACCTTTTACTTTGATCAACCACATTTCCACATCTTTCCATATTGTTTTTATCTTCATACGGTGTTTGTTCTACACCATACATACAAAAATTAGGCACTTTGCAATAAGAATCTGCATCCATCTTTAGGATCCCACCCAGGAGAACATGAATACTGCTTTGCAAATAAAATGGTTATGTCATCAACCTCCTCATGAAGAATACATGGTTGAAACTAATATTGTGCAATGGAGCCAAAACCTTAGCACTGTTATGAAGGCCTACTGAGCAAAAGTGCTTAGAGTCATAAATCTGTGTAAGGTGTTGAACTTCAAGTTTTGGAGTATATGCTTATGAAATCAACTCAGATAATATTGGAAGAGTAAAAGCATTATTACGTGCCAACCTCTTACAAAACATATTGAACATTTGATCAATGTGATCATGAGTGTGCCCAACCAAAAGGAAATTTACTGCAACCTTACACTTTTCTATCAACAAGCATGCATAAATATCCGAAAATTGTAGAATTTTTATTCTCTCTTGTAGTATTATCAAGCTGCAAATATAGAGTTGGTGGCAAAAGACCCTTCCATGATTGAAAAACCCAATGAATGGTAGTAACCGTAAGGTTTGGATCATTATGCACATTCTGATATGTGAAGAAAACCTTGGACTTTATAGTTCCATTGTATACCAAAGCACCAAACAAATTCATTTGCACAAGGACTTCATCTCCAATGTCCTTAGGGATGCGATAAAAATCGGGCAAACATGTTTTTTTTTTAATCCATAACATCAATAAAAAAACACATATAACGCTCTAGATTTCTAAGTGCTTTACTTCGATGATGAATTGCTTTCTTTCTTTCTAAAGCTTCGCTCTCACTATGGTTCCTAAGAAGACTTTTAAAATTATTTTTTTCTTGTGGTGTTGTAGCCCCCTTTGCCATGTTCTTCAAAGCGGCGCAAATTGAACACTCACCCATTCTAACTTTACGAGGAATAGTCACATTATTAAACTCCTCCTTCTGTAATCCAGTAAAGTGATGATACAACACATACTTCTCATTTCTACTTTCCATATCTTCTTTATATACTTGAAATACTTCTCGACGAGTAAAGTTATCTGACAAGTGTAAGCTTCTAGTTGTATGCATAATCTCACAATGCAAGGTAAAGGAGTTCATCATCCAATTCATCGCATGAAGTCAAATAGATCCCTTGATCCCAACATGATATGTATCCAAAACAAGATCTCCATTCATAAGCCCTTTTTGAACCTTATTTATTCTAAACTTTCCCACACCCATTGCAATTTTAAGTGCAGCCCTACAACACCGCATCCCTTGACTAAAGTAATATTCAAAAGCAACACGTGGTACTGACATGTTATCCTCAATCATTTGCATGTGAGAAACAAGGTATATATCCTACCTTTCACTATCTAAATGGAGGAATTTCTCTCTTAGGTGCTTTAGTTTCTTCATTCCTAAGTTATACAAACATTTCAAACCACAACAATGCTTCACAATATCTAATGGAAGTTGTCTATCTGAAGTAAGAAATTGAAATCTTTTTTGACTTACTTCACGAGGCCTTCTCTTAAAATGTAGATTGAGCATGCTTTGTCTTTCTTTCTCTTTACTAACATCCTTTGCTCCACATGCACTTGAATAAGAAGGAGATCAATGGGTGGATCATAAGGTAGATCAAGAGGTGCATTTAGTTGAGGAACATTGCATTGAGAATCTAACTTAAATGACTCAACTGAAAACATAGAATCAACACATTCTAAGCCATGGCCATCACTCGTGAGGAAAGGATCAACTGAAAACAACGAATTTGGAATTCTATCAAGGTGACCAGAGGAAGCTAATGCCCAGGCATCTACTAAAAAGATGGAGCTCATCTGCACTTACTTCAAAGACAAATGAAGATGGGATACCTTTTTAAATGGTGGAAGTGTAACATCAAGTGAAAGTGTCACATCAAGTAGATATGAAGATAGATTGCACAAATTATTATGGGTAGATATGAAGATTTAGGAAAAGTACAACCTGATTAGACATCATTAACTATGTGATTTATCTTGACCTTGTTTGACTTGAGAAAGTTTTGAGATACATAATAAAGTTTTCAAATATGTATTAAAGTTTTGAGATACATAATAAATTATGGTATATTTAATTATGAAGATACTATAAAGTTTTGTGATATTATACATTGGAATAAAAAGGAATTCTCTCTTTTCCTTATCCACTCTATTGACCTCCCAAAAGAAGAAGGGAAACAAGAACGTGGAGAAAAGAGAGCCCAGTCCTCCCCTATCTAACTCTCTTGACTGTCTTAAAATTGGTGAGCACAAAAAAAATATTTGATGACAAAGTGATGAATTAAATTCCTTGAGAGATACAACTAACTTTTTGATTTCTTTTGGGCCTTTATTTCTTGTGGGCCTCAAATGTTTTTGCATATACTATTTAATGTATTTCCTCATAATTTTTTTACACCATGCTTTCTTGCTAACAATGATGAATTAGAAAGAAATCCTTCAAAATAGCCTACATGTGCAGAATTGCAAAGGAAAAAGAGACTAAAAAACATAAGTTGGACTAACCTCTCTTATCAGACCCTAAATTGGCATACCTATTGCTTCCTAAATTGGAATAACCTCTCTTATCAGAACCCAAATTGGCATACCTAGTGGTTCCTAGTTCAACTACACAATCCAGTTTGTCAATTGCTAGTTCAAGCCATTCAAGAACTGATGAAGTTCCTGCAAAGCTCCCACTTTCTCTATGCCTGTGCCAATCATCGAATGACTGACAACTCCAAGTGCAAATGCTCCAATAGCAACTGCAATATCTGGTCTCGAGCATAACAACTCGTACATCAGATTCCCAAATGCTGATGAAACATGTGCTATCCTTGGTAACCTAAGTATGTCAGCCATACCTTTATCCAAGGCATCCAAAGCACCATCATCAAGACCAACATGTCGTGACATATCTATGTCAACATCTGGCATGAGTGAATCCAAGAATGACTGCATGACTGCTGACTGCTCAACGTCCAAATTAGTCATCCTATCAACCAAGGATATGTATAGTTATGCACCCGGAGAGCTAGTATGCTCTAGCATACACTGTGTATCATAAGAGCTATCCTGTTCTACCACAACAAGTGTATGATCATGCTCCACATGAGCTAACTGCACAACGTCAATACCAAGGTCAAACTGATGATCTAACTCTAACTGAGTATCATCACAATGCTCTATGTGAGCATCCACATCATGCTCGAAAGCATCCAACTGATCATCCAAAGTGTGCTCCATCAGAGAATCCATATGATCAAAACAATAATGCTCTCCATAAGCATCATAAGCATCCAAAATGCTCTACATGTGCATTCATCTGAGCATCTGAATCTTGGCATCCATGTGCATCATGAATGCCAACAGACCTATGTGTAGGTAGAAAAAAATGAGACATGATGAGTCGCACATCACACATAAGGCTGAACTCCCACTCAGAGGAGACTGTCTCTCATATGAAATACCTACAGTGGATACCTGTGCCCCATCCTAGCACCTCTCACAAGCGTAAGCTGTCCCAACTGCAACTAAAAATCATGCTCACCAAGGAATGCATAACATCTGCTCTCGTGTAACTGGCTAACTGAAATCAAGATCATAGGGGATGAAGGCACATAACGTACATGTGTGAGCACAAGTGATGCTCCACGAGGTAGCATAAGGCATACATCTCCTGCACCCTCAATGTCATATGTCATACCATTAGGCATGTGCACACATCCACGACTCTCACCTGAGAATCGAGAAAACCACTCGCTGTGTGGAGTAACATGAAAAGTGGCTATTGCATTAAGCAACCAAGCCATATGTGTGCTATCCAATGAACAAGAGGAATCATTAGATGAACCATAGGAGAAAATGATATCACCATCACTAGCATAATCACCTACCAAAGACTCCTAAAATCACTACCTGACCTACATCACGTGCATGTCTTTGACGTCCTCATCGCATCCTCCTGAAGCAACATTGTCGAATATGAACCTCACGACCACATTGCCAACATTGAAGCTGTCGATGTGATCTATGTCTCACATGAGTCAATGGACTCGCATACATATCATGTAGTCTCTGCCATAATGCTCTACTTGTCTCCTCATATATAACAGACTCATATATAGAATCCACAAGCTGGAACCGGATAGTGGAACTGAACAATGCATCCATATCCATCCATACATGGTCTGGCATGTCTGGAGGCCTCTGTGCATCTCTATGCACATACATGTGTAACCCTGCACGAACCAATGTATGCCACATCTCATCTTTCCATCTCGGAATGTCAGTGCCAACAAACTGAGAAGACACCATGCTGGCAATCCAAGAGACTAGAAATGTAACAAGAGACTAGAAATAATACTCTATCCTCAATAGGAGCACACTTGCATATCCATATGCATAAATCACATCACATATGTCTCACTGGAGAAGAAACCAATGTGAACCACTTGTCACATAACCATGCATCTAGCATGCACATAAAAGCATGAGCATAAGCGTGCTCACCAAGTCTCCAAACTGATCAAGTAGATGGGAAAGAATCCTAGGAAAAAACTTGATAGAGTATCCTCTGTAAATTGAGCAATCAAACAAGATAACCAGTAGAAAAAGAACAATGCGTAACTTGTCACTGATCCAATCAAAGATAATGGCAAATATATATGCCAAAAACTGATGGTAATACATGCCAATACAATGGTAATACACCTCCCACTCAAGAATGAATCCTGTAAGATGATCCAACCTGTCATGAATAACCTGTGACCAAGTCCAAGTAAATGGAGATAAGCAATGATCCAAAGCTATCACACAAGCTTCAAGATCCACTAGAGTTCTCTTCTAGCATAAAAACGGATGAAATTTTGGCAACATCTCCTTTGTAAAATGGACTCTAAAACCAAAATAACCATGTGGGAATCACCAACCACATATGCCAAGAATCACACTAGCAAATAGATTTCAAATCAATGACCAAATGCTAAAATACTAGCCAATCAAGAAGACAAATAAGTGTGCAACTCAGGCTCCAATCTAGATCATATACCTGCAAAGAAAACAAAGATACAAGTACCAACTAAGATCCAATGTCAACTTTCATAAAATGATGTGCAAGCGGAAAGTAAATCCGTAACCAAGTGGCATAAGCAAGATATAAACCACAATGCCACAACACATCCACTCACAATGCCATGATGACACTCATGATGACATAAACCTCAAAAAAGAGTATACCGCAATGCCATCTCACATTTCAAACACATGACAAGATCATGCTCTACTCTCATATGGAGTAGCTACCATAGTCATCATACATGGCCATCAAACTACAAAAAAAAAGAGCTTGCACACCCAAAAAATCTCTCTCGAAGAAGTTTCAAACCAAAATGAAACTCTAAAAGCAACTAGGGTACTTTTAATGAAAATATGCTGCTTAGTGTTTTGTTGTTTTACAGATGATAACCTCTTAATCAGCAAAATTTAAGAACTTTTTATTAGCTACATAACGATACAAAGAACACCTCAATAAGATGTGCGTAGCTCAAGATATGCATAAAATAAGCATCAGCTATCAATTTCACCTTCACTTGCAACATTGCTGCTTTGTATTTTGCAATTTCGGCAACCTTGCACTCAGAATCTAGATCTGTGTTCTTCTACAAATTTCTAGAGGCTATTTCAAGCTATACATACCAAGTTGAATCGTCTCATTCCAATTTGTAAAATTCAACTTATAACGAAAACACTGATCTAGTGTCCAAGTGAATGTAGATTCATCTTCTACATTAGTCTGTGTTTTTTTGAATTTTCAATAGTGTAAAACTTCAAATCAGGTTCTACGCCCAAGCCAAATTGTAGCCCTCTCTGCTAGCTACACACAAAACTTTAAAATGCATCAATTGGAGCTTCCTAGGTTGAGTTATAGCCAAAATACTGAACTGCTGTTGAGAGATGCCGACTCGCACTTTCACCTCTTGTGACCTAACCTTCCATTGAAACTTATTGCACACATGCCTTCAGCATACTCTAATACCAATTAAGGGCTTTGGTGTGTAGAACAAGAGGAGGAAGGAGGAGATGGAGAAGAGATAAGAGAAGATAGACGCGCACAGATGCATGGGAGCCTCGAAACCCACATAATGATCTCTCTTCAGGCAATGCTCTATATATGATGTATATATATGAATATGGGGGTAAGGTCACATGACCTTTACATCCCGAACAAAGGTTCACCCCACAACCTTCTTCTTTAGGTATGCAAAGTGCAAGATATATGTAGGACTTACTATTGAAGAGGCCAAGCTCCTGGCTTGGGACCATAATAATGACAATGATTACAGGTAGAAAATGTCATCTATTGAGAGAATTCACTTGTTCCATCATGATTATGAAGATTCTCTGCGGAAAGATGTTGGGAGAGTGGATCCTAAACTGAGGAAGCGATGTCTTATTGAGGCTGGGATTGCTGGCGATGGGAATCTGAAATCAGATGCATTGTGGAAATGCGACCCTTGGTTTCAACTGGCCTTCAGAACAAGTGAAATATGGGATCTCCAAGGAAAGATTTTTACAATGTGGGAAAATAAGGAGGTTAAGGGCCAAACAGAGAGGAAGTCCAGGCTAGATCCTCGGGTGGATATAAAGGGAAAATGAAAGAAACTTGACCTTTCCATTGAAGAGGCTGTTGAGGATATGAAGCTGACACCATGGAGAGCCCTACAAGGGATCAAGGATGATACCTTGATAATTATCAACATTATCAAGAGTAAGTTCCAAGGATTTAAGTCTTGAAGAGATGGTCACTGAGCTCAATAAGTAAGTAAGAGTTTCTAAAATCTACTTGCTTTCTATTTCTCATTACTGAACTTGCTTACTTTTATCCACATTTGGGAATGCAGTCACAAAGTATATATGAAGATTTAGGTGGTAATGATGAAGAGGCTGGGATGCTTCTATTGGAGTGAAGACCAAGCAGAGTATCCAACCACTTCATCATACAAAGCATTGTCGGAATACTTTATACTCTTTTGTGGCTGGGTAGGTGTTGCAATCGCTTGATCTTCTAATGATTTTCTTCAACTTTGGATTGGGATTCGATGCCTGGCATGGATTCTCTACTGAAAGTCGATGCCTGGCATCGACTTCTTGCCATAAGTTGATGCTTGGCATCGAGTGTCTGTTGAAACATGATGCCTGGCATCTACCTCTGGCAAGACGTTGATGCCAGACATCAAATTTAAGTAGAGACATGATGCTCGACATCGATTTATGAATAAGAAATCCATGCCAGGCATCAACTTTCAGTAGAGAATCGATGCCGGCATCCACTTCTTGCTAGAAGTTGATGCCAGGTATCGAGTTAAGGCCATCATATCAGTGCCAGTAATCATTCTTCCTCTCTTGTTTTTGTAGAAGCCAAAAAAGTCGAAGTCTGTTGAGGCAAATGATGATTGTCCTCCTCCATTCCTGGCTCACATTCAAAGGGCAATGCACGAGAAGTCTAGGTTGAAAGCTAAGGAAATTGATTTTGATGATGAGTCAGATTTTAAGCATTTCTTGAACCCTCTAGACCCCCTTAGACATGTATATTACAATGTATATTGCAATGATGTAAATAATAGATGTAGTATTGTAGCTAGAAAACATTACTCTCTTGTTATAGAAGATATACCATATGGGCTTAGAATGATGGACTATGTTAATGATAAGGAGCCATTCAAGCACCCACAGATTCGCAAGATGGTTACAGATTTCGTAGACTTGACTATGTCAGCTTTATGAAGGATAGTTGTTTTCCATAGCACGAACCAATCCTTTTTGTATCAACTACTTTGAAGTCAAGAAGTCATGATGTGGAGTGTCTTACATGTTATTCTATCTTCTTTTTGTCTCTGATTTATGCATGATGAACTCTATTTTACTTATGGTTTTCTTTGGCACGGTGAAGACAAATGTGAATCATACTCCTTTGCATAGGTTTGTGAGTTCAACGGAGTGCATCACAATCAGGTATTATGATGAAGACAACAAACAAAGAGTCAGGAAACATTGCAATGAGAACGGAATCTCCAATCCACTCATGCTCCCTAGAGTTACAAAGAAACTTCATCATGTGGCTGGGGACAAGACATTGGTTAATCCATATCAGAAGCCACAAAAACTAATTATGTGATTAATGCAGTTGTTTTCCAATGATGATGACTGGGTCCTTGACCTTTTTTGGCACAGGTAATTGTAGTTGTAATGCTTCTCTTTGACCATGTTTCTTGATGTGCCTCTAATTGCTTTGCTTCCTTTTCGGGAATGACTCTCACTTGTTCATTAAAGATGTTCAAGCATTACATAGCTATAGAGAAAGATGAAGCTCAAGTGACCTACATAAGAATGAGGATTAATGGGTTGAATGAATGCCCAGATGAGGACCAAGGGTTGGAAGGAAGCACATTGCAGATGCTGAAAGATTCCAACCTGCTTCAAGGGAGCCTGTTCCACCAGTGGCAGATGAACCTCGAGACATGGATGACCTTGAAGAGCCAATCGTGGAGCAAGAAAAACAGGTTATGAGTTCTAAAGCTCTAGAAGATGATATTATGCATTAAGCTGAGGAAACATATGATCAACTTCTATTGTAGAAGCCTTTTATTTTTGTAAACAATATCTTAACTCTAAAAATCAATTTAATAGAAATACAATGCTAAGTGTTTCTTTCTAATTGTGCTTATTTTTACCTATGCTGAACTTTCTTGTCTGATCAATGTGTGGATATTGTTTAACATTTATGGTTGTGTAAGGTCATATTTTTGAAATGTTAGTTAGAAAATGCTTTGTGGTATTCAATGTGGTATGCAAAAAACCTACTCTCAATGTCTTTACTAGACAATGGCATGATTATTATCTGAATTACCCTATGAAAAACATTAAAGTTTTGTTCCATCTCATGTAATGCAAATTTTGAATAGCATTTAGAGTCTTATCATCTATGCTTGTAGAGATTTAAAAAGTAAATGAAGAGGTTTCACTTATTATTATTTGTCCTTCATTTCATTTTTCTAGAGTCAAAGGTTATCATGTGCGGTACTTGATCATGAAGTTGCTTTTCTTGACCCGAAGAAAATTATTCTATCTACTTCAGACTTTTTAGGTTATAAAAATCAAGCTTTGTTCTATTGTTTATGAGGAAAAGACAAGTGGTTTTCACTAAAGGTCGTGAAATGGACCATTTTTTGCTTGATTTCATGATGTTTAGGTCCAAATAAAAAGAGAACATGTCTTTGTTCTTCTTTGTTGTGATTGAGTGTTATATCATCAACATAAAGTATCAAGCATATCAAGTTACTATGTGAGCATCTTTTTGTGTAGAGAAAATGATCCTCATTGCCTCAAAAGTATCCTTGAAACCATAAAAGCATCAAACCTTTGCTACCATTGTCTAGGAGACTATTTAAGTCCATATAAGCTCTCTTCAGCTTACAAACTAGGATCTCTTTTCCAAAAGCTACATAGCACTATGGTTGTTCCATATAGATCTCATATTTAAGATATCCACGCAAGAAAGCACCTTCTACATCCATTTGGACTAGCTCTAAATCCTCTATTGTAATGAATCCAAGCACATGCGCAGTGTTGTCATCTTGGCTATAGAAGAGAAGATTTCATCAAAATCAACACCATATATTTTTCTTAAAACCCTTTGCAACCAGTTGTGCTATACTTTGGAGAAGCAATATCATATGTGAGTTTCAACTTATATACCCATTTACATGGCGAAACTTTCTTGCCCTTTGGAAGAGTACCAAATTCAATGTACCATTCTTGCGAACAGAATCTAGTTCACTCTTCATGGCATGCTCTTACTTGACATGATCCTTTATTGATATACCCTTTCTGTAGTAAGAAGGTTCACCAACATCTGTTAGCATAACAAAATCCAAACCAAGAACATATCAATCAGGTGGATGTGGGGCACATGCAAAATGTCTCAATGGTTACTAAAGAAGAACATCTACATACTGATCTAACTGGACATTATCCTAAACATCCCTATGTGTAGCGTTCTTATGCATGCTAATTAGGGAATATTATCCTCAAACACCACTTTTCTCACTTCAACCTCCTTACCACTAGTGTTGTACTTGGACACTTTAGTGTCCTTGGACATTTTAATGTGCACAAAAATCACATGTGAATGGAACATCAATTGGCCAATGACCTGCAATCGTATTCTTTATAATCTCTTCTTGATGATTGAAAAAGTCATCCCACCAAGATACATCTTGATCTCCAACATATTTTTTTGCATGCTCAATATGTCTCTTCTTTTCAATAAGTACATACATCCACCTTTTACTTTGATCAACCACATTTCCACATCTTTCCATATTGTTTTGTATCTTCATACGGTGTTTGTTCTGCACCATACATAGAAAAATTAGGCACTATGCAACAAGAATCTGCATCCATCTTTAGGATCCCACCCAGGAGAACATGAATACTGCTTTGCAAATAAAATGATTATGTCATCAACCTCCTCATGAAGAATACATGGTTGAAACTAATATTGTGCAGCGGAACCAAAACCTTAGCACTGTTATGAAGGCCTACTGAGCAAAAGTGCTTAGAGTCATAAATCTGTGTAAGGTGTTGAACTTCAAGATTTGGAGTATATGCTTGTGAAATCAAATCAGATAATATTGGAAGAGTAAAAGCATTATTACGTGCCAACCTCTTACAAAACATATTGAACATTTGATCAATGTGATCATGAGTGTGCCCAACCATAAGGAAATCTACCGTAACCTTTTGAAACACTTTTCTATCAACAAGCATGCATAAATATCCAAAAATTATAGAATTTTTAATCTCTCTTGTAGTATTGTCAAGCTTCAAATATAGAGTTGGTGGCAAAAGACCCTTCCATGATTGAAAAACCCAATGAATGGTAGTAACCGTAAGGTTTGGATCATTATGCACATTCTGATATGTGAAGAAAACCTTGGACTTTATAGTTCCATTGTATACAAAAGCACCAAACAAATTCATTTGCACAAGGACTTCATCTCCAATGTCCTTAGGGATGCGATAAAAATGGGGCAAACATGTTTTTTTTTAAATCCATAACATCAATCAAAAAACACATATAACGCTCTAGATTTCTAAGTGCTTTACTTCGATGATGAATTGCTTTCTTTCTTTCTAAAGCTTCGCTCTCACTATGGTTCCTAAGAAGACTTTTAAAATTATCTTTTTCTTGTGGTGTTGTAGCCCCCTTTGCCATGTTCTTCAAAGTGGCACAAACTGAACACTCACCCATTCTAACTTTACGAGGAATAGTCACATTATTAAACTCCTCCTTATGTAATCCAGTAAAGTGATGATACAACACATACTTCTCATTTCTACTTTCCATATCTTCTTTATATACTTGAAATACTTCTCGACGAGTAAAGTTATCTGACAAGTGTAAGCTTCTAGTTGTATGCATAATCTCACAATGCAAGGTAAAGGAGTTCATCATCCAATTCATCGCATGAAGTCCAATAGATCCTTTGATCCCAACATGATATGTATCCAAAACAAGATCTCCATTCATAAGCCCTTTTTGAACCTTATTTATTCGAAACTTTCCCACACCCATTGCAATTTTAAGTGCAGCCCTACAACATCGCATCCCTTGATTAAAGTAATATTCAAAAGCAACACGTGTTACTGGCATGTAATCCTCAATCATTTGCATGTGAGAAACAAGGTATATATCCTACCTTTCACTATCTAAATGGAGGAATTTCTCTCTTAGGTGCTTTAGTTTCTTCATTCCCAAGTTATACAAACATTTCAAACCACAACAATGCTTCACAATATCTAATGCAAGTTGTCTATCTGAAGTAAGAAATTGAAATATTTTTTGACTTACTTCACGAGGCCTTCTCTTAAAAGGTAGATTGAGCATGCTTTGTCTTTCTTTCTCTTTACTAACATCCTTTGCTCCACATGCACTTGAATAAGAAGGAGATCAATGGGTGGATCATAAGGTAGATCAAGAGGTGCATTTAGTTGAGAACATTGCATTGAGAATCTAACTTAAATGACTCAACTGAAAACATAGAATCAACACATTCTAAGCCATGGCCATCACTCGTGAGGAAAGGATCAACTTAAAACAACGAATTTGGAATTCTATCAAGGTGACTAGAGGAAGCTGATGCCCAGGCATCTACTAAAAAGATGGAGCTCATCTGCACTTACTTAAAAGAAAAATGAAGATGGGATACCTTTTTAAATGGTGGAAGTGTAACATCAAGTGAAAGTGTCACATCAAGTAGATATGAAGATAGATTGCGCAAATTATTATGGGTAGATATGAAGATTAAGGAAAAGTACAACCTGATCAGACATCATTACCTATGTGGTTTATCTTGACCTTATTTGACCTGAGAAAGTTTTGAGATAGATAATAAAGTTTTCAAATATGTATTAAAGTTTTGAGATACATAATAAATTATGGTATATTTAATTATGAAGATACTATAAAGTTTTGTGATATTATACATTGGAATAAAAAGGAACCCTCTCTTTCCCTTATCCACTCTATTGACCTCCCAAAAGAAGAAGGGAAACAAGAACGTGGAGAAAAGAGAGCCCAGTCCTCCCTATCTAACTCTCTTGACTGTCTTAAAATTGGTGAGCACAAAGAAAATATTTGATGACAAAGTGATAAATTAAATTCCTTGAGAGATACAACTAACTTTTTGATTTCTTTTGGGCCTTTATTTCTTGTGGGCCTCAAATGTTTTTGCATATACTATTTAATGTATTTCCTCATAATTTTTTTACACCATGCTTTCTTGCTAACAATGATGAATTAGAAAGAAATCCTTCAAAATAGCCTACATGTGCAGAATTGCAAAGGAAAAAGAGACTAAAAAACATAAGTTGGACTAACCTCTCTTATCAGACCCTAAATTGGCATACCTATTGCTTCCTAAATTGGAATAACCTCTCTTATCATAACCCAAACTGGCATACCTAGTGGTTCTTGGTTCAACTACACAATCAGGTTTGTCAATTGCTAGTTCAAGCCATGCAAGAACTGATGAAGTTCCTGCAAAGCTCCCACTTTCTCTATGCCTGTGCCAATCATCGAATGATTGACAACTCCAAGTGAAAATGCTCCAATAGCAACTCCAATATCTAGTCTCGAGCATAACAACTCGTACATCAGACTCCCGAATGGTGATGAAACATGTGCTATCCTGGCTAACCTAAGTATGTCAGCCATACCTTTATCCAAGGCATCCAAAGCACCATCATCAAGACCAAAATGTCCTCACATATCTATGTCAACATCTGGCATGAGTGAATCCAAGAATGACTGCATGACTGCTGACTGCTCAACGTCCAAATTAGTCATCCTATCAACCAAGGATGTGTCTAGTTATGCACCCTGAGAGCTAGTATGCTCTAGCATACACTGTGTATCATAAGAGCTATCCTGTTCTACCACAACAAGTGTATGATCATGCTCCACATGAGCTAACTGCACAACGTCAATACCAAGGTCAAACTGATGATCTAACTCTAACTGAGTATCATCACAATGCTCTATGTGAGCATCCACATCATCCTCGAAAGCATCCAACTGATCATCCAAAATGTGCTCCATAAGAGAATCCATATGATCAAAACAATAATGCTCTCCATAAGAATCATAAGCATCCAAAACATGCTCTACATGTGCATTCATCTGAGCATCTGAATCTTGCCATACATGTGCATCATGAATGTCAATAGACCTATGTGTAGGTAGAAAAAATTGAGACATGATGAGTCGCACATCGCACATAAGGCTGAACTCCCACTCAGAGGAGACTGTCTCTCACATGAAATACCTACAGTGGATACCTGTGCCCAATCCTAGCACCTCTCACAAGCGTAAGCTGTCCCAACTGCAACTAAAAATCATGTTCACCAAGGAATGCATAACATCTGCTCTCCTGTAACTTGCTAACTGAAATCAAGCTCACAGGGAATGAAGGCACATAGCGTACATGTCTGAGCATAAGTGATGCTCCACGACGTAGCATAAGGCATACATCTCCTGCACCCTCAATGTCATATGTCATACCATTAGGCAAGTGCACACATCCACGACTCTCACCTGAGAATCGACAAAACCACTCGCAGTGTGGAGTAACATGAAAAGTGGCTATTGCATTAAGCAACAAAGCCATATGTGTGCTATCCAATGAACAAGAGGAATCATGAGATGAACCATAGGAGAAAATGATATCACCATCACTAGCATAATCAACTACCAAAGACTCCTAAAATCACTACCTGACGTACATCACGTGCATATCTCTGACGTCCTCATCGCATCCTCCTGAAGCAACATTGTCAAATATGACCCTCACGACCACATTGCCAACATCGAAGCTGTCGATGTGATCTATGTCTCACATGAGTCAATGGACTCGCATACATATCATGTAGTCTCTGGCATAATGCACTACTCGTCTCCTCATACATAACAGACTTATATATAGAATCCACAAGCTGTAATCGGATAGTGGAGCTCAACAATGCATCCATATCCATCCATACATGGTCGGGCATGTCAGGAGGCCTCTTTGCATCTCTATGCACATACATGTGTAACCCCGCACGAACCAATGTATGCCACATCTGATCTTTCCATCTCGGAAAGTTAGTGCCATCAAACCGAGAAGACACCATGCTGGCAATCCAAGAGACTAGAAATGTGACAAGAGACTAGAAATAATACTCTATCCTCAATAGGAGCACACTTGCATATCCATATGCATAAATCACATCACATATGTCTCACTGGAGAAGAAACCAATGCGAACCACCTGTCACATAACCATGCATCTAGCATGCACATAAAAGCATGAGCATAAGCGTGCTCACCAAGTCTCCAAACTGATCAAGTAGATGGGAAAGAATCCTAGGAAAAATCTCGATATAGTATCCTCTGTAAATTGAGCAATCAAACAAGATAACCAGTAGAAAAAGAACAATGAGTAACTTGTCACTGATCCAATCAAAGATAATGGCAAATATATATGCCAAAAACTGATGGTAATACATGCCAATACAATGGTAATGCACCTCCCACTCAAGAACGAATCCTGTAAGATGATCCAGCCTGTCATGAATAACCTGTGACCAAGTCCAAGTAAATGGAGATAAGCAATGATCCAAAGCTATCACACAAGCTTCAAGATCCACTAGAGTTCTCTTCTAGCATAAAAACGGATGAAATTTTGGCAACATCTCCTTTGTAAAATGGACTCGAGAACCAAAATAACCATGTGGGAATCACCAACCACATATGCCAAGAATCACACTAGCAAATAGATTTCAAATCAATGACCAAATGCTAAAATACTAGCCAATCAAGATGACAAATAAGTGTGCAACTCAGGCTCCAATCTGGATCATATACCTACAAAGAAAATAAAGATACAAGTACCAACTAAGATCCAATGTCAACTTTCATAAAATGATGTGCAACCGGAAAGTAAATCCGTAACCAAGTGGCATAAGCAAGATATAAACCACAATGCCACAACACATCCACTCATAATGCCATGATGACACTCATGATGACATAAACCTCAAAAAAGAGTATACCGCAATGCCATCTCACATTTCAAACACATGACAAGATCATGCTCTACTCTCATATGGAGGAGCTACCATAGTCATCATACATGGCCATCAAACTCAAAAAAAAGAGCTTGCACACCCAAAAAATCTCTCTCGAAGAAGTTCCAAACCAAAATGAAACAGCAACTAGGGTACTTTTAATGAAAATATGCTGCTTAGTGTTTTGTTGTTTTACAGATGATAACCTCTTAATCAACAAAATTTAAGAACTTTTTATTAGCTACATAACGATACAAAGAACACCTCAATCGGATGTGCGTAGCTCAAGATATGCATAAAATAAGAATCAGCTATTAATATCACCTTCACTTGCAACATTGCTGCTCTTTATTTTGCAATTTTGGCAACCTTGCACTCAGAATCTGGATCTGTGTTCATCTACAAATTTCTAGAGGATATTTCAAGCTATGCATAGCAAGTTGAATCGTCTCATTCCAATTTGTAAAACTCAACTTATAATGAAAACATTGATCTAGTGTCCAAGTGAATGTAGATTCATCTTCTATATTAGTCTGTGTTTCTTGAATTTTCGATAGTGTAAAACTTGAAATCAGGTTCTATGCCCAAGCCAAATTGTAGCTCTCTGTGTTAGCTACACACAAAACTTTAAAACGCATCAATTGGAGCTTCCTAGCTTGAGTTATACCCAAAATACTGAACTGCTGTTGAGAGATGCCGACTCGCACTTTCACCTCTTATGACCTAAGCTTCCATGAAACTTGTTGCACACACGCCTTCAGCATACTCTGATACCAATTAAGGGCTTTGGTGTGTAGAACAAGAGGAGGAAGGAGGAGATGGAGGAAGAGATAAGAGAAGAGAGACGCGCACAGATGCATGGGAGCTTCGAAACCCACATAATGATCTCTCTTCAGGCAATGCTCTATATATGATGTATATATATGAATATGGGGGTAAGGTCACATGACCCTTACATCCTGAACAAAGGATCACCCCACAACCTTCTTCTTTAGGTATGCAAAGTGCAAGATATATGTAGGACTTACTATTGAAGAGGCCAAGCTCCTGGCTTGGGACCATAATAATGACAATGATTACAGGCAGAAAATGTCATCTATTGAGCGAATTCACTTGTTCCACGATGAGTATGAAGATTCTCTGAGGAAAGATGGTGGGAGAGTGCATCCTAAACTGAGGAAGCAATGTCTTATTGAGGCTCGGATTTCTATCGATGGGAATCTGAATTAGATGCCTTTGGAAATGCGACCCTTGGTTTCAACTGGCCTTCAGAACATGTGAAATACGGGATTACCAAGGCAAGATTTTTACAATGTGGGAAAATAAGGAGGTTAAGGGCCAAACAGAGAGGAAGTCAAGGCTAGATCCTCGTGTGGATGTAAAGGGAAGATGAAAGAAACTTGACCTTTCCATTGAAGAGGCTGTTGAGGATATGAAGCTGACACCATGGAGAGCCCTACAAGGGATCAAGGATGATACCTTGATAATATCAACATTATCAAGAGTAAGTTCCAAGGATTTAAGTCTTGAAGAGATGGTCACTGAGCTCAATAAGTAAGTAAGAGTTTCTAAAATCTACTTGCTTTCTATTTCTCATTACTGAACTTGCTTACTTTTATCCACATTTGGGAATGCAGTCACAAAGTATATATGAAGATTTAGGTGGTAATGATGAAGAGGCTGGGATGCTTCTATTGGAGTGAAGAACAAGCAGAGTATCCAACCACCTCATCATACAAAGCATTATCGGAATACTTTATACTCTTTTGTGACTGGGTAGGTGTTGCAATCGCTTGATCTTATAATGATTTTCTTCCACTTCGGATTGGGATTTGATGCCTGGCATGGATTCTCTACTGAAACTTGATGCCTGGCATCAACTTCTTGCCATATGTTGATGCTTGGCATCGAGTGTCTGCTGAAATGTGATGCCTGGCATGAGTGAATCCAAGAATGACTGCATGACTGCTGACTGCTCAACGTCAAAATTAGTCATCCTATCAACCAAGGATGTGTCTAGTTATGCACCCTGAGAGCTAGTATGCTCTAGCATACACTATGTATCATAAGAGCTATCCTGTTCTACCACAACAAGTGTATGATCATGCTCCACATGAGCTAACTGCACAATGTCAATACCAAGGTCAAACTGATGATCTAACTCTAACTGAGTATCATCACAATGCTCTATGTGAGCATCCACATCATGCTCGAAAGCATCCAACTGATCATCCAAAGTGTGCTCCATAAGAGAAACCATATGATCAAAACAATAATGCTCTCCATAAGCATCATAAGCATCCAAAACATGCTCTACATGTGCATTCATCTGAGCATCTGAATCTTGCCATACATGTGCATCATGAATGTCAATAGTGTAGGTAGAAAAAAATGAGACATGATGAGTCGCACATCGCACATAAGGCTGAACTCCCACTCAGAGGAGACTGTCTCTCACATGAAATACCTACAGTGGATACCTGTGCCCCATCCTAGCACCTCTCACAAGCGTAAGCTTTCCCAACTGCAACTAAAAATCATGCTCACCAAGGAATGCATAACATCTGCTCTCCTCTAACTGGCTAACTGAAATCAAGCTCATAGGGAATGAAGGCACATAGCGTACATGTCTGAGCATAAGTGATGCTCCACAAGGTAGCATAAGGCATATATCTCCTGCACCCTCAATGTCATATGACATACCATTAGGCAAGTGCACACATCCATGACTCTCACCTGAGAATCGACAAAACCACTCGCAGTGTGGAGTAACATGAAAAGTGGCTATTGCATTAAGCAACCAAGCCATATGTGTGCTATCCAATGAACAAGAGGAATCATGAGATGAACCATAGGAGAAAATGATATCACCATCACTAGCATTATCAACTACCAAAGACTCCGAAAATCACTACCTGACCGACATCACGTGCATGTCTTTGACGTCCTCATCGCATCCTCCTGAAGCAACATTGTCGAATATGACCCTCACGACCACATTGCCAACATCGAAGCTGTCGATGTGATCTATGTCTCACATGAGTCAATGGACTCGCATACATATCATGTAGTCTCTGCCATAATGCTCTACTTGTCTCCTCATATATAACAGACTCATATATAGAATCCACAAGCTGTAACCGGATAGTGGAGCTGAACAATGCATCCATATCCATCCATACATGGTCCGGCATGTCAGGAGGCCTCTGTGCATCTCTATGCACATACATGTGTAACCCTGCACGAACCAATGTATGCCACATCTCATCTTTCCATCTCGGAAAGTCAGTGCTATCAAACCGAGAAGACACCATGCTGGCAATCCAAGAGACTAGAAATGTAACAAGAGACTAGAAATAATACTCTATCCTCAATAGGAGCACACTTGCATATCCATATGCATAAATCACATCACATATGTCTCACTGGAGAAGAAACCAATGTGAACCACCTGTCACATAACCATGCATCTAGCATGCACATAAAAGCATGAGCATAAGCGTGCTCACCAAGTCTCCAAACTGATCAAGTAGATGGGAAAGAATCCTAGGAAAAAGCTTGATAGAGTATCCTCTGTAAATTGAGCAATCAAACAAGATAACCAGTAGAAAAAGAACAATGAGTAACTTGTCACTGATCCAATCAAAGATACTGGCAAATATATTTGCTAGAAATTGATGGTAATACATGCCAATACAATGGTGATACACCTCCCACTCAAGAATGAATCCTGTAAGATGATCCAACCTGTCATGAATAACATGTGACCAAATCCAAGTAAATGGAGATAAACAATGATCCATTTCACACAAGCTTCAAGATCCACTAGATTTCTCTTCTAGCATAAAAACGGATGGAATTTTGGCAACATTTACTTTGTAAAATCGACTCTAGAACCAAAATAACCATGTGGGAATCACCAACCACATATGCCAAGAATCACACTAGCAAATAGATTTCAAATCAATCACCATTCCATGATGACACTCATGATGACATAAACCTCAAAAAAGAGTATACCGCAATGCCATCTCACATTTCAAACACATGAAAAGATCATGCTCTACTCTCATATGGAGGAGCTACCATAGTCATCATGCATGGCCAAAATACTGAACTGCTGTTGAGAGATGCCGACTTGCACTTTCACCTCTTGTGACCTAAGCTTCCATTGAAGCTTGTTGCACACACGCCTTCAGCATACTCTGATACCAATGAAGGGCTTTGGTGTGTAGAACAAGAGGAGGAAGGAGGAGCTGGAGGAAGAGATAAGAGAAGAGAGACGCGCACAGATGCGTGGGAGCCTCGAAACCCACATAATGATCTCTCTTCAGGCAATGCTCTATATATGATGTATATATATGAATATGGGGGTAAGGTCACATGACCCTTACATCCCGAACAAAGGATCACCCCACAACCTTCTTCTTTAGGTATGCAAAGTGCAAGATATATGTAGGACTTACTATTGAAGAGGCCAAGCTCCTGGCTTCGGACCATAATAATGACAATGACTACAGGCAAAAAATGTCATCTATTGAGCAAATTCACTTGTTCCACCATGAGTATGAAGATTCTCTGAGGAAAGATGTTGGGAGAGTGCATCCTAATATGAGGAAGCAATGTCTTATTGAGGCTGGGATTGCTCTCGATGGGAATCTGAAATCAGATGCCTTGTGGAAATGTGACCCTTGGTTTCAACTGGCCTTCGGAACAGGTGAAATATGGGATCTCCAAGAGAAGATTTTTACAATGTGGGAAAATAAGGAGGTTAAGGGCCAAACAGAGAGGAAGTCAAGGTTAGATCCTCGGGTGGATGTAAAGGGAAAATGAAAGAAACTTGACCTTTCCATTGAAGAGGCTGTTGAGGATATGAAGCTGACACCATGGAGAGCCCTACAAGGGATCAAGGATGATACCTTGATAATATCAACATTATCAAGAGTAAGTTCCAAACATTTAAGTCTTGAAGAGATGGTCACTGAGCTCAATAAGTAAGTAAGAGTTTCTAAAATCTACTTGCTTTCTATTTCTCATTACTGAACTTGCTTACTTTTGTCCACATTTGGGAATGCAGTCACAAAGTATATATGAAGATTTATGTGGTAATGATGAAGAGGCTAGGATGCTTCTATTGGAGTGAAGACCAAGCAGAGTATCCAACCACCTCATCATACAAAGCATTGTCAGAATACTTTATACTCTTTTGTGACTGGGTAGGTGTTGCAATCGCCTGATCTTCTAATGATTTTCTTCAACTTTGGATTGGGATTCGATGCCTGGCATGGATTCTCTACTGAAAGTCGATGCCTGGCATCGACTTCTTGCCATAAGTTGATGCTTGGCATCGAGTGTCTGCTCAAACGTGATGCTTGGCATCGACCTCTGGCAAGACGTTGATGCCAGACATCAAATTTAAGTAGAGACATGATGCCCGACATCGATTTTTGAAGAAGAAATCCATGCCAAGCATCAACTTTCAGTAGAGAATCGATGCCAAGCATCCACTTCTTGCTAGAAGTTGATGCCAGGTATTGAGTTAAGGCCATCATATCAGTGCCAGTAATCATTCTTCTTCTCTTAATTTTGTAGAAGCCAAAAAAGTTGAAGTCTGCTGAGGCAAATGATGATTGTCCTCCTGCATTCCTGGGTCACATTCAAAGGGCAAGGCACGAGAAGTCTAGGTTGAAAGCTAAGGAAATTGATTTTGATGATGAGTCAGATTTTAAGCATTTCTTGAACCCTCTAGACCCCCTTAGACATGTATATTACAATGTATATTGCAATGATGTAAGTAATATATGTACTATTGTAGCTAGAAAACATCACGCTCTTGTTATAGAAGATATACCATATGGGCTTAGAATGATGGACTATGTTAATGATAAGGAGCCATTCAAGCACCCACAGATTCGCAAGATGGTTACAGATTTCGCAGACTTGACGCTTTATGAAGGATATTGGTTTTCCATAGCACGAACCAATCCTTTTTTGTATCAACTGCTTTGAAGTCAAGATGTCATGATGTGGAGTGTCTTACATGGTATTCTATCTTCTTTTTGTCTCTGATTTATGCATGATGAACTCTATTTTACTTATGGTTTTCTTTGGCAAGGTGAAGACAAATGTGAATCATACTCCTTTGCATAGGTTTGTGAGTTGAGCTGAATGCATCATAGTCAGGTATTATGATGAAGTCAACAAACACAAGAGTCAGGAAACATTGCAATGAGAACGGAATCTCCAATCCACTCATGCTCCCTAGAGTTACAAAGAAACTTCATCATGTGGCTGGGGACAAGACATTGGTTAATCCATATCAGAAGCCACAAAAACTAATTATGTGATTAATGCAGTTGTTTTCCAATGATGATGACTGGGTCCTCAACCTTTTCTCTGGCACAGGTAATTGTAGTTGTAATGCTTCTCATTGACCAGGTTTCTTGATGTGCCTCTAATTGCTTTGCTTCCTTTTTGGGAATGACTCTCACTTGTTCATTAAAGATGTTCAAGCATTGCATAGCTATACAGAAAGATGAAGCTCAAGTGAGCTACATAAGAATGAGGATTAATGGGTTGAATGAATGCCCAGATGAGGAGGAAGGGTTGGAAGGAAGCACATTGCAGATGCTGAAAGATTCCAACCTGCTTCAAGGGAGCCTGTTCCACCAGTGGCAGATGAACCTCGAGACATGGATGACCTTGAAGAGCCAATCGTGGAGCAAGAAAATCAGGTGATGAGTTCTAAAGCTCTAGAAGATGATATTATGCATTAAGCTGAGGAAACATATGATCATCTTCTATTGTAGAAGCCTTTTATTTTTGTAAACAATATCTTAACTCTAAAAATCAATTTAATAGAAATACAATGCTAAGTGTTTCTTTCTAATTGTGCTTATTTTTACCTATGCTGAACTTTCTTGTCTGATTAATGTGTGGATATTGTTTAACATTTATGGTTGTGTAACGTCATATTTTTGAAATGTTAGTTAGAAAATGCTTTGTGGTGTTCAATTTGGTATGCAGAAAACCTACTCTCAATGTGTTTACTAGACAATGACATGATTATTATCTGAATTACCCTATGAAAAACATTAAAGTTTTGTTCCATCTCATGTAATGCAAATTTTGAATAGCATTTAGAGTCTTATCATCTATGCTTGTAGAGATTTAAAAAGTAAATGAAGAGGTTTCACTTATTATTATTTGTCCTGCATTTCGTTTTTCTAGAGTCAAAGGTTATCATGTGGGGTACTTGATCATGAAGTTGCTTATCTTGACCCAAAGAAAATTATTCTATCTACTTCAGACTTTTTAGGTTATAAAATCAAGCTTTTTTCTATTGTTTATGAGGAAGAGACAAGTGGTTTTCACTAAAGGTCGTGAAATGGACCATTTTTTGCTTGATTTCATGATGTTTAGGTCCAAATAAAAAGAGAACATGACTTTGTTCTTCTTTGTTGTGATTGAGTGTTATATCATCAACATAAAGTATCAAGCATATCAAGTTACTATGTGAGCATCTTTTTGTGTAGAGAAAATGATCCTCATTGCCTCAAAAGTATCCTTGAAACCATAAAAGCATCAAACCTTTGCTACCATTGTCTAGGAGACTATTTAAGTCCATATAAGCTCTCTTCAGCTTACAAACTATAATCTCTTTTCCAAAAGCTACATAACACTATGGTTGTTCCATATAGATCTCATATTTAAGATATCCACGCAAGAAAGCACCTTCTACATCCATTTGGACTAGCTCTAAATCCTCTATTGTAATGAATCCAAGCACATGCGCAGTGTTGTCATCTTGGCTATAGGAGAGAAGATTTCATCAAAATCAACACCATATATTTTTCTTAAAACCCTTTGCAACCAGTTGTGCTATACTTTGGAGAAGCAATATCATATGTGAGTTTCAACTTATATACCCATTTACATGGCCAAACTTTCAATGTACCATTCTTGCGAACAGAATCTAGTTCACTCTTCATGGCATGCTCTTACTTGACTGTGATCCTTTATTGATATACCCTTTCTATAGTAAGAAGGCTCACCAACATCTGTTAGCATAACAAAATCCAAACCAAGAACATATCAATCAGGTGGATGTGGGGCACATGCAAAATGTCTCAATGGTTACTAAAGAAGAACATCTACATACTGATCTAACTGGACATTATTCTAAACATCCCTATGTGTAGCGTTCTTATGCATGCTAATTAGGGAATATTATCCTCAAACACCACTTTTCTCACTTCAATCTCCTTAACACTAGTGTTGTACTTGGACACTTTAGTGTCCTTGGACATTTTAATGTCTTGAAAAAGAGAAATTATTTGTTGATTTTTTGAGATTACTGTAAGGAACCATTCATAAATGTAACTATGCAACATGTTAGCATAAGGATTGAATATTTCTAGAAAAATATAATTTTCATCAAAGGATATTTAAATTAAGATTTATTCACTAATTTTATGATGCTAACTTTAGTATTGGTGCAAAAATTACAATGATATCAGTTAATGGTTATTTTTCATTAAAATCATTATCTCGAAATTTTCATTATTTTAAATGCAATAAAATCTCTTATTTTATACATATAAATATTTTTCTATCCATAGTTAGAGATTTGTAATGATTTTTACAAGGTTTATGGCATAGATTTAATCTCATATGTGCCATAATAGTGTTATCATCTATGATTTATTTTGCAAAGTGCTGGTGTGAATATGAATCATTTTTTATTATCAAAATCCTATCTAGGATTCTTGAAGCTATAAATATTTTTTTGACAACCATAGAACTAAAATTTATATGTTTTTTCTTCAATTTAAACAATACTACTGCTTTTCAATGCTAAGAAAAGGTCATTTGATGAGCAAATATTGCATATACTACATGATCAAAGTTAATATTCTAGGTTTTCCTATATAAACTTGTTTATAATGTTTATAGGAATATTTTGATTGATATTATATACCTTATAATGTTTTTAGTTGATTTGTCTTGTTAAGCTCAAAATCTTGAAGAGAGACTGCCAAATCGCACTGCTTCTAGGGAACGAGAAGAAGAGATGACCAAGGTTCTCTCTACCACAGATGCAATGCTTACACCAATGAGGGACTCCACAGATTTTATTAGCTTTGGCATTGGTCCAACTTCCACGATGGAGGATTTTCCACACAAGGACATGTTTTTTGTTCTCAATAAGGGGATGTCACAGGTATCCGCACACGACTTGCCATATGATGCTAGACTAGTTCTAACACCATCCCCTGTTAAGGGAAATATGCAACTCAAGGTACTTACATAACCTCAAATTTTTGTCTAATTTGTTACTGTTGGTCCATCTTAACCCTTCAATCTAGGGGGGGGGGGCTTCATTTCCAAGAAGAAGATGAGTCTATGATATATCCCAAGAGTTGATTCTTTTCCTGAAAAGGCACCAACTATCAAAGTAAATTCTCCTAACATAGTCTATGTCCGTAACCTTATCCAATGACCTCTATGATGGTTCGAGATATGTTTCCACTTTCTAAAACCTTTGTTTTGTAACTTCTTTGCTCCTTGGATGTTCTCCAAATCAACTTCTTTGATTCCCTTAATAGGAAACCAAATAGAATCATTTTGCCTAATCCCAACCACCCATTTCAAGTCTTCATTAACCTTGATGTACGGTTTCATCTTGTTCCAATTCTTCCAAATCAAGAAAACAAGGTCAGAGCCTTTTCGAGTCACTAGATGGTGAGAAAACAAGGTAAGCAGATCAAAATCCTTCCACCTAGGGACTCCTTCAAGTGTAAGAGACAATTTATCTCTAAGAATTAGTTTTGCCCAAGAAGCTTCCACATTGCACCAAGCTTTGAGAATCCATTTGGCAACCAATTTATCTGCTAAACCTCTCACATTCTGAATTTCCAAACCACGAGACTCTTTTTGGTCAGCACACAAGGCCCACTTGATCTTGGGCACACCCCTTTTGTTGGAATCGCCAGTCCAGAGGAAAGTTCTACAAGTACTTTCAAGCTTTGCTAATTGTTTGTCTTTTGGTCTCCAACATAAAAGAAAATAGATAATAGAAGAGACGATGAAGGTGTTGATCACCATAGCATGCCGTTCTAGGTTACGTCGCATGCCTTTCTAGTAGGCAAATTTACTATCTTGTTTGTCAATAACCCAATTCCAATGCTAGCTAATAGATACTTCAAAACCCATCAAGGTATCGAGGAGTCAAGAAATCTCTCCACTATTTATTTCTTTACATCCGTGGTTAGTCAAGAATTGCTATGAGGGCCCTGAAGTAGCCTTGAAAGAAATTTTGGAGTGATTTATTCTAGATCTGGATGTAGCACAAAAGACATTTAGACAATGTAAGAAGGTGTTGATGCTATTAGGGTTATTATGCACAAAAGCATTCATGTCATTGATGAAGACTCTCATTAGCATCTGATTCTGACTATGAGGGAGCCAAAGGCCTTGGATTTGTCCTAAAAGGGCATGATAGCTAACCAAGAAAGTGAGGCCATCAGTAGCTATGGCAAAAAGAAGAGGAGCTAGAGGACAACCATGTCTAATAGAGCGTCTTAACTTGATTTTTTGAATGCGTTGACCATTGATATTGATTCAAGCCGAGGCATTCCCCATGAGCGTAGATACCATGTTGAAAATTTTAGGTCCACAACCTATATCTTTGAGAGATTTTAGAATGAAATCCCACTACAGGCGGTCATATGCTTTGTCAAAATCAAATTTGATGGAGGACATCTTGGGAGGACTTCTTAGCAAACTCCAGACCTCCCCACACATCAATAATTTCCTCCAAGATGGATCTTCCCTTTATGAATCCATTTTGGTCCTCATTGGCCCATTAACACATATGGAAGGTAATGTGATTTTCAAGAACCTTAGCTAAGATCTTATAGCTAGTTTAGAGCATAGTGATGGGCCACCGATTTTCAATCCTGTTTGTTTTGTCTTTTTTTGTGAATTAGCTTAATCACCCCTTCATCGGAAAGCTAGGGAGCACGCTGAAGGTTAAGGCTTCCTGCCAAACCATAAGTAAGGTTTCAACTAAATCATTCATTAAAATCTTGAAGAACTCATTGATGAGACCATCTAGACCCGAACTTTTACCACTAGGGAGAGCATCTATAACTCCTAAAATCTTTGTGGTGGTAATTGGGGAGTTGCAAAGATGCACGATGTTTTCTAGAATTCTTTTTTATATGATACTTGAGGTGGCAGACATGCAACCCGGTCTTTGAGAAGTGAGTGGCATGGATGCCCCCATGAGTTGAGTGAAGTGATTGGTTATTATCTCAATATTCTCTTCCACAAAAGTACATTCCCTTACTTCGTTATCTACCATGAAAGGGAACTCTTCTTGATTTTCTTCTTCTTTAGTAGCTTAAACATCTCTTTTCTCGGTTTGTCACCTTTCCCCTTACACCAATCTTTAAGATAAATCTGCATATTACTTCTTTGAATATCCTCTTTGTATCTTAGTTTGCTTCTAAGTTTTCGGAGTCCTGATTGGAGGCTAGGATTACCATTATTAACTTCCATCTCCAAATGCCAGAGCCGATGGTAAAGATTTTCCCTTCTCATTGGCCGAATGTTAATTATTTATTTATGGTCCTTGACAAGAAGAACTTAGGACTGCTTCACCACAAACTTCCAGGACTTGGCTAGAGAGGGATAACGTTTAAAGGACTCGCTCCATGTAGAGGAGATCACTTGCTCTACGGAAGGAAGGGAGAGGATTGATGGATTAGCATGAAACTAGGGGGCCTTTCTGTGCCTTAGCTAAGGTTTAAAGGTGAGAATCATCGAGTAGTGGTCAGATAAAACTAGTTCCAAACATTGAAAAAGGATGGAGGACCTAGTTTGTCGATTATGTCTGTGAGATATAGCTTCTATCTAGTCTAGCTTTCGTCAAGTCTTTACCAAATAGGAGGTTTGACCAAGAGAAACTATGAATATCTTTGACTCCCAGTAGATCCTGGTGAAGCTTAACCTAGTCTTAGGCATCTTTCCAAATTGTGTCAATCACTTGTCCCCTTTGGTTCCATCTATTCGATAAGAATTCTACCACATTAAAGTCCCCATAGAGGACACTACAACATATCAAGGGCATATCGATGTTCTCCATACCGACGGTCACACGTCGGTGTCGGTAAGACTGTCAATAAACTTTGGAAAACCGACTAGGAAATGTACGCGTCGGTACATGGACATTGGTATAGTCGTCAGTATAAGTATCGGTATAAGCATCGGTAAATTACTGGAAACTATCGATGCTCATACCGATGACTATACCGACACTCTTACCGACGTAGTCTTTTAACTCGGCTTGAGAGCAAAAATTCGACATTCATCGGGTTTTGAAATTGAATCTGCTACTGTCAAATTTGCACGCGCGAGCAACATCACTCTGTTTGTCGCTCTCTCTCTCTCTATGCACACCTCTATTTTTCTAGATCTAAAGTTTTGGTAATATTGCACATATTGTAGCACTCTTTTTTCTTTCTTTATGTTTTTCCTTTTCTAATATCTTCTCTCTTTAGTTTTGCAAGAGATTGTGGCATCAAGTCTTTGGAAATTCGACCAAGGACAACTTTAAGTGGATTTTGACGACAACGATTCAAACAATTACATCGATGTAAGTGATTGTTTTGTTTTCAATTGACATAGAGAGAGATAGATAGAGAGAGAGTGAGAGAGATGAAAGAAAAAGAGAGATCTAGAGAGAGAGATGAAAGAAAGAGAGAGATCTAGAGAAACATAGAGAGAGAGAGACATATACATATACATACACACTCACATGTGTATACACACACATGCATATGCATACACACATGCATATGCATACACACATACATATGCATACACAAATGCATATCCATACACACATGCATACACATACACAAATGCATACACATACACAAATGCATATGCATACACAAATGCATATGCATACACACATGCATATGCGTGCACACATGCATATGCGTGCACACATGCATATGCGTGCACACATGCATATGCGTGCACACATGCATATGCGTACACACATGCATATGCGTACACACATGCATATGCGTACACACATGCATATGCATACACAATGCATATGCATACACAAATGCACATGCATATGCATATACAAACACACATGCATATGCATACACACATGCATATGCATACACACATGCATATGCATGCACAAATGCATATACATACACAAATGCATATACATACACAAATGCATATGCATACAAATGCACATGCATGTGCATACAAAAATGCATATGCATACAAAAATGCATATGCATACACACAATGCATATGCATACACACAATGCATATGCATACACACATGCATATGCATACACACATGCATATGCATACACACATGCATATGCATACACACATGCATATGCATACATACATGCATATGCATACACACATGCATATGCATACACAATGCATATGCATACAAATGCATATACATACATACATCCTATAGATTTTTTAGGGTTTATATATATATATATATATATATATATATATATATATATATATATATATATATATATATGTGTGTGTGTGTGTGTGTGTGTGTGTGTGTATATATTAACATCTCCACATTGGATCAGATGGGATCACTACAAGGAATACGGGCGTATAGCAACGGTTAAGGCGACAAAATTTCGTTCCTATAAAATTGCAACATGCATCGTAATGAGCGTCGTGCGCGGACCATCGATTAAACGATGAACCGAACGACGTTTTTTGCAACTTGTGGAGCGATGGGGTCTGCGACGCTCCCATACAGCGTCGCTAACACGATGGTTTTAAATAGCAACGCATAAGTGACGCTTTGTTACATCGCATAAGCGACGTTGTTTGGTGTCGCATAAGCGACGCTAAAAACATGTCGCTTATGCGACGCCAACTCGACATGAAGCGCTTACATGACGGTCTGTTGATAGAAAAAAATTCAAACATTGGAGGCTCTTCGATCGGCATTTTCACTCATCTGATCGAAGAGCTCTCCAACGTTCACAATTGTGCTGCGCTTACGAGTTGAAGCAAGTATATGCAAATTTGTTGTTTTGCCTAAGCTCTCTCTTATTGTCTCCCTCTCTCTCTGTTTCTCTCTTTCTACATCTTTCTCTCTTTGAATTCTCTGTCTCTCTCTCTCTCTCTCTTCTTTCTCTCTTTATTGTAGGTTATTCAAGAAGCTAACCAAGCAAAAAGTATGGCTAACTGTTGTAAGTACAATTTCTATTCTTTGTATATCATTTGAATTGTGTTATTTTCATTAGATAGCATACTCACACTTATTGATATGCGCTTATACACTTATACATGATGAAGATGCACTTTCACACATATACACATATACACATGCACATACACACACATATATACACACAGATACATCTGCACATACACTTAGACATACACACATATACACATGCATATGCACAACCATTTCTACAACCACATAAAAAGACTTACATGCATGCATTATTGCATATATATATATATATATATATATATATATATATATATATATATATATATACACACATTAACATATACGCAAATACATGTATATGCACATCCACATGCATGCACATGGATGCAAATGGAAATGTAGCCACATACACATGCATGTGGAATACATATACACATGCATATACATACATTATACACCTATATACACACATATATATGCACATACGTACACACACATATACACATGCACACACACATGCACACACACATGCACATACCTACATATACACATATACATGCACATACACACATATACACATAGAGTTACACATATACATGCACATACATATACACACATATACACATGCACATGCACATACTCATACACACATATACACTTACACATGCACATGCACATACTCATACATATACACACACATACACATGCACATACACATGCACATACATACATATACACACACATACATATACACTTAGGTACACACATATGAATGAATTATATAATTAAAGTATTAAAACACATATACACATGCACACACACATGCACATACCTACATATACACATATAGATGCACATACACACATATACACATAGAGTTATACATATACATGCACATACATATACACACACATACACATGCACATGCACATACTCATACACACATATACACTTACACATGCACATGCACATACATACATATACACGCACATACACATGCACATACATACATATACACACACATACATATACACTTAGGTACACACATATGAATGAATTATATAATTAAAGTATTAAAACACATATACACATGCACACACACATGCACATACCTACATATACACATATACATGCACATACACACATATACACATAGAGTTATACATATACATGCACATACATATACACACACATACACATGCACATGCACATACTCATACACACATATACACTTACACATGCACATGCACATACATACATATACACACACATACACATGCACATACATACATATAAACACACATACATATACACTTAGGTACACACATATGAATGAATTATTTAATTAAAGTATTAAAACACATATACACATGCACACACACACATGCACATACCTACATATACACATATACATGCACATACACACATATACACATAGAGTTATACATATAAATGCACATACATATACACACACATACACATGCACATGCACATACTCATACACACATATACACTTACACATGCAGATGCACATACATACATATACACACACATACACATGCACATACATACATATATACACACATACATATACACTTAGGTACACACATGTGAATGAATTATATAATTAAAGTATTAAAACACATATACACATGCACACACACATGCACATACCTACATATACACATATACATGCACATACACACATACACACATAGATTTACACATACCCATGCATATACATATACACACACATACACATGCACATGCACATACTCATACACACATATACACTTACACATGCACATGCACATACATACATATACACACACATACACATGCACATACATACATATACACACACATACATATACACTTAGGTACACACGTATGAATGAATTATATAATTAAAGTATTAAAACACATGCTTAATATAAACAATAATAACAATCAATAGAACAAAACTCTTCATTACTTAATACCATACAGACAATTCAAAACATAACTGAAATTAAAAATATGTAGATAATATATATATATATATATATATATATATATATATCAATGTAAATTCATATAATCCAATGTCATAATCAACTAAAATCCTAATCATCATCATCATGATCATGATCATCATCAACAATATCATGATCATCCTGATCTTCCTCATCCTCATCATCATGATCACCCTGTGATGATCGAGATCGTCCCTCCTGTGTCTGTCTCTCCACCTCATCCATATTTGTCTCTCCATAATATTCCTGTATTACATATAACAAACATAAATAAATAAAACAATTAAACCATTCATAAAAAATAAAATAATTATATAAAATTTAATAATACTCACAAAGGCATCAAGATGATCTTGCATATACTCGCTCAAACGCCGATATCCAAAATGTGTAGCATACTCGATCTCATGTTTCGTTGGATATCGGCCATAATCCTTCCGCTGCATTGAAACAAATAAAAAAGATTAGTTGCTTGCATTTTAACTAAAATAAAAAATATCCTCACAATAACACATATACTTACAAATGTAGCTACAAAACCATTATGGCCTATTTGGCCTAGGTGCGATGTGTGGCCCGACTCCACTCTCTTCTTTGCAGCAACCTGTTTATTTAAGAAAAAAATACATAAATTAAATGTAAAAAATTACTAAAATATATAAAAATTATAAATATAAACTATTAATTTGTGTACCTTCTTCTGAGGAAATGACTCCTGATGACGTAGTTGTCTACGAAAAAATTGCCACATCTCAGGTGTTATGTTAGCTCGCCTCTTATTTTTTTCCACCATACAATATCTCTTGTTAATTTAATCTCAAACAGAAAAAAAAATCAGAATACAAACACATATATACACACACATACACATACACATACCCACATACGCATATACATGCAAACATATACGCATACATATATGTATACATATACACATATACATACATATAACATAAACACACGTATACATATCCACATATATATGTACACACACATGCATGCATATACACTCATTCATACAAAATACATGCATTTATCCCACAATAATGTGTAGTTGTGTATATGTGAATATGTGTGTATGTGTAAATGTTTATATGTGAATATGTGTGTATGTGTAAATATGTATATGTGAATTTTTTGTGTATGTAGATAATCAGATTATTAATATCAAATACCATTATTTGCAGATTCTGATCAATCAGATGGAACTCCACCACCGTCTCCTCATCGTGCAACGACTTTATACTGTAAGTATATCAAACATTTAATTTTAAATATATTTGATGGATACATAACTTATATATATATATTTCTTATTATGTGCAGATTCTGATCAATCAGATTCTTTTTGTTTACTGCATACCCCAGGAATCCTGCTGGCACTAGTCCCTTATAATCAGGTTGCTCTATCTTGAGTAACCTCTGTGCATGCGATTCATCCAGGTCACCATCGTATGGCCTATAAACAGTGCCAAATTCCAGTGGTAGTCATAAACTACAATCTTCCGCCATATCTTAGCATTAAAAAGGAACATTTAATGCTTTCACTTTTAATCACATGCAAAAGACAAGTTAAAGATATGAATATATATCTTTCTCCTCTCATTGACGATCTTCAAGAGTTATGGAGAGGATTAATGTCATTGATGTATCGAAAAGCATCAATGAAAGACATATTACGGTTCGTGGTATTGTGGCTTGGACTATTCACGATTTTCCAGGATATGGTGTTTGTTCAGGTATTGATGTAATTTTTTTATTCAATATGCATGTAAATAAATATGATTTAATTTAATTATATTTTTATCATTTTCATGATGCAGGGATATCTACTAAGGGTTATAAAGCTTGTCCATATCGTGGTGATTGGTTGAGATCAATCTATAGTAAGAATCTCAACAAAAATATTTATCTTCGACATCGATGATTCTTGCCTGATGATCATCCATTAAGATCTAAAAGAGAAGCGATACATTTTAATGGAAAGCTTGAAACAGGTCAATGTCCAAAACCTATGACGCCTATGGATTGGTATAAAAAATGGACAGATGGACCTCTGATAGATCCAGAATCAGAAATCTTCAGTGATGATTCAGATAATGAGTATGTGAACAGAGGTAAAGGAAAATTGGCACTCGCAGAGAACATATCAATATGGTATTCTTTGGAGTATTGGAAAGAGTTAAAAGTATGTCATCTTCTTGATCCTATGCATATATTCAAAAATATTGGTTATTCACTATGGCAGCATCTTCTTGGACTAAAAGCTACCACAGCATCAAGGAATGATTTGAAAGATCAAAAATCCAAACCAAAGTTATGGCCAGTTTTTGTATAGACATCGATAAGAAATGACTTATGCACCTGCTCCTTGGGTACTTACAACAAAAGAGATACAGACTATCAACAATAGAATTCAATTGATTAAGACTCCTACAAGATATGGAGCATCTTTTCAAAACATGTTTACTATGGATGATAAGAGCTTATCTAGGTTAAAGACCCATGACTGGCATAACTTTTTGAAACATATTTTACCTTTGGTTATCGATGGATGTACAACGAAAGGAGTACGAGATGTGATCTATCATCTTGGATCACTTATAAGGTAATTATGATACTTTTATATTTAATATGTATGAATATTGGATATCTTTTATTTTTTAATTAACTTCTTTATAATTGTTTTTATGATATGTATAGGTGGATTACATCCAAAGACATTGACAAAAACTCGATCCCACAAAAAAACGTGAATGCAAAGAGCTACTATGTTTGATGGAGAAAGAACTTCCTACTTCATTTTTTGATATTCAGGTTCATTTATTAATCCATCTTGTAGATGAAATAGAGATTGCAGGTGTTGTCAACACTCGATGGATGTTTTGGGTGGAGCGATTTATGGGAATATTAAAAGGTTATGTGCGACAAAGAGCGAAACCAGAAGGATCCATGGAAAAGGGCTGGATGCTTGAAGAGTGCATGTATTACGTTAGTGAGTACCTTGAAAGAGTTCATGAAGAAGCTCCACATGCATGGACCAACAAGTCTTCTTCAAAAATAACAGATGAGGTATTATCAGGTAAGGGGGTTCCATTCTTATTTACATTTCAAGAAAAAAATGATGTTTCTACTTTTGTAGCATATAATAGCGAATGCATGCAAGCATTCCTTAGCGAGTACGAGGAACTTCACAATCTCCAAAGTAAAAGGCGAAAAAACAAAAGATATAGACGTAATCTCGATAATAATGAGATTACAGATATATCTTCTTTCATGGATTGGCTATATAGTTGTTTGCAACGCGCCAACGCAAATAATGAAGAAATCTCAGATGAGCAAAGAGAGTTAATGATAGGTTGTGAACGAAAGGTAATTTTATTAAAATAATATGTTATTTTTTTCATATATGTATGTTAGTTTCTATTTACTAATTGAATTTATTTTGCAGGCTCGAATGTTCACTAATATGTGGGCTTTTGGACAGCATATTAGAATCAAAGCCATTGATTCTTTACGTAAAACAGAGGATTCTAGTATTGTTGCTTCTTTCAAGCAACTATCACGTGCTAGCTCAAAAGACACGAACCTTATAGATAGCGAACTTGGTTACGTAGTAACCATTGTTGGTATCTAATAATGGGTTTTTGTTGTTATATATTTTGATAGGTCATTTTGAAGGTTGACTGGTTTCGTGCCGAGTATAAAGGTAGTACTTCCACATTAAGAAATGAATTATCTAGGTTTTGGTCAATTGATTCTTCCAAGGTAATGCGATCTACTAAAGAACCATATATTCTTCCTAGGCATATTGAAACAAGCATTTTTTTATAAAAACCCAGATGCTCATCCTTGGTGGCAAGTCATTCATGTGCAACCTAGAGGTAGGTCATTGTTTGAACAGTTTATTGTTAGAGAGATCGGAGAAAGTCCTCTTGATGATTCAGCATCAAATACTAATACATCAACATCTGAAATAGAAATTAGAATCATTATACGTGATAATGATACTAATCTTTTTGATGAAGAGGATAATTCTCTACATGCTGATTCTACTAATGAGGAAGAGGAATTACCAGAAATAGATATTAATCCATCAATAGATGATGTGATTCATGAGAACATAGATTTAACAATAGAAGAAATAAATGAAATCAATAAGGATAATGAAGATGAGACTATATTGATGTCTTACCAAAATGATGCCAATAATGAATTTGAATGAGCAGATTAGATAGTAAATTCTACTCTAGTTATCGATCAATAACTTGAAGCTTCTGAATGGATATCAGATAATAGATTTTTTTTTATTAACTTGAATAACGAAAAATCATACTAGAGAGATGAAATCATGTTCTTTTAATTTAGAACATGAAGCTCGGGGGTATGCCTAATTATTTTATATATAGCTTTATCTTCGAGGAGCAAATTTTTATCATGTATGTTTGCATATGTGTGTGTATTCATGTGTATTATATGTATACATATGTTAGTATGCATAGATATGTATTTCATGTATATGTATGTGTTTGCATGTGTTTGATATATGTATACATGTGTTAAATATGCATATGTGTATATATGCATATGCATTTATGTAAAATATTCATGTATTCATGTAATATATGCAAGTGTTTATAATTGTGTACATGTATATATGTATATGTGTCTATGTGTAAATATGTACATGTAAATATGTATGCATGTATATATATGTTTATGTGTGCATGTAGGCATGTATATGTGATGTGTACATGTATATATGTATATATGTGTGTAAACGTGTACATGTAAATATGTATGCATGTATATATATATTTATGTGTGCATTTAGGCATGTATGTGTGATGCATAATATATCTACTCCATTTTATATTTATGTATGTGTATCTACATGATGTGTATATATCTTTATATATATTATGATCCTCGTTGATTCGAGTAGCTATATATAGAGGCATAAGGTTGGGAGGAGAGACATCTCTCTAGTAGGACGTCGGAGGAATAGATGCAATGTGTACATATACTTCAAACATATGGCTAAAAGGTTGAATTAGAGTTTTTAAATTAGGGGTTTTAAAACCATAATATCAAAATTAGTGTTTTCAATTTAGGATTTTTGAAATAGGATTTATTTATTTATTTATGCGTATGCATGTGTTGTGTATGTATGTGTATCTATATGTGCATATGCATATGTTGTGTGTGTGTATATATGCATGTGTATATGTATATATGCATGTAATTATGATTATATGAGTCTATGTGTGCATGCATGTGTATGTGTGTGTAAAAATGTGCATGTATGTGTGTGTATGTATAAATGTGCATGTATGTGTATATGTGTGTAAATGTGCATGTATGATGTATATGTGTGTGTATGCGTGTATTTATACCTCTAGTCTCACTCTTTTCTCTCTCTCTCTCTCATATACATACATACATGCATAAACACACATACTCATATCCACATATATATACATAAAAGCGGTGCATACCGTGCATTATCGCGACGATGAGCCATAAGTATCTGCATCTCTTTTAGACACCACTTAAGCGACCATCCTGTCCCAAACTCTGTCTCAAGTGAACTAAGTATGTATTTTTTATCCCTCTCATCATGCTCACTACAAAAATAAAAAAAATAATGTAAATAAGACATAAGATATTTATTTCAATTTATATGTAAAATTTTTACTTACTTCCACGGTAAGTGGACAAAGCGCAGGTAAGAGTCGCATAGTGCTTGCATTCTTCTCTTGAACTCCAATCCATTCCCTATGTACACAATGTTCCCCTCTGGCTCTATATCGCACTCTAGTCCTAAGGTGCCTATGCATGTCCTCATAGGCAACTGTGCTCTGCTATCACGATTTGGAGGTGGTATAGGTGTCCTGAAAATAGATAGATAAAAATAAATAAAAATAAATAAAAATAAATAAAAATAAATAAAAATATGTGTTATAATATCATTAAAAAAGTTTATGAAAGAAAAACATACCTATGAGCAGATAGCTCTCTTCTTGCATGTGGAGCCGCAGAAGAGCCCTCCTCTGATCACTGGGTAAGCATCTGGATCGTACAGTCCAGCTCCTCATTAGACATCTATGAGTAGTCACACATGATGGCCCCTACGGTATCAGACGGAACTCTTGCTCTCATAAGACTTTTTATGACAGTGAGTTTCGCCTTTCTATCTCTACTAGGATCCATAATACCTAACATATAAAACAAAATGGTTAGAAATCAATATATATACGTGTACATATGTATGTGTGTATGCATTAAGTATGTGTATGTATGCATGTGTGTGTATGTATGTGCGTGTATGTGTGTATGCATGTGTATGTGTGTGTATGCATCATTATGTGTGTATGTGTCTATGTGTGTATGTGTGTGTATATGTGTGTGTGTGTATGTGTGTGTGTCTATGTGTATGTGTGTGCATCTATGAGTGTGTATGTGTTTATGTGTGTGTATGTGTCTATGTGTGTGTATGTGTGTATGTGTGTATGTGTCTATGTGTATGCATGTATGTATGTATATGTGTGTGTATGTGTGTGTATGCATTATGTATGCATATGTGTGTGTATGCATTATGTATGTGTATGTATGCATGTATGTATGCATATGCATATGCATTATGTATGTATATGTATGCATGTATGTGTATGTGTGAGTATGTCTCTCTATGTGTGTGTGTATGCATATATGTGTGTGTATGTGTGTGTGTATATGTGTTTGTATGTGTGTATGCATGTGTATGTGTGTGTATGCATCATTATGTGTGTATGTGTCTATCTATGTATGTGTGTGTGTATATGTGTGTGTGTCTATGTGTATGTGTGTGTGTCTATGAGTGTGTATGTGTTTATGTGTATGTGTTTATGTGTATGTGTTTATGTGTATGTATGTATCTATGTGTGTGTATGTGTCTATGTGTGTATGTGTATGCATGTCTGTATGCATATGTGTGTGTATGCATGTGTATGTGTGTGTATGCATCATTATGTGTGTATGTGTCTATGTGTGTATGTTTGTGTGTGTGTATGTGTCTATGTGTATGTGTCGCTATGCATCTATGAGTGTGTACGTGTTTATGTGTGTGTATGTGTCTATGTGTGTGTATGTGTCTATGTGTGTATGTGTATGCATGTATGTATGCATACGTGTGTATTTGTGTGTATGCATTATGTATGCATATGTGTGTATATGCATTATGTACGTGTATGTAAGCATGTGCATTATGTATGCATATAAGTATGTATGTATGCATATGCATATGCATTATGTATGCATATGTATTCATGTATGTGTATGTGTGTGTATGTCTCTCTATGTGTGTGTGTATGCATATATGTGTGTGTATGTGTATATGTGTGTGTATATGTTTCTGTATGTGTGTATGCATGTGTATGTGTGTGTATGCATCATTATGTGTGTATGTGTCTATGTGTCTATGTGTGTGTATATGTGTGTGTATGTGTGTGTGTGTCTATGTGTATGTGTGTGTATCTATGAGTGTGTATGTGTTTATGTGTGTGTATGTGTCCATGTGTGTATGTGTGTGTATGTATCTATGCATGTGCATTATGTATGAATGTAAGTATGTATGTATGCATATGCATTATGTATGCATATGTATGCATGTATGTGTATATGTGTGTATGTCTCTGTGTGTGTGTGTATGCATATGTGTGTGTATGTGTGTGTATATGTGTCTGTATGTGTGTATGCATGTGTATGTGTGTGTATGCATCATTATGTGTGTATGTGTCTATGAGTGTATGTGTGTGTGTATTGTGTGTGTATGTGTGTGTGTCTATGTGTATGTGTGTGTATCTATGAGTGTGTATGTGTTTACGTGTGTGTATATGTCTATGTGTGTGTATGTGTCTATGTTTGTATGTGTGTATGTATATGCATGTATGTATGCATATGTATGTGTATGCATGTGTATGTGTGTGTATGCATCATTACCTGTGTGTGTCTATGTGTGTATGTGTTTGTGTATATGTGTGTGTATGTGTGTGTGTCTATGTGTATGTGTCACTACGCATCTATGAGTGTGTATGTGTTTATGTGTGTGTGTATGTGTCTATGTGTGTGTATGTGTCTATGTGTATGCATGTATGTATGCATAGGTGTGTGTATGTGTGTGTATGTATTATGTATGCATATGTGTGTGTATGCATTATGTATGTGTATGTATGCATGTAAGTATGTATGTATGCATATGCATTATGTATGCATATGTATGCATGTATGTGTATGTGTGTGTATGTCTCTCTATGTGTGTGTGTATGCATATATGTGTGTGTATGTGTGTGTGTATATGTGTGTGTATGTGTGTGTGTATATGTGTGTGTATGTGTGTGTGTATATGTGTGTGTATGTGTGTATGCATGTGTATGTGTGTGAATGCATCATTATGTGTGTACGTGTGTGTATATATGTGTGTGTATGTGTGTGTGCATCTATGTGTATGTGTGTGTGTCTATGAGTGTGTATGTGTGTGTGTCTATGAGTGCGTTGTGTTTATGTGTGTGTATGTGTCTATGTGTGTATGTGTATGCATGTATGTATGAATATGTGTGTGTATGTGTGTGTATGCATTATGTATGCATATGTGTGTGTATGCATTATGTATGTGTATGTATGCATGTGTATTATGTATGTGTATGTATGCATGTGCGTTATGTATGCATATGTGTGTGTATGCATGTAAGTATGTATGTATGTACGCATATGCATATGCATTATGTATGCATATGTATGCATGTATGTGTATGTGTGTGCATGTCTCTCTATGTGTGTGTGTATGCATATATGTGTGTGTATGTGTGTATGTGTGTGTATATGTATGTGTATATGTGTGTGCATGTGTATGCATTATGTGTGCATGTTTGTATGCAACATTATGTGTGTATGTGTGTATGTGTGTATATGTGTGTGTATGTGTGTGTGTGTCTATGTGTATGTGTGTGTGTGTGTATGTGTGTATATGTGTGTGTGTATGCATATGTACGTGTGTGTAAGTGTGTGTGTGTGCGCATACCTTGCTTCAACGAGATCTCTCTCTCTCTCTCTCTCTCTCTCGGTCTCTTCTTGCTCTCACGTCCAAATCCCGGCACATTTAAAAATCGATTTTTTTTTACATTCCATAGCATCGCATATGCGACGCTGTGCAGTTTTCCAATGTCGCAAATAACGTCTCTAGTTAGCGACGGTATTTGCGACGCATTAATTTTAGCATCGCATAAGCGACGTAGGCATCGCTTATGCGACAAATGCTCGAAAAAAAAAATCCAAAAACAGCAGCATCGTATATGCGACGCTAGCGTCGTATAAGCGATGGTGTTCATTGTTTTTTTAATTCGGGGGCGTCGCTACGCCCCCCTATTTCTTGTAGTGGATCTCCACGTACACCTTGGGGAGCACATGACCATGACGACTCCAAGATATATCACATACGTGATGGAGCTCCAGTCATGGATGCAGCCGAAAAGTCCATGCGTCAGCGCATTCGACAGCTTTGCTCCATAGAGTTCGGACATGGTGTCATGTTAAAATGGAGCGAACAGGATAAGGATTCCAAAAATTATATCACACAATTGATATATGAAGAGTACCTGCCAGCACCTGGGCATCCTATTGTGAGTTCAGAATGGATTCAACATACGGCACGGGAGGTGATGTCTCATCGGCGGTCCGAGGCTTGCGATGCTTTCAGAGCAAGATTATCGAAGCCTGTATGGTTAGATGTTGAAGAGTGGGAATCGATTCAGGATGAGTAGCAACATACTCCTAATCGATATTGTTATATTCGAGAGATGTACATGCTTGAAGGAACGAGAAGTTCCTTGCTCGGGGGATAGCCAAGGCCAAAAGCCAGAGAGTTCATATGAGGTACCTACTCATGATAGCCAGATGAGTAGAGGAACCTTAGAGAGAACTCTAGATGGTGACTAGGCAAGGGCTATAAATAGGCTGGGAGGTGAGTCCCAGGCAGGTCATTCTCGACTTCTCACAATTGGTATCAGAGCATGTGGGGAGAGATCCATGGAGAGCAAGGTAGAGACGAAGATGGAAGGGACAAGAGGATCTATTGGGAAGTTTTTTCGAACTTACGAGTTGTCTACTTTTTTATTATCTAGTATTTCAGACACCTAACAAACTCTAGTCTTATGATTTGAAATCATAGATTCTGATTCCCAGGTTTATAGCTCCTTCTATATCATTGAGGACAATGATCTTTAGAAGGGGGAGAGAGTGTTATATTCCAGAGATGTACATGCTTGGAGGAACGAGAAGTTCCTTGCTCGGGGGATAGCCAAGGCCAAAAGCCAGAGAGTTCATATGAGGTACCTACTCATGATGGCCAGATGAGTAGAGGAACCTTAGAGAGAACTCTAGATGGTGACTAGGCAAGGGCTATAAATAGGCTGGGAGGTGAGTCCCAAGCATGTCATTCTCGACTTCTCACAGATATCGTCAGCAGTGAGATGCGACGGCCATACGTTTAGATATGGTTGGAACATCGCATTTAGGTAGCGGCGAATACGATAGTATGTGCTACCAATTTGTAAGTATCATTTTAATTATTGAATTTGTTTGTGTTAAGCACATCATGTATGTTCATCTAACATTTTGCATATTTATTATAGGATTTGGCAGTGGGTCGTCCTCCGACGCGAACCGAAGAAGCTTATGGATATCATCATGGATTGGCTGCACTGTTGCAGGACTTAGAGGGACGCGGTGCAATCATTTCATGGGAGAATCTATGATTAGGTAAACTTATATCTTGGTTTCGTATTTTTAGTTGTTGTTTATACATGTCATGTCAATTTGTCTCATTTTACGCATATGCTTTGTTGCAGGATTGTAGGTTTAAATGTTTTGATCCCCTTGCGCATATGTATGGTAGTGCTTTGCCACAATTTTGTATTACACTCCTATGTGGCAATGATGTACCATAATTTTGTATTCGGTTCCTATATGGAAGTGCTTTGTCGCATTTTGTATTCGGTTCCTATATGGAAGTGGTTTGCCACACTCTTGTACATCTTTCATTTATGGAATATACAACTTTTTGCACATGATTCATGGTTCATTTTTGCTCATATAAACTCATGTTTGCGATTATAGTACATATCACATGTACTCGGTTCAGGATTGGGCAGAGTGTATTATCTTTTGCTAAACAAGATCATGGTAACGTTGTTGTAGCAAAAGACAACACACTCTACCCAAATTTTTTTTGCAGATATGGTCGTCAATATCACTGTTGGTACTCCCAACAGTCGTCCGTATGGGCATCGATACTCCGAGTAGGGTCATCGTTACTCCCAGTAGGGTCATCGATATGGGCGTCCGTATAGGCGTCGAAAATATCGGCGCTTATACCGATGCCCATACCGATGACTACATTCATTTTCCTCGATAACAGCCTCGGTATACCCTTGATATGTTGTAGTGGGATGACCTCCAATGGTAGAGAGTCTAAAGAGTGCCAAGTATCCTATCTATCTGAGTCAAGATTAAAAGCATAAACCAAAACAATGGTGATTAGATAAGGGCCCTTAAAAGATGAGGCAATCCATCGATGGTTTCAATCGATAATAGTATCTCTCAAGAAAGAGTGCCATTTTGGACTCAAGTCAATTGTCGCACCACCACTCCCACGTTGATGTTGTGTGGCGATCCACACGTGAGATGCCGAGATGCTCTTTAACCTCTTTGCAGCTTAACTCCATCAGATTTGATCTCTTGAAGAGAGATAAAGTCTGGGTTGATATTTTTATCTTGAAGCCATTGACCAAACACGATCACTTTTGAGGGGTCAGACAACCCTTGAATGTTGTATGAGACAACAATCATTTATGATGGGAGGTATTTCTATTGGTAAGGGATTGAGCCCTCTTTTTCTTGTTTTTAGCTTCCTCTCTTCTTCTAGAGGTTAAGGGATCTTGGCACACAAGGTGTCTTTTGAGAGGGCTCTTCCATGGGAGTCTAGCGGGGAGCTTTGTTTTTTGAGACACCACCTCTTGGTGACCAGGAAGCGTGGAGTCGATGATAAAACTTTCACTATCGATATTTTCTTCTTTGCTAGAGGTGGGGCCATCTTCTTTGTTGGAAGTGACTTCTTCTTGATTATCTTGCTTGCTTGTGGCAGGAGGCTCTGTGGTTTCCTCTTCATTCAACTATTGTTTCCATCGAGTTTGGTAGTCCAACATATTGAGCTCCTTCTCTAAATTAGAGAAATATTATTGGTTGTAGGGGTTGAATGATTGGGCTTCAGTAAATCACCCCCTTTGGGAGGACTTCTTCTTTTCTTTGCCTTACTTTCATGAAGGCCTTTGAATTATGATCCTAAAATTGACTTCCTTTGATGTCTTGTGGTACTGGATCTAGGGATTTATCCATGGGGGTCATAGTGACTTTGTCAGCTAAAGCATGCAAGATTCCCTAAGCATTTTCCTTATTCTCTTCTAGCCGAAACTAATTCCGCTTGAGAGGGCATTCTTTGATCTTGTTGCCTTGCACCCTGCAGCGAAAGCAAGCATTGGGTAAATTTTTGAAAACTACTTCCTATTCGAACGGGAGTCCTCCAATGTCAATGTTTATCTTGGTGGGAAGAACTTGGTTAAGGTCTGCTTCAACACAAATATGCAAGTGCCATCTAGCATTGAAGGAGTGCACCGCACCTTCATAGATGACACCCTCGACATCATCCTTGGTTGTCAACGTGCGGCCAATCGGAGCAAAGATCTCCCTAATAAATCCGTAAAGGAAGAAGGGGAGGTTGGGGAGTTCCACACACAACAGAAAACGAGGCAGTTTGGACTTATTCAGGATGAAGTCAAGGAATCACATGAAGAGACATAATGTCAAGCGCCAAACTTACCAAGAGCCAACCTGTAGGGCGTGGAAGGCCATTTCTTCATTCTCAAAAACCAAAAGCACTTGCTTGACCGATAGGAATTGATACTTATAAACCACAATTCATGAGAGAACCACTTTTTTGAAACCATTGTCAGAGCGAGTGGAGAGGTGGTTTTGGAACAAACATCTACTATTGTGTAAACTTTTGGCATTCTTTTATCAGGGATGCAATTTATGAATGAAGAAGTTGCGCTACATCTCCTGAGATATTCTTCTCATCTAAATTTCAATCGGACGGGTGGCAAGACATGTGTATAACGTACATGTGTATAACGTAGACGTTGGAACTTGGCACGGACGTGACACACGGTCGTCGTGCATGCGCAGTGTAATTCTGATTTCATGGCCTCCCTGGAAGTTCCCCTGCTTCATTGTTTTGGTCTCCAAGCTTCTCACTTCAACGTCTTTCCCAGACTAGCTCTGCGTACGCTAGGATTTCACCAGCTTACCTTGTTACCATCTTTACTGCCGAAGATGATGAAGGTTTCAGCCTCGCTGTTGTGTCGTCTGCTGAAGCAGAATGGAGAGTCTCCCGTTCGTCTTCTTGCCGGACATTCTTCTAAAAGGCTTCTGTCTACGTCAGCACTCCCGGTAAATGCATTCGAACTGTTTAACTTTCCATGATTGTATCTGCCTCTGTGTGTGCCGGTGCGCTCCCGCGGGAGCTGGAAGAGGGGATTACGGAGGCTTTAAAAGAAATTGACGGAGATCATTAGCCAGTCTGCAAAGCGTTATGCGGACAGTGATGGTGTCTTCATTCGAATCTCTCTCTCTCTCTCTCTGATATTGTATCATTTTCCTGTAGAGTCGTGATTCCGAGAATCATGAATCTGAAAGAATGATGAGCGAGGGCGGTGGGAGCACAACGAATTTCGGCGAAAAAAAGGAAGAGATGATTTCATCGAGGAGCGATCCGCATCAGGCGTCCAAGGATGGAAGGCAAGGGACGCAGGATTACGTGGCGGATCTGCCACACAAGGCGAAGAACAAGCTAGATGACGCCATGGACACTGCGAGTAAGAAATCGGGCATGTCAGGTAATCAGATGAAAGAGACACTGAATAAAACCAAGGATACAATCGGCGAATCTATGAATAGCATGAGCGAGAAGGGGAAACAAATGTCATCTGCAGCGGAAGATGCTGGAAAGGAAAATGCAGGAGCAACAAAGCAATTTATGGAAAGACTGGGCGAGCAAGTTAAGAAGGAGGTGAACACATCATCGGATATGATGAAGGACATGAAAGAGGTTCCTCATAGAGTTTCGGAGACCGCACATGAACTCAAGGAGGTGGCCGTAGAGGCAGGCAAGGCAGTGAAACGAGATGCAAGTAGATTAGCAGAGAAAGTTGGCATAAAGAAACCACTCTCATAGGAGCTATGTGCATACACGAATTGCTCAGCGAATAATTATATCTACGCAAGAGGAAACACTTGAACATCTATGTCTTCTAGCACGCGTTGCAGCTGTACCCTCTTCGAGCGTAACGATTCACTCCTTCTGTGTCTTCTACAGACAGACAGCGCAGCTGTATTTTGTGTACATAAATGGCTTTTCTTTCTTTTCCTTGTTCTTCTTCTTGTCTAACAATGTAGCAGAGATGGTGTCAGGAACTCGTTTGAACATGGTTTCCGTCTCCTCCATCGCCCCCCGCCTCCCCTCTTGTCTAACATAACACACGTGCTCAAGGATTCTCACACATGTGAACGCACACGTGCACCTGCATGCAAGCAAGTCTTGCTCTTGGATAAGACATAAGAGCTCCCAAGAAAATCACGCTTGATTAAAAGAGAGAAGGAACCAAAAGAAGTACAATTGTATATAGGTTTTGTCACTTTTGTATATAGGTTTTAAAAAGTGATCCTTTGTAGACTCTAATGTCTACCCTAGTTAAAAAGAGGCACTAAAACCTTGTTTGAGGTCTAATTTAAGTGCATTAGGGAATCACTCCTCCACCCGTGCCTGAGCATGACCCCACCTCCATAAATATGGAGTGAAATACAAGAACATGCTTCCATACATATTTTTTAAGGTGCATTTTTACATAAGAATGGTGAATTTTGAGGGATAATTTTGGAAATATTAGGGCTTCCATCAGCTCGTTGCATTTCTTGAGTGCATCCACTATATTTTTTTCTTTGGTTCTTCATAAATTTGATATCTTCTCTCTCTTCGATCTTTGCTTAGGTGTGATAAGGTGCAAAATTCTTGTGGACAACTAGAAACTCTACTAAGAAGCACTCAATCACTTCACTAATCAAATGTGTTCCACAACCACCAAAAATATCTATTACCATATCAAAATAAGTGAAAATATTCTCAAATAGAAATTTGGTGGGTTGAATGTGCATCATTCTCAGTAGTTGTCTTAGCCTTGATCCATTTTGCGAGATGGACTGTTTATACCTAAAACATCTATGCCCCACCTAGCAAAGGATCTACTGCTAATCATGAGTCTTTAATGGCATGTTGTCTCTTCAAATTGGACACTTTTCTTTTGAGAGGTGTCACATCTCTTGCAAAATTCTTTTGCATCTTTATGCAAGATGGTCCACCAAAATTTTACAATGAGGATAATTTTTGCACATCTCTGAAGGTAGAAATGGCCGTTGGACGTGCTCGCATTTGCCACCTCTAGAATCAATAGGTAGTCATCCTCATGTAACATAGTCTTAAGAAATGCTCTTGACCACTTTTGTACAATTGATTGCCTATTAACGCATAGTCTCAACAAGTTTCTTGTAGGTTTTGTCTTTTTACTATTTCATCTCCTTTTGGGGAGCTACGGCCACGTAGATAGGGGCTACTATATATGCGTGTTCCACGCTGTTGCTATTGTTGTAAGTTAGTATAAAGTAGCATATTCCCTAGGGGGCAAGAGTTTTCATTTTGCACATTGTGACACAAAAGCATGTAGGTTATTTTCCATTTTGGATCAATAGGATCATGATCTTTATAGATTTTGTAGTTCTGCGTTTAGGTAAATATCATCCTAACACACTTGCATGCGCTTGAGCTATTAGATTCTTTCATGACATTCACACAACAAAGCAAGAAGACAATTGGGTCGGTAGTACATGCTTCCTATTGGATTTATTTATACCTCCATGGTCTACTATTGATCTACCTATATCTTGTCAAGGACCCTAGTCAAATAAAGGACTAGAGCTCCGAAGAGCCAAGGCTCAAGCACGAGTCTTCTAGGGTATTTCATCTCCTCAGAGTGTGCATATGAAGGATGTTTGGACCTTAGAGAAGAATCTAGATATGCCAAAGACAAGGGCTATTGAAGGTTGGGAGGGGAGTGGCAGGTAGCTGATTGGGTGCTTTCATTCAATGTTAGAGAAGTGAGGGAGAGGGAAAAACTTGGAGATTTCTTCAAAAAGTCCCTTGTTGTGAAGACAACTCATCATCTAGAGAAGATTTTTTTCGTGTAGATTTTTGAGCTACATTAGTGTTCAAACTTTTGGGAGAAAAAAGAAATCAACCCTCTTCATGAAGCTGAGGAGAATGGCCTCAGTTCGCATGCAAGTGGATTCCTTCTATCCAAAAAATAAAGGTGTTAATAGGTGGCCTTTGTCCTCGCGCAGCACACCCAATAGGAGAAGAATGAATCTGGATGAGAGTGGATCTCCCAATTCTGAGGTTGAGCTTGAGAAGTTGTACAGTGAGAAGATCACAAGTCTAAATGAAAAAGTTTAAGGCATGGAGAATACTCTTCTAATTTTCTTGAAAGTGATTAGAAAACCAAAGTTGTTGCAAGTTGATATTTGAATGCATATGTAAGTTCCATCTGTGTAAGCCATCTAGTTCAGAACTACCATTCACTAATGCGGGAACATATGCTAGTAGAGATGCTAAGTGGAAGGTGAAAGATTTGAATCCTTCAAAATACAACTAATAGGTTAGTGCTAGGACATTGGATTCCGTTGAACAATGGAGCATTAAGTGGGAGTAGTGCTTCTGACTTTGTAATATTTTTGACAAAAAACAAAACATCTAGCATGAAATGTACAGCTTAATGGATATTACTCACTAGCGGTGGAGGAAAATAGAACATGAAAAGAAAGAACTATCCACTTTAACTGTAGCGTTTCCTCAATCACAATCTATCCTTAATCACAATCTTTGGATCACTCAAAAATAACAGAGGAAAGAAGAACACAGAGATTGCACAAGGTAAGAAAATCTGATGTGGAAGAGTAGAAACAAATATGACGCAGAGAAGGAAGAATTCTGATATTATAGATGTGAATCAATGGTTACGATATCTTTGGACGATAGCTTCTTGACGAAGCCTCTACCTCCCGACCACCCTCGATCTATCACAATCACATTCACACTTGCACTCTCAATCACACTCACTCTCACTCTCACACTCAGTCACAAGGTAATTCTCAGATTTCCATGCGTCCCCTGTGTTGATGCGCAAGTCTCCCTATATTTGATCTTCCCTCCCAAAGAAGTGTGTGATCCACCAAATTTAGAAAAAGTCGAGTTTCTCCAAAACTTTCACAAAAAGCCATGCGATCGTAGTGTGCTTTCTTTCTTTAGCGTACCTGTCAAAAATAGGAGAAAAACACCAAAAAGACATATCCAAAAATATCCATAAAAAGACATGGTGACATGTGAGGATCAGAATCACGGATTCGAATAGAATTAAATAAGCCCTCGGTTGGTTTTTTTTTTTGAAGTGTTGGAAAACGGCACTTTTCAAAGCCCTGTAACTCAAAAATGGTAAGGAATTGTGAGAGACACTTTTATTCAATTTTGCGCTCTGCACGATAGTGTTAGAGATGTCTGAGGTCCAAATCCATCTCCAAATGGCACTTTTGAGCCTGTAAATTTCAAAATTCTAGAGAGAGAGAGTAAAATCAAAGCAGTTTCTTACAGTGAACTAAATGTAGGGTCCCTGAATGAGGTACTTAAAACATGATTCACAAAAATTTCACACAAGCACTTTTATTCTCTTATACTTGATCTACCTTTCTCTCATACAGAGTTTTCCTTAATTCTTTCATCTTCACCTTCAAAATTCCACTAGAAAACATGATGCGAATAAGGTCTAGAGAGAGAATATGAAAATTGTCAACCCAAAATTTTTTCTACATGCATAAAATGACCTAATTATTCATTCTAAGCATTATCCCCACAATGAAATTCAGAAAGTTCAGAATGAATTATATCACTAGAAAAGAGGCCTATTACAATTCTTCCCCCCTTTAAGAACTCTGTCCTCAGAGTTGGAAAGAAGGATAATGTTTTAGAAAATCGTCCAAGTTCACCCAACTGGAATCTTCTATTGGTATGAGTGCCATTTCACTAAAATTTCTACTATAGATCTATTTCTAAGAAATCTTTCCTTTTTGTCTAATATTATTTCAGGTTGAAGCTCAAAAGAGCCATCATCTTTCAGCTTATAATTGTCCTACAAAACATGAGAAACATTAGATACATATCTTTTAAGTAAGCTAACATGAAATACAGGATGCACATTTAAATGTTTAGGTAATTCCAGCAAATAAGCAAGAGATCCAATCTTTTTCAAAACTTTAAAAGGACCTGCATGTCGAGGAGAAAGTCTATGATCCTTCCCTAGCAACAAGTTAGATCGGTGAGGATTAACTTTAAGAAATACCATATCATCAACTTGAAATTCAAGTGGTCTTCTCTTTAAATCATAGAATTTCTTTTGTCTTTTCTGAGCTTCTTTTATGTGTTTCTTAATTTTCCCAAGTTCTTCATTCATTTTATCAAGCATTTCTTTGGACACTTCTACTTTATTTGGAAAACCCAAAAACAAAGGTGGAGTCAAACAATTATAACCATACATAGCTTCAAACGGAGTCATTTTTATAGATGCATGCCATGCACTATTGTATGCAAACTCAACCAAGGGTAAATATTCACTCCAATTATCCTTCTTTTCATTCACATACATATGCAACATATCTTCAACTACCCTGTTAACCCTCTCGGTTTCCCCATCAGTTTGTGGATGGAAATCTGTACTCATACGAAGTTGAGTTCCAATCGATTCAAATGTTGTTGTCCAAAAGTTTGATGTAAATCTAGAATCTCTATCAGAAATTATGCTTTTAGGCATTCCATGCAATCGAAAAATTTCTTTTACAAAGATTCTTGCAATATTCAATGCAGTATCAGTCTTTTTCATAAGAAAGAAATGTGCCATCTTGGTAAGTAGATCGACTACAACAAATATGGTATCATGCTTACTTTTGGTCATAGGTAGCTTAGTAATAAAGTCCATAGAAATAGACTCCCACTTCTGATTTGCAACATCCAAAGGTTGAATCATTCCAGGCATCCTCTTAAACTCAGATTTCACCTTTTAACATTCACTTACATATTTTCTAATATCCCGCTTCATACATGGCCAAAAGTAAGAATACTTTGTTTTAACATATGTCCTTGAATAATGTGGATGTGCAGAAAAAGGTGCATCATGACAAACATGCAATATTTTAACTTTTAATGGAGATTCAGAAGATATGCATTGCCGATTGTTACAACACAATGTTCCTTCTGTAAATGAAATTTTTCCTTATACATCGATCCCGTGTATGCATTCGAAGAATTCAAAATAGGTGCATAAAAAGGATCCTGTTTTATCTCTTCTTGAATTTGATTGAGAAAATCAGAATTTATTACAGAAACAAGATTACACAAAGGTCTCCGACTCAATGCATTAACAACCTTATTTTCCTTACTAGCCAGATACTTAATGTCAAAATCATACTCACTTAATAATTCAATCCAACGCTTCTGCCTCTTGTTAAGCAATGGTTGTGTGAAGATGTATTTTAGACTTTGATGATCTGTTTTCAATTCAAACTTAACCCCTATCAATAGATGTCTCCAATGCTTAAGTGCATGCACAACAATAAGCATTTCTAAATCATGAGTAGGATAGTTAAGTTCATGTTTTCTTAGTTTTCTGGACTCATATGCGACCACCCTGCCATCATATGCGACCACCCTGCCATCCTGTGAAAGAACATATCCTATCTAACTACCACTTGCATCACATGCAACCACAAAAGGCTTTCCTATTTCTGGTATTTTCAAAACACAATTCTCAATGACTTTTTGTTTCAATGTTTGAAATTATTTTTGACAGGCATCACTCCACGCAAATCCTACATTCTTTTTAGTCAATTCTGTGAGGGGAATAGCTATCTTAGAGAAATCCTTAATATGTGCTCTTTCATATTGTGCCAACCCAAGAAAACTTCTAACATCCCTTACAGTCTTAGGAATCGGCCAATCAAGTATTGTTTTTACTTTATCTTCATCTATAAGGATTCCTTCTTTTGATTACTCTTCCTAGATACACAAGTTTATCCTTAGCAAAGAAACGCTTACTCTTTTTTCCATACAATTTGTGTTCTCTAAGAGTTTGCAAAGTCTTCTTGAGATGTACCACATGCTCAGAATCATCTTTAGAGTATACAAATATATCATCAAGAAATACTAAGATGAATTCATCTAGGTAATCGTGAAAAATATTATTCATCAAGCACATAAATATGGCAGGAGCATTTGTTAATCCAAAAGGTAGAACCGTAAACTCATAGTGACCATATCGTGCTCGAAAAGCTGCCTTAGGAATATCCTCTGTTTTGATCCTAATTTGGTGATATCTAGATCTTAAGTCAATCTTAATGAATACAATCACTCCACTTAATTGACCTAATAAGTCATCTATGTGAGGGAGTGAATACTTATTCTTAATTGCTCTTTTATTCACCCCCCTATAGTCAATGCATAATCTATAAGAGGCATCTTTCTTCTTCTGAAATAAAACAAGTGCACCCCAAGGTGAGACACTCAGTCTTATCAAGCCTTTCTTCAGAAGATTGTCTAATTGAATCTTAAGCTCCTTTAATTCATCGATGTTAAATCTATAGGGTGCTCTAGAATATGGTTCACTTCCTAGACATAGGTCAATGGCATGGTCAATCTGCCTAGGTGGAGGTATACCAGGCAACTCTTCTGGAAATACATGTGCATATTCTTTCAAAAGATTTTCTACAAAATTCGGAACACTTTCCTCATTATCTTCTTCATGCACGTTGTTTATATACACTATAAATCTTCTACAACCATCATGTATACCTTTAGTTATCTGCATAGCAGAAATAAGGATAGGTTTAGGGCTATAGGCATCACCTGGAATATGAATAGATTCAGCACCTAGCTTTAAAGTGATCGTTCTTTGTTCACAATTAATCATCATAGAATTTTTACATAACCAATCCATGCCTATGATTGCATCACTCTATTTCATCTCAATTACATGGAAACTTCCAGAAAAGCACCTATCAGAAAGAGTAAATTCAAGGTTTTTAATATATCCTTTCGTGTAGTGTAATCGTCCATTGGCCATCTGTACAGGTTTGGTTATCTGCATATTTAGGGCTATCCCTAGATTTTGTACCAATTTGAAAGATAGAAAACAATGGGTACTACCTGAATCGATCAAAAATCTGATTTTATGCGCATAAATCATACCCGCAATAGTGATTACAAAAGCCTTTGGGAAAGAACTAACCACCATGCAATGTAAAGTAGAGTCAGGGCACTTACCTCCATCATCTGCTTCCTCAATAATTCTACCCTCCTCGATGATGTTTATCACTTTTGATTGTGCGGGTCGAAAGACTACCTTATTCGGGCACTCATATGTCCGATGCCCTTGCTCCCTGCAACGAAAACACAGAACAAGTCTTTTTGCCCTCTCAATAAAATTAGGGTCTTGTTGCCACTTGATTGGTTGATGCCTCCTTTGATTTTACACCTGAGCAAGATTCTTGCCTTGGTTATTTGAAGATGGAGTCTTCTTTGAATTGCTCATTTTCATTGCAACAGGTCTTTGTGGCCTATGTCCCGTTGCAATGAATCTGCTTCTATTTCCTTCAGCAAAGTGAACTTCTCCATCTTCTCAAAGTTCTCGGCCATCGCAACAGCATCAAGAAAATCAATGCATCCAGATCCCTTGACTTGATAGTGAAGTTCCTCACAAAGCCCTTCAATAAATTTACTCTTTAGAGCGTGTAGCTCAGTGATGAGTAACACCTCCTTTAATGTCAATTCGGGAAGACATGAGGATGGTATGATGACCTCGAGCAAGTGAAGGCACAAGTGCATGAGTGAGAAGCACTCCAACATGCACACACATACACACATACGCGCACACACAACAAGACAAAGAGGACGACAATGGAGTTCTTTTAGATTACTTCCAAATTGCTCGTACAGGTTCAAATCTATTACAAGGTAACCTCAAAAATGAGCTGTGTAGCTCTATTTATAGTTTTTGACTAGCTTTTGGCCCTGTCCAGACCTAGTGTCCGGCCTAGTTAAAAATTAGGTTCTAGGGCCTATTTGGGGGCTCAAACGAAGTCTAAAAATTATGAAAATTGGTACGATGCTACGTCTAGTACTCCTCAAGCTAGAGGACTCCTCGGCTTGCACAAAATGGAGTTACAAAAAAGATGAAATGGTATTTACAATTATTTGTAATGATGAGAATCACTGTTATGAAGATGTTGTTTTGGAAAAATTTGAATGGCCTACTTGCCAGATCTTTGTTGACTGTTTAGTCTGCTTGTGCCTTCTCTCCACTCTGGCTCCCTTCTTTGGCTTCCTTGTCTTGTGAGTCCTTCAGTGCCTTGACTACTGCCAACACCCCCCCCCTCTCTCGCGTCTGTCGTCTCTGACATACCCTTGTCTAGCTGTGCGTTGGACATAAGATTGAACCACATCGGAAGCAAGGTGGTGTTCTTCTAATCGTAGCCCCCGTGCTAGGTCTGTTAACAATGCATCCCAATCCACTGGACGTGGGACGTCTGGATGGGGCACCCGCAATTGATCCGAGTGGATGGTCCTCTCCACAGCGAATAGTTGGAGGAGATGTGAGGGCTTGGGTACAAATATTTCTGAATGATATTCCCAGAACCCTGTGATGAACATCTCCTCGAAGGTCTGCTTGAAGCATGCTGGGAGGTACTTTATTCTTGCGTGCCAGGCATATACTACCTTTATTGAGGGGGTAGTGCTCATGTCATATACCAGATCTTGGTTGCCTGCAGTGAAGCCAACTCCTGAAAAGTGGGGGTCCTTGATGTTCTTGAATGTCCTGAACGTGATGAGCATTAATTCAAAGATTTTCATGCACATTTGTGCCATCACATCAGGTGTGTTCCGTAGTCGAATGCTCCAGTGACGGATTGTAGAAATCATGTAAGCAACAGTGGGAGGTCCTTGTGGAGGTGCTAGATAGAAATAATTTAACCACTTTGCACAACCTTTGACGTTCTTTACAACAATGGTAAATTCGGGCCAGGTGCATCTGCGGAAGACTGGAACATATCAGGGGTTGTATTTTATAAATAGTGGCATGTTAGTCCAAGTATGAACCATCTTGGGATAGGTCTCAAGAAGACGGATCCTCCAGGTGGGTTGATGAATGGATCCTTTTTTAGCACTCTCAGGGATATCATCGGGCCCAAATTGTGTGGCAAAGGTTGGAGCCTTGCCACATCGTCATTGAATCTCTACGTTGTAATCTGCCAGGAGTTAACAATATGGCACATACTGATCGTCGTTGGTGCCTATCCATCTATGATGAGACATACTGCGGAAATACTCTGACTTTATGATAGTGTCTTCTAATTTGGCCATTGATTGGATTTGGATTTCCACTCGATCTTCATGGGTTTTCGTTGTCTTTTCGAGTGTCTGAAGCCATTCGGGTACTTCGATTTCCAAGGTGGCCATTCCTTCTGAGGTTTGTTGACCTCCTGGCATCGGCATAGGAACATATGGTTCCTCATACGATTCATCCACCTCAATGGGTATATTCATCTGGCTCTAGTTCTACAACTGGAGAGGGTTGTCTTTCATATTCCAGTAACTTCTTCTGCAATTCTGCCACCTGCTCTGTTAATGCCTTTACTTCCTCTGAAGTCGTGGTTGTCTCTATGATCTTGGGTTGTGCCTCCTGTTCCCTGAGCTGGCGGTGTAGCGCATCCTGTTCCTTTTCCAAATCATCATGTGCTCCTAATAGATCGGCATAGCTTTCAAAGATTGTCTTCATTGTTTCTGAGGGGACTGCTTTGAATTGTTCTGGGTCGATCTCGTGGGGAGAGCCTTCCATGGAAGCTTCCAGGTTTTCTTCATTTTGCTTCTGCAGACGCTTGTTTTCTTCAAGGGCGGTAGCCATGTGTTTTCTGAGTAGAGTCAAATTACGCCAGACTCTTAGATTATCTGTTTGGTAGACTTCAAGTAAAGCTTCGAGTTGTTTGACACCTGGCACTTGTGATGGTTGGGGTGCCTCCAGGAGGGTTTGATGGGCCTGCTCGAGTGTGGTATAGCGTTGATTGAGGTCAGCCTTTTCATCTTCTACGGTTATAAGCAGTCTCTGTAGTTGTTGGTGATTCGTAGTCAGTTGACGATGACGGTCTTCGAGAGCCTGATACTCACTCTAAAGTTGATACACACACTGATGTAACGTTGAAAACATATTATTTACATTAAAGAATGCAGGGAAAGGGGAGGATGCAGGGGGAATGGGGAGGGGAAAGGGAGTCGTGAATGCTGTGGAGTCAAGTGGTGAGGTAGGTGGAGGGGGTATGGGAGATTGAGGCTGCGTGGGGGGAGGGAGTGGTGCTGTGGGTGGTGATGTTTCCATTGTGTCGAACGTGTGTGTGACTGTGTAGATGGGGATAGTGGGTGGGGTGGATGTGATATTCGTGAATAGTGTTGTGAAAGTGGGCATGGTAACCCCTCCGAATCGGATGCCGAGAGAGAGAGGAATTCCCATGACATATGTGGTAATGGCAGAAATAGGGGTGGTAGTGCCATGTGGTGAGGTGAGTTGTGTAGTGAGAGGTGAGGTGTGTGGTGAGAGTGGTTCCGCCTGATGTTCTTCTGTTTGTGTGTTATCTCCTGGTTTTGAGACATTGATGTGAATTTGCTTGCCGGATTGCATGGGGCGAGTAGGCACTCGTTTCTCAAATCGATGAATATAAGCCATGGCTGCATGAACGGCTTCATCTAAGCCTACCGCGTCTGCGTGCAAGTTCATTGATTCAATAAACATGTCATCCGCACCTTCCTCGGCTAACATTTGACTCATGAGCACCTTTCTTGTTTCGAGCGACAGTTTGTGTTGTTCTTGGACTCGCTTCATGGTTTCATACAATCTTTTTATTCGGGCTGAGTAGGTTGGGGCACTTGCTAGTTCTGAAAGTTTGTCATATTCTTGATCATACTCCTCGTTTGCTTCTTCTTCTTCTGTCTCTTCTTCATCCTCTTCTACTTCTACTACTTTCGGTTGGGCCGGGGCTGAAGTTGTAGTGGTGGGTTGTGGTTCTTGGGTCTGCTCTGCGTCTGTCTCCAGGTTAGACTCATTGATCATGCGAGAAATTTCTTCATCTGTCAAATCGGCCAGGGTGTAACCTTGTGGGAACTCCAAGTCCGATGGAATCGGAGGGAACACAAGATTGGGTCCTTCTGCACTTGGTCTAGGTAGGCGAATGGTAAATGGTCAGACATGTCGCGTTTGTGGAGGGGTCACCTCTGGTGTGGTGGTGGCTCCCCTTGCTTGGGCACATGGTAATTGAACTCCCCCTCTCATCTTCTTCGATGGAGGACCCGCTGTTGACAGCCGTCTTTGGAATTCCTTGGCCCTGGACCATACTAGTGCTCTTTGAATGGGCACGTCGTACGCTAAGCACATGTAAATTATTTTTGTCAGAGCACAACATCCATGAAGCACATTCTTCTGTTTCTTATTCCATCGTTGATGGGCTAGGTGGATTTGATTGATGATCCAGTGTGGCATATTGATGGTGAGATTCTCTGTCTCTGCCAAGTACAAGTTGAACCAGATCTTTTTTTGGTGGCATTGTGAAGCATTCTTGGGCGAGGAAAGCGAAGTGCTGCATGATCGTCTGTAGGTGGAGATCGATGGTTGGTGTCATTGCTACCATTTCCTTCAATTTGTTGAGATCCTTGTGCTTCATCTTGCCTGGAATCATTGTTTCTTTCTCCGTGGGATTATGCATACCTTGCATGTTCAATGCTTCTCGTACTAGGTTGAGGGTCAGTTTGAATCTTTTGAGCTCGTGGCCTGGTGTCAATGAGGGTAGCACGAAGGTACTATCGCCTCCTTTAGCCCTGCTAGGGATGATGGTACTGATAAAGTAGGAACAGCGCAGGAAATCTGGCTTAGGTAAATGTGCCCTAAAATAGCCATCCAAGCCCGCTTTGGTCCATACTGATCGCATTACTTCTGCATTCTGATACTGCTCAAATTCGCGGGTAAAGAAATGATATCGTCCCCATTTGCCATTAAACTCAAGCTCTACCTCCCAAAAGTAGGTGCCGTCTCCCAATGGCCCTGCGACATCACTGAACCAATGTGCATGCTTCCCCACTTAAGAAGTGTGCCCCTGAGGCGGGTCCTGAATAGGAAGCACATGCACAGCTCTAAGTTCTTGAGGTCTCTCAGTGAGTTGTGGTTCCAGAAGGAGGGTTTCGATGTCCACTATCTGGGCGCTAGACCCTGCCTGGGAGCTGGTGCCTCCGGTTTCTGCCATGTTACAACTTGCTTGCTAGTTCTGTGAGAATATAGAAGCATGCGTTAACATTGTAAAGGACAAGGTAGAACAATTTTTGTCCCCATTACAACACTAACATGAGGTGAATGATGAGTTAGTCGATCAGTGAGTGCTCAATGATTGTGTGTGTTGTTAATCCTATGAGCTAAGTGAAAAGATGCAGTTAGTAGGTGGAGAGGAATGGTACAAATGGGATCGGGGGGTTTATTACAAGCTTTTGGCTGCCAAGCACAGTGAATGACTTTATGTTTTGGTTTCGTGGAGACTCTGGAGGGCTTTATGAGGGTGTCTGCTTGGAAATGAGACTTTATAGGGGCCCATTTGCAAGTGATTCCACTCGTGCTCATGTGTGAATACGTGTTTGTGTGTATTGACTGAGAGTGAGCATCAGCTCTTTGAGTGAGTGAACCCTGTTGTACATGGTGCAATTTGTGTGTGACTAGTTGAGCCCGCAAGCAAGTCTTAGGCACCCAAATTTGTCTTGATTGTGGGCCAGCCTTCATCGACTTCTTGGGTACCCAGATAGATTTCACTTTCACAGAAGGATTTTTGGAGGACTTCTTATTAGTGTCGTGTCGTTGATCACTAATAGGAAGTTGAGCCAGTTGTTGTGGCTAGACTGGATACTCGCTCTTCCGTACCCACACTTGTTTTGGTGGTTGAGACACCGTGCATTGTATTTTCTTTGTGCCTCGATCACAAGTCGTCTGCTTCTTCTGCCTTTGATCTGCCTTTGGTTGCTGCATCCCTCTAGCTTTTGGAAAAGAAGGGAGTTCCGTTGTACCCTTAACTTCTTTGTTGAGACAATCATCCCTCTGCATCACATAGTTTTGGACAAGAATAGCATTGTCGACTTCATGTGTACCCCTGGAAGGACCAGGAGTCTGTTCCTTTCCTAGTTCCTTGAGTGCTCCATTATCTAACTCAACTGTAATTCGACTCTGATTTACCCATACCTGAAGAAGTCCACTTCTTAGGTTTAGGTTGACTGCATGATCATAGATCCAGTCTTGACCCAAGACAAGAGGTTCAGTGAGGTCCTCATCTTGACACACTAGTACTTTAACTATCATTAGAACATCTTGAATGTAGAGGGGGAGTTCCACCTCGCCCATGCAAGGGGTTTCCACACCTCCCAATCCTATGAGATATGCTTCTATAGGATTGACATTTAATTTCAACTCTCGACAGTAAGAAAGTTTAACAGCACTAGTGGCTGCACCTGAGTCAATCAAGGCCCGTGCAGTCCTTGCACTCTTCCCTTGTCCTATCTCCAAGGTTACAAAAGGACGTCGGTCAACTATTCTATGGGGCTTACACTTGAGACTTCACACATAGCCATATGATATCCTGGGTTCGCATAGTCATCTATCCTTGGCTGATCTCGTCCTTGTCTTCTCATCTTCATTTTTCGGATGCGTTCCAAGGCTTCTGCCTATGCTTCTTCTCGAACTCTGTTTTCTCTTCTTTACGTTTCTTGGCAGTGTTGAGTCGATTGAGCATTTCCTCAGTGAGAGGTTCCTGATATAACTTGACTCTGCATCCGCTTATGTAACTAGAGAGAATATCGCCTTCGAGTGTGGCTAATTGGACTGCTCCACTAGTCGAGATCCTATTTATGATCATAGGTCCATAGCCTCTCTTCTCTAGTTTTCTCGCATGTTGCTTCAAAGTGTAGACTAACACTAGGTCCCCTGTTTTCAATCCTTTATCCTTCACATGGGCATCAAAGTACACCTTCTGCCTTTTCTTAGCTGCATATATTCCTGCTGCAGCTCTTAGTCTTGTTTCACCTAATCGTTCGAGGTCAAAAATTCTCGAAGAGAGTTCATGACCGGTCCACTCATGCTCCTGTGCTACTCTCAATGTGGGAATCAAGAAGTCCAAAGGTAGCACCGCATTTTGGCCAAATACCATCTGAAAGGGTGTGGCTTGGAGTACCGTTTTATAGGCAACTCTGTATGCCCAAACTACATGGTGTAGCTGTTTGTCCCAATCAGAGCGTTTATTATTTACCAATTTAGTCAACACATTGCATAGGATCTTATTTGTGCTCTCAGCCTGGCCATTAGCTTGTGGGTGATAGGGGGCAGACTTCTTATGTACTACCAAGAATTCTTGGAGAAGATTTTCAATAACTTCATTCAAGAAGTGAGTCCCCCTATCACTGACTAGCTCTATAGGTAGCCCGTATCTCGTGAATACATTCTCAAATAAGAAGTTAGCTGTCGTTTGAGCATCGTTCTTTGTGGTAGCTTTCACTTCTACCCACTTGGTTAAATAGTATGTGGCCACAATGATATATTCAGCATGTGAACCCTTGGCTAGGGGATTAATAGGACGTACAAAGTCTATTCCCCACTTAGAGAATGCACGTCCACCCATCATAGGTTTTAAAGGCATCTCATCTTTGCGTATAGGATACTGAGTTCGTTGACAGACATCACACCTCTTCACATAGTTATGTGCATCCATGTGAAGGGTCGGCCACCACAAGCCTGCAAAAAGGATTGCTTTAATCACCCGATCTGGTCCAAAATGTCCTCCTGCTACACCTCGGTGAGCAGTTTCCAAGATCTTAAGATACTCTCATGGACACATAATCTGAGGTAACCATCTTTACCACGCTTGTATAGATTATCACCAATGAGTGAGTAATCTAGGGCTTCTTGTTCTAGACTTCTTTGTCTGGCCAATGTCATATCTTGAGGGAATGTTTTCGTCCTCAGAAAGGATACTAGTGGTTCACTCCAATCTGGCACTATGGACACTTGATAGAGAGTGGCATGTTCCACAAGTGGTTTAGTGCAGTAGATCGGGCATTCCTTGCACAACTTATGGACATCCGCTTCCATAGTAGGCCAATGCACTCCGAATCTCCTAAGTGTCTGTAAAGTTCTTTGCTTTGAGTAGTGTTGCTCTAATGCACCTACATGTGCTAATTGCAACCATTTTGCGTACTCGTCCTCTTCCACACAACAAGCCAATATCCCTTGATCTGTCTATTTGTACATACTTCCTGCCATGATATGGTACTTCTGAGCTTTTACTACCTCTCTATCTTGAGTGTTTATGACTGGATGATTAGGCCCATATGTCAGTACTGGCACTAATGGCTTAGCCCACTAAGGTACAACTTCCAAATTAAACAAGTAAGCATCAGGAAGGTCATCTGAGACTCCTTGTGGGGCTTCTCCAGATGTGAGCCTAGAGAGATGGTCTGCTCTCAAGTGAGTCTTCCCTTTCCTCACCATAACTTCAAAGTCGTATTCCATTAGTAAGAGAAACCATCTTACTAATCTACCTGTATTTCATGGCTTGTTTACCAAGTACAACAGTGCTTGATGATCAGTGAAAAATTTAAACTTATTTGCAAGCAAATAGTGTCTAAACTTTTTAATTGCATATACCATGCCTAATCCCTCTCGTTCAGTGGTGGTATAATTTCGTTCAACTGCATTCAACTGTCTACTAGCATAGGCAATTGGAAGATCCATATTACCTTCGCCCGTAGGTTGTGCGAGTACACATCCAATAGCATAATTGGATGCATCCACGTGAACATGAAATGGCTTATTCCAATCTGTTGTGTCAAGATTGGTTCTGAACACAATCTTCTTTTGAGCTCATTGAAGGAGTCCTCACATTCATTAGTCCACTCAAAGTTAGTCAAAAGTCCATATAGAGGCTTTGCTATGATGGCATACATGTGTATAAACCATCGGTAATAACCACAATGCCCCATGAAAGCTTGTACCTCCTTGACATTCTTTGGCCTAGGTAGCTCTGCTATGGCTCTTACTTTCTCTTCATCGATGGATATGCCATTTTTTGACACTATGTGTCCTAGAATCTTGCCTTGCCTGACCATGAAAACACACTTTTCTGGGTTCAAGCACACTTGATATTCTCTACATTTGTCAAAGATTTGCCTGAGTTCAGGTATATGTGTCTGTCTAATGTTGGAATGAGCACAAAGATCATCAACATAGACCTCTAAACTCTTCCTCAAGAACTCTTTAAACACGTGACACATCAATCTTTGGAAAGTTGCAGGAGCATTGGTAAGCCCAAATGGCATTACTCTAAAGGCAAATATGCCCCACTCTGTGGCAAAAGCTGTTTTATGTTGATCTTTTGGAGCTATGGCTACTTGATTGTAGCCCGAAAATCCATCAAGGAAGCTGTACACTTCCTTGCCTGCTACTCTTTCTAAGAGATGTTCTGTGATAGGAAGTGGATAGTTATCTCAAATAGTGGCTGCATTAACCTTCTTCAAGTTAATGCACACACGTAGCTTTCCATTTTTCTTGGGCACCACTACAATGGGGGATACCCACTCGGTGTGCTCAATTTCATAGATGAATCTAGCTTCAACCAGTCTATCTATCTCTTCTTTGATCTTAGCAGCATAATTATCGTTATATGTATATGGCTTCTGTTTAGAGGGTTTTGCGTCTGAGGTCATGGGAATTGTGTGTGAGCATATGTCTGGATCAACACCCTTCAAGTCTTTGTAACTCCAAGCGAATACATCTCTATATTCTCTTAGCAAGGCTATCAATTCGCACTCTTCTTCTTCCGTCAGGTCATGTCCTATGTAAGTGCATCTCTCCTCTCCTTCTTCTAGGGCTACCACTATTTTCTTGGTGGTTTCTTTGTTATCATAGGCCTCTCTTGATTGCGCCTCACGTTTTGGCATCCTTACCATGACTCTTCTATCATCTATCTCATACTTTTTAAAGTTTTCAGGGACCTCAAACAAAGATTCTTCCTCTTCTGGTGTGACTTCTCTCTTCTTTCTTTTCTTTCCTTCATCCTTAGGGGTCACTTGTGTGGCTAACCTTACATCATTTGTAAGCTCTCCATATCTCTGAGGATGAGCTTCCACTTCATAGAAGTATTCTTCATCTGATGCAAAAGGTGGGTCCATAATGATTGACTCTAGATCGGAGTCACTTGCATCTTCAAATGCATCAGGGCTAGGTTCACATTCTTCTAAAACCGAATCTCCCATGATAGGATATTGAGAAAACTGAAATGTCATAGCCTTCCTTGTCACAGTGGGGTGTCCATTGTTCTTCATTGATGGCCACATCCATTGTTGCTAAAATTTCTGCCCAGCCGTGAGGTTCAAATTCTTCATCAGGAAATACTACAGGTGTGTAGGCCGGGTCTTGAATTGATCTATGGGTTTCTTTTGCACCTATCTCTCTGGCCTTTTCTCTCTTCTCTTCTTCTACTACTACTTTACACATCCATAAGTGAGTGTCTTCATGCATCCATGAGGATCCTGATCCTATGGAGTGCACAAACTCTGTGTCATCCTTTGCTTTATGGATGGGATTCCATTGAATAGGCGGTACATCTCTATGAGAGTAATCCTTGAGATTGACTTTGGTCGTAACACCTAAGTGTTGCAAATACAAGGAATTGGTTCCCCGATCTTGTACCACCTGCAACTGTCGCATAAATGGTCTTCCCAAAATCATCTCATAGGCATGGTTTTTTATGAAATCACATATGGCGAAAGTATGCTCAAACTCAACACCGCATGTAGTGAGAGTTATTCCTTCCAGCAAGCCTAAGGGTCTTTCTATGTGACCATCAACCATCTGCAATTTCATCCTCGTGGGCCTGAGTGCTGGCTTGCCCCAACGCTTCCGTAGAGAAGTGGTAGCAATAGCAACTCCTGCACCCGAGTCTAGAATTGCCTTGGTTGTGTACCCCTGATGGGTTATGGGAAGATAGGTGTTTCCTTCTTCACCTTCACTCATATCTCCTATCTTGTCTAGAGGAATTTCTGGCACTGTTCTATGAGAACCTACCTGGGATCGGGGTTTCACCACTTCTGGCACTTGGTTAGCTACATGTTTCCATAACTCTGACCTAACTTTGAGTAGCTCTTCTAAAGTGAGGTTGCACTGCACTTTAGTGTTTTTCACTACCTCCGTATTCCTAGGTATGATTGAGTCTTCGTTTCTTACCATGATCGTGGGTCCTCTCATACAAGTAGACTTGGCTTCCCATGGGCCTGTGAAGTGGGGTAATTCCTGTAAAGAATTAGACTTGAAGTCTAATCTCTCTTGACTTTGTGCACTCTCCTACTCTCCATAAATGGAGGGAATATCTTGCGGGAATTGGTCATGTGCGTCATCTACCAGTTCAATGGGAGGATGGACTTCACTCTCTTTCGCCCATTTCTCTTCTTGAATCTCCCGTAGGAATTCTGGTGTGTACCTATTCATAGAAGAAGAGGTGTCTGGTTCAGTGGAATTGGGCACATAAGCTTCCTGTGGGGGGATTCTTCTTCTTTTACTTGCCTCATTTCTTCCTTGGTTTTTTTCTTCCTTGGCAGATCTTGCAATTATACTCTCTAACTTCTCTCATAGTCCATCCAAGTGCAATTGTGTCTTAGCTGAGCCAGAGTAGTTGAAGAGGCGACTGGCTTCAAACATGGTCTGAGCCAATGTGACCATTTTCGCGCAAAGCTTGGTCCTTTCTATCTCTAGGTCAGCTCTAGGGTAGCACTTGTCATGATTCGTCACATTTGGCCCTTCTTGGATTCTGGCCTGATATGCCTTAAGCATCATGTTTATGTCTTTAGGAGTGGGGTCAGCTAGCATTGATCCTACTCCTACTCTAGGGGGTGGGTGGATGGTCTGATGTGGGTTGAAAGATGGTGGACTAGATGGTGATGGAGATGAAGGTGGTGGTGGTATGTGAGAGTTTGTTTGAGAGGTGAATTCAACAATTTTGGCTTTTGTTTCTCTCATGCTTTCTTCTAAGTCGCTCATCTTTTTAGACCATTGTCTTTTCATTCTCTCTCGGGTATCCCTCCAGGCTCTCGACCGTTTCTTGGCTATGCTCTCAGTTTCACTAACCTCTGCACTCTTTCCTTGACCTAACCCTTGGTTCTGCTGCAAAGCCTGAGCTCTAGTGACCACCTGTACTGGTGCAGTGGAAGTTACACTTCCTGAGGAATCTACAACTAACCCAATAACATTGATAGGCGTGATTTTTGGCATGTTAATGGAGTTTTTTGGGCAATCTCTTAAGAGATGCTCCCTCCCACAATCTTGACAAAAGCCCTGAATTGTTACTGATTGGGGTTGTGTAGGTGCAGGCATCGGCCAATCACGGATGAGGTGATCTCCTTGACATCTATAGCATGGTCCTCTAGGGAATGTGGGCCTTACCTGCCTAGGTTGAGGTCTAGTGTTGGGATTTGTGTACATGATGTTTGCATACTCTGGATCCCAACTTGGTTCATTCGGTTCTTCACTATAGTAGGATTCACCATGTTCAGGAGACTACATATAATAAGCTTGGGGGTTATCAATGTGAGTAGAATCAAAACTATGATCACCCGGGTCGCTTTCTGAAAGCAATGGTGTCACTGGCACTATGGCTCTATTCAGGTTCTCTTCTACAGCTGCATACTTTATGGAAATCACATTAGCTGGAGCAGGTGGTTGTTGTGCTAGCACTGGTTGAGGTCTCTGCTGGGCCTGATACTGTGGTGGATAGGTTTGTTGAGGTCTAGCAAACTGCTGTGGTGGATATGGGTTCTGATATCTTCCTTGTTGTGGAGGTGGCTGAGGGTGATTTTGTCTGACAGCTTGTTTGTTATAGGGGAAATCTTGCACGGTGTGGTTGGTGTATCTTCACTCTATTGTGCAGTACTGGCTACTAGGATTCACTTGGGGTTGAGCCATAATGGGACATACACTCGCAAAATGGTCACCCCCACAAGTATAGCATCACCTCCCTGGGGCAAACCTTAGTATTTGTTTGCTTGATATGCCTAGCTTCTAAGCTACCTTCTCCACGAGTTCCTCAATAGAGGTGGATTGCGTGGAACTAAGGCTGGAAGAACTATCTGAATCCTTGTAGATTTTTGATAGTTCTAATTCCTCCCCTAGATTATCTTCAATGTCTATGCACATGCGTACACACTCTTCTATTGTTCTAGGGTCCTTCAAGTACACATATGATCGTAGTTTGGTACTGAGCAATCCATCCAAGAATAAAGCCACTTTTTTGGCTGGTGTGGGTAACTCAAAAACAGGGCATCTCTCTAAATATTGCCTAAACCTTCTTCCTGCAAGTCTAACCGTCTCTTGAGGGGTTTGCTTGAAGCTATGAATCAGTGAGGAAGTATTATGCCTGATGCCACTCTTAGAGAATTCAATAATGAACGCCTCTACAAGTTGGTCTATGTTTCTAAAGTGCCTCTCATTTAGTGGTTGAAACCACGTAAGAGCGGTGTTCCTAAGGGTTAGACCAAAGGCATTATACTGCGTGAATAGATCCTCAATTTGTTCAGCTCTCAAGACTTGCCTAAACTCAGCCACATGATCATATGGGTCTCCTGTGCCATCGAAGTAGTTCTTCATGGACTTAACCAACTGTGTAGGTCTCAAGGTTCTGGTGTGTTCCCTAGGCCTTGGCAGAGGGAAATCATCAGCATTCCTTTGGTTCCTTGGGGCTCTAAGTCCCTCAGGTTCCGCTCTATTTGTTTTCGTTCTCGTTCTTTCTCTTCCCACTGGGTTGGCAAAGCTTACCTCAGGTCTATCTCTATGTCTGTCTCTTTGAGCTCCATGACCTTGGGATGTTCCAGCTCCGGGGTGACATAGGACACATTAGATCTTGGTTGGGGGAAAATAAATTCACCTTTCCAAGTGTAAGCATGCCTATCATTTTCTGTAACCACAAAGATCCTCTCTGACGATCTTTGAACTCATATATCATGATTGTTCCTACCTCATTTGGCTGCTCAGATTTATACCTCCAAAAGGCTTCATCAGTCTCTCGGTTCAGTAGCAGATCTATGCTCTTATTGTCTTGGGGAATCCACTCCGGTATGATAATCCTAGTGAGAACAGATTTGCCTCGGGGGGTTCTAGGTTCTACACCCATGTTTCCTTGCTCTAGATCACCTATGTCCGTCTCAGGGATCATGTTTCCGAACTCGTCTGTCCTATCTGGGTGACTCGCGACTACGTATATTGTTCCTTCTTTGTCCAAGTATGCTCGATTTTCAAACTTGACCACTGGATGTTCTAGTCCAATGGATTGGTCAGGGTTTTTAATCTGGACCACATATCTTCCTAGGCTGTCCTCATAGATGCTAGCACCTAATCGGTTGGTCCTAAGGTATTCCAGCTGCATCTTGTAGGGGCCTTCTACCCTATGTAAATATGGCACTCCTGAACTTCCTGTAGGTCTCTCCATACTGTGGGACATCTCTGACTCACTAGTTTCAGAGCTAGGGTAGTGCGAATAATGGCTCAACTGCTGGGCCCAAGACCTAGCAGTATGATTAACACTAGCCTCTGAAGACCTAAGACTCTATCTATCTCTCCATAGGTGTCGTCCTGATGTAAGGTTCATAAGCCCAATTGAAGAATTCCCCGAATTTCCCAAGTACAATTTCCGTTGCTCAGTTCTTTTTGTATTAGTCACTTGTTCTTTTTAATTTTCCTTAGGGTGTCACTTCTTGTCCAATTAATCTTCGTCGCAAGGAACACTTAAGTTTTATCGTACTTTTCCCTTAGGTTGTTTCGCAATTGTAATCTCCTACCACTTGCACTTGAGTGATTAGAGTTCTTGGACTTGGTCATTCTTAACATATCCCTAATTAATCAAAACCTCCATCCGTACTTATCCTAAGCTAGGGATTGACAGAGGGTGTTGAGAATTTCCAACCTTGAGTTTTTTCCCTTGGTTGCCCTTGTGTGCCCAGGAAGCGTGCTCCCAAGCTTGCACTTACTCTTGCTTCGAGTACCCTTTGATGCTCTCAAAGAACCTGAAAAAGTCCCAAAGTTAGCTCAAGACTTAAATTTGATTGACAGACAGATAACTTTCATGCATGTAATTCACTAACCAAATTGCCTTTTGCCTTTGTGAAAAACAATCCCAAGGGATCCTCAGTTTTTCCTACCTCGGGATATGATCAACTTCAAATTACCCTATCTAATAATCCTGATATTAATTTTACCGTAACCAGTGGAAGTTTTGGTTGTACTCCCCACGAGCTTTCCAACAAAACAAAAATCACAGCAAAATCGTATGAGAAAGTTATGTCAATTCAAGGTTTTGGGGCTAAAACAGGATTTAAAACAGGCAGACAAGACTTCTCGAAATGCTTTGGGTGTAGGCCTCACAATGCTCTACTAACCCTTAATAGCTCCCCACAAATTGGCAAAAATTAGACCACTATTTTTGCCCTAAAAAATTGGCCGAATTTGCCCGTCGATCGCGATCGAAAGCTCTATCAATCCCGATTGATATGTCAGCTGCGATCGACGAGTCGATCGTGATTGACTGGTCTGTCGTGGCTGTCAGTCACGATTGATGGGTCAATCGCGATTGACATGTGGCCCGGATTTTCAGTCGATCGTGGTCAAAGGGTCATTGACTTTGTCGATCACGATTGACAGGTCCGTCGCGAGTGTTCGGTCGGTCGTGGTCAAATAGTTGTTGACTGGATCGGTCGTGATTGACATGTCCGTCGGGGCTGTCAGTCACGATTGACTGGTCGATCGCGATTGATGGCTCGATCGCGATTGACACGTGTCATGCGTAGGTTCTGTCAGTCGTGGTCAGTCGGTCGTTGACTCTATCGGTCGCGATTGATGGGTCGATCGTGATTGACAGGTCGGTCGGCAAGTGTCCGTCGTGGTTTGTCAATCGCGATTGACAGAAAACTGAGGAATTTCAAAATTTCAAACACATATTCATGAAGCTCAAGGCCTATACATCATAGTTATACACTTTGTTTTGCAAAATAGTCAACTTTTCTGTCAGTCGCGATTGACAGAGGTCAACGGCTCGGGACCTGCACAGTCAAATTTTTTACCTGCTGGAGCTGGGGCAGCTGCTAGGGAGGCTGGTTCCTGCAGAAGATCTCAAAAACACAGAAAATCACAAGCACACAAATGCTCTCTCGCTCTCTCACAAGTGAAATGAGGGAAATGGTATGGGTGGGGTGATATGACCAAAAACTGAAATTTTCGTGATGATGGAGATGGATGTGGGAGATGGTGAGGATGATGATGCTGATGAGAAAAACAAAAGAAAATAGATAAAAGTGAAGAAAATACCTATGAATCCAACGCCTCAACTTTACGTCTTACCATCACACGCTCGTCCTCAAAGCTCGATCCCCGGCAACGGCACCAAAATTTGGTGTAGCTCAGTGATGAGTAACACCTCCTTTAATGTCAATCCGGGAAGACATGAGGATGGTATGATGACCTCGAGCAAGTGAAGGCACAATTGCGTGAGTGAGAAGCACTGCAACATGCACACACATACACACACACGCGCACACACGGCAAGACAAAGAGGAAGACAATGGAGTTCTTTTAGATTACTTCCAAATTGCTCATACAGGTTCAAATCTATTACAAGGTAACCTCAAAAATGAGCTCTCTAGCTCTATTTATAGTTTTTGACTAGCTTTTGGCCCTGTCCAGACCTAGTGCCCAGCCTAGTTAAAAATTAGGTTCTAAGGCCTATTTGGGGGCTCAAACGAAGTCTAAAAATTATGAAAATTGGTACGATGCTACTTCTAATACTCCTCAAGCTCGTGGACTCCTCGGCTTGCACAAAATGGAGTTACAAAAAAGGTGAAATGGTATTTACAATGATTTGTAGTGATGAGAATCACTGTTATGAAGATGTTGTTTTGGAAAAATTTGAATGGCCTACTTGCCAGATCTTCATTGATTGCTTAGTCTGCTTGTGCCTTCTCTCCACTCTGGCTCCCTTCTTTGGCTTCCTTGTCTTGTGAGTCCTTAGGTGCCTTGACTACTGCCAACAGAGCATTACCACTAACCTCTAATGCATATTTATGATGACGTAGGAACTTCTCTTTGTACTCATCAACAGATAAGCTATGCTTATCACTTTTGTGTTGTCATAAATTGTAAAACTCCATCTTCTTCTCCATATGGTAATGTGGAGAACAATTGCGTTTTTCAACTTGTTCTCTAAATTCCTTCCATAGAACTGGACCAGAACGCGTTCGACTCTGCATATACGACTTCCACCATAGCTTCATGATTCCACACAGGTGTAGGATCCCAACCTTTGCCTTGGACTCTTCACTAAATTGTCGAAGATGAAAGAAATCCTCGAGTTCTTCAATCCATGCCTCAAGATCTTTGCCACTCTTCTTCTCACCATCAAAATCATTCAACTTTGCCTTCTTGAAGACTCGGTTAAGGGCAAACTCACCTGGTTCCATATCTTCATAATTGTGTTTTTGTTTTCTGCGAGGTGCACTAGATGTTCCCGCACCTTCTTCTACTTCATCGTTCAGCTCCACAAACAAATTTGTTGCTCCTTCTGGTTGCTTTCCGCCTCGTTCTTTGCACAATTCTCCAAGAAGCTTCTGAATAAGCTCCTCTTGTTCACAAATCTTTTGTGTTAGACCTTCCATCATTCCCGAGGATTGATTCTGCTCTGATACCACTTGTAGCATTTCCTCAATCACAATCTATCCCCAATCACAATCTTTCGATCACTCAAAAATAATAGAGGAAAGAAGAACGTAGAGATTGCACAAGCTAAGAGAAAATCTGATGCGGAAGAGTAGAAACAAATATGACGCAGAGAAGGAAGAATTCTGATATTATAGATGTGAATCAATGGTTACAATAGCTTTGGACAATAGCTTCTTGACGAAGCCTCTACCTCTCAACCACCCACGAGCTATCACAATCGCATTCACACTGGCCCTCTCAATCACACTCTCACTCTCACTCTCAATCACAAGGTAATTCTCAGATTTTTGTGCATCCCCTGTGTTGATGCGCAGATCTCCCTATATCAAAGTTTGATCGCTACCCTCCCAAAGAAGTGTGCGATCCACCAAATTTAGAAAAATTCGAGTTTCTCCAAAAATTTCGCAAAAAGCTATGGAATCGTAGTGTGCTTTCTTTCTTTAGCATACCTATCAAAAATAGGAGAAAAACACCAAAAAGACATATCCAAAAATATCCATAATTAGACATGGTGACACATGAGCATCAGAATCACAGATTCGAATAGAATTAGATAAGCCCTCGACTGTTTGTTTTTTCTTTTAAGTGTTGGAAAATAACACTTTTTAAAGCCCTATAACTCAAACATGGTGAGGAATTAACCTAAGCTTGTGAGCGACACTTTTATTCAATTTTGCGATCTGCACGATAGTGTTAGAGACGTCCGAGGTCCAAATCCACCTCCAAATGCCACTTTTGAGCCCTACAAATAGAGAGAGAGTAAAATCAAAACATTTTCTTACAATGAACTAAATGTAAGACCCTTAACGAGGTACTTAAAACATGATTCACAAAAATTTCACATAGGCACTTTTATTCTCTTATAATTGCTCTACCTTTCTCTCATACACAGTTTTCCTTAATTCTTTCATCTTCACCTTCAAAATTCCACTAGAAAACATGATGCGAATAAGGTCTAGAGAGAGAATATGAAACTTGTCAACCCAAAATTTTTCCTGCATGCATAAAATGACCTAATTATTCATTCTAAGCATTATCCCCACAATCAAATTCAAAAAGTTCAAAATGAATTATTTCACTAGAAAAGAGGCCTATTACATTAATATAATTTAAGATCATATTTTATAATGACTTTGTTCCTATAGATGAGCATACCTAGGCTTAGACTCTTTGGTTTTCATACAACAAAGATAGCTCATAATGTAGGAACATGCAAATAAGTACAAAGAAATCTTGTTGAAGATTCCAGATCAGGTGCCTCACTTTCTTTAGGTACATAAGTTTGCGTTTAGGCTTAGGGAGACATTGCATCTACTTGAATTTAAGGAGTGCCACCACACCTTAAATGAGGCAATAGAATTGGCCTTGGTGTTGGAGGATGGGCCACACTCTCGACCTCAATCTTCTAGAAAACAGACTAGTTGGACAAGATTTAAGAATCCCACAACTTTAGTTCTAGTACCTAGTACAAAATTACATGTTATTAAGACTTTGAGCCTTGGGAAGAGAAAAGTTACTTCTTCCATGATTGATATAGGATTTTGAAAATCCAGTCTAGCAGAGCACTAGAAAGAAAAGGCTGGTGGTGAGGGCCTTTGTTACAGATGCCTAAGTCTGCATGCCTTTATGTTGTGTCCTAAGAAGGAAAATGTATCTACAATGATGGTGCTCAAGAGGCAGTAGTTTGCATCATCCACTCCATCATCTCCTTTTAATTTTGATATGATAATGACAAAAATAAGATGGATCATCCATCTGTGATCAAACATCCCATCTTGAATATGATGGTCACCAAGAAGGTGACTATTGTGCCAAATGTGGTATTGTACCCAATTGCATAAAAAGAGTATTAGTTCAATGTTGAGATGGTTGTCATGAGAGGGGAGGTTAATGTTCATCCTATGAGAATATTGTTTGACACAATGTCTATGCACAATGTTATACCTTCTTGGTGAAGAAATTAAAGTTAAAGACCCATCCATCTGAGTATATCTACAAGGTAGAGTTAACATATGGAAAGGGATCTAAGAACTAGGATCCACGCTTTGTAAAGTTTCCAATTCAAATTTAGACTTATAAAGATGAGCAGGACTTCGAGATCGTCAAGCTGGCTAGATTTGATCTCATTCTCAACAAATAGTGGTATGAAAGCAAGAAGCCCATTATAAATTTTGGGACTCATGTGTATCAATTCTATTATAATGATCACTACATCACCATCCGTGGAGAGCCTAATGTTCATAATGATAGATTGATGTCTACCTTTACGATCGTAAAAGCATAGTGTATCTTTATTTTTTGTATTTTGAACATAAAATGTCCTATTGAAACTAGTTTGGAAGCTCAACTAGCTTTTAGAATGAAAACTGAGTTTCAACACTTGTGTATGTTAGAATTTCATACATGTATTTTGCCTTTTAGAAAAGTGGAGCATAGGATTGAGATAGTACTAAGAGCTTGTGAGGAGATGGACAGATAGGTTACAAAGACGAGCTTGTGATGCACAAAACTTGCTCTACACCTACTAAGTCAACTCCAAGGATACTTAATATAATTCTTTCACTTCACAATAATGCATTTGGAACCACTAAGTCCTTTACAACATCATTCCCAAATGTTTGCATCAAAATAGATAACTTGCATATGCAAGAAATGTGAAGAAACCTTCCATTTTGGGAATAGAAGTGCTTAGTATTATATTTAGAGCTCACAACCTAGTATGAATTGAATAGTGAGATTTTGCACACAACTCATTGGAGCGTGTAGCTAGCTAAAGCAAGTTATTTCATCATATTAGTTGTACCAGACACTGGGAAATGAATCTAACAAGTCAGGGGAGTCAGCCCGACTTTTCAAGATCTAGAAGGTATGTAGACACAATCGCCTTCTATGCTTCATATCTCAAGCTCCTCTGAACCAACTTGATGAAGATTGATATGCAAGTATGTGATAATTCAACATAACTAACCCAAGTCAAATTATAGCAAATAAGTGAGTACATGCAAAGAAATCAATTCCACAAAATCACTCTAATGATGAAGATGCAGTAGAGAACAATAGACAGAGATGTACTTGAAGAAATGTATCAAAATGTATATGCTAATGAACATATGATGCAAGGAAAAAGTGTAGTGGACTACTAATATATGAGGTAAGCTGAATTCATGCTCCTTGATGTAGCTCAATGTCTCTCATAATAGCTCACATATCATGTGACTAAAAGTATGTGTATTTATACACATGCTCTAAGTTTGAATTTTGAATTTTCCCTCACCTAAAAGTGATGTTACACTTTAGGAACATGATTGATTTGATTCCTTCACCAAATAAGCCATGGCTTGACTCTCCTAAATCCACAAGATTCCATCTTCTTTTGTCATTTACATTTATCCAAAGTAATTATGCCCAAAAATGACTAGTATAGGTTCACATGTAGTTCTCTCTTGTGAAGGGATAAATGGATGTGTAGTCCTATGGCTTTAGCAATGCACTTAGGCTTGCTAATCACACCCACAACTCCCCCTCAAGCCTGAGATGCTTGATTCTTTAGTCCTTCATGATTTCATATAATCCAATCATTGATTTGAACCTGCTTAATTTGCTTCCATCCAATGCTTTTAACATCATATCTGCACATTGTTGATGTGTAGATATATATGAAAGTTGTATCTCCATACTCATGATCTTTTCCCTGACATAATGATAGTGGACTTCTATATGTTTAGGCATGATAGATAGGGTTGGCAGCAAGATGTAATGAACTAATGTTGTCTTCAAATATATGTGGAGTTGAAGTGTTTAACCCTAAATCTGAGTATAGGGTTCTAATCCACATAGCTTCTTGTATAGTATTTGCAAGTCCTCTGTATTCAGCTTCTGTTGATGAAAGAACAATTGTAGGTTGCTTCTTGGAAGACCATGAAACCAAGTTTGTACCTACAAAATTAAGATAACCTGATGTGCTTCTCCTATCATCTTTAGATCCTGCCCAATCAATCTAGCTAGAGTAGCATAATTAAAGCTTCCAACTAAGCTTTGATAGCTAGTAATATCTTCAATTAATTCACCTTCATAAGCACTTAGCTTTAGATTTATCTCCATGGGTGTACCTGCAACCTTTGTATTTTCCATCTTGAACTTGGTGAGCATATCTCCAATGTACTTTTTGTGAGTGAAGAACATGCCTTTCTCTGTATATACCACTTCCAAGCCTAGGAAGTATGTGAGTAAGCCAAGATCACTGATCTTGAACTCTTCCTTCATTTGAGCTTTGATTTTCCCAATTCCATCTGCATCATTACCTGTAATGATTATATAATCCACATATACATAAAGGTATATGACCTTTGAGTGATTCCTCTCAATGAAGAGGGAAGGATCTACCTTGCTTACAATAAGACCTTTATCCTTCAAGTAAGTGAGAAGTCTATGATTCCAAGCTCCAGGATATTACTTCAAGCCATACAAGGCTTTCCTAAACCTGCATACATATTTTGGATATGATTGGCCTTCAAAGCCAGGAGGTTGAGCCATGTATACCTCCTCTGAAATCCAACCATTTAGAAAGGCATTTTTAACATCCATTGGATATATCTTCCAATTCTTGGAAGATGCAACACTCATAAGTACTCTAATTGTAGGCATTTTTGGCATAGCTAAGAATTTCTCTTCATAATCAATACCTTGGGTTTGTGAAAAAGTTTTTGCTATAGGTCTTTCTTTGTACCTATTAATTGAGCCATCAAAATTCTTCTTTACCTTATAAATCCATCTTAAGCCAATGACCTTCATGGATGGTTTCTTGGGTACCAATTCCCAAGTCTGATTTTCTTGCAAAGCTTCTATTCTTCCTCCATGGCATCCCTCCATTCTGGCTTCTTCTTGGCTTCTTCATATGTTGATGTTTCTTCAGATTTTGAGTCATATGCTATGTATATTGAACACTTAGTCGCTAAAGAGGTATCATAACCATGCGTTGAGATGATTCTGCCACATCTCTCATCCCCTGCACTTTGGATTTGCCTTTGGAGTTCCAAGCGTTGTTTTCCCTTCTTGGAGTCTTCTGGTCATCTTCAAAATCACTTGATGTTTTAAGTGTAAGCTCATTCTTCTTTGACAACGTTGGAAAGTCTTCCTCTAGGTCATAGGAAAGTTTGATTTTCCTACAATCATCTTCAAATCAAGATTTGTTTTCATCAAACACAACATCTCTACTTACAATAAAACCTTTGTTGCTTAGATTATATAGCCCATAACCTTTTTTATTAAGGTCATAGCCAATGAATATGCATTTCTCTACCCTTGGATCTAATTTGCCTTTGATTTTTGTGAAGGTATGTGTGCATATGCTATGCACCCAAAGATTCTACAATGATCAAGGCTAGGTCTTCTTCCATCCATGCTTCAGAAGGTATCATCTCATTTAATGCTTTTGATGGGATTCTATTGATCAGATAGGTGGCTGTGGATACATCCTCTACCCATAAGTAGTTGGGCAACTTCTACTCATTTAGCATTGACCTTGCAGCCTCCACTTTGGTTTATTTCTTCTCTCTACCACTCCATTTTGCTCTGGGGTATACTTGGTTGTAATCTCTGTAAGACAAAAGTTACACAATATAACACAAGAGCAATAGCAGAGAAGATAACAGATATAGGAGAATCTCAATAATTTTCTACTAGCACCAAGTACAAAGATGATGGCGTTGTCCACCCGTGCACTCTCAAGGTAGAGCTTAAATGGTGATCTAGACAACTCTAGAACGGGAGATACAAGGTAGAGGTATGCTGGCTGAACTCAGTGTCTCAGGTAGTGCAGAAGTCATGTATATATAGGATCATGGGTGGCCTGCCATGGACGGCTATACATGGGCGGTACAACGTGGGCGGCCACCACCCGCGTAATTGCCATACACGGCTTAGACTGGTTGAACCGACCTAACAAATATAAATGATTTCTGACTCCAACAGGGAATATTCCATGGAATATTCCCTTTACCGTCGCGCCGGGGGCCCTGCCCCCGGACCCCCACCAGGGGGCCAGCTGGCCCCCTGGGACCCCCCAGCTAGGGGGCCCGCTGGCCCCCTTGGACCCCCCAGCTAGGGCTACTCACCGCTGCCCCGAACCCCACAATTGGGGACCCTGGTAACTCCCTTTCCTTATAATACCTTACATGGTCCAATATGACCTTCATCCAACATGCAAGTTGGGATTCCCATCAATTGGGTAATGCACGCTTGGCTTCTCCTCATAAAGGGGGCCTTACAAAATGTGCATACAATCATGAGGGGTAGACATTGATCATATACTAACACCCCCCCTCAATGTTTACCGATGATAAATCAAGTAGGTCTCGGTCCTATGCCCATCTGCTGAAGATGCCTGTTGAGCTGCTCTCTTCCAAGTGCTTTAGTGAATATGTCAGCACAATTTGCCTCTGTTGGGCAATATTCTAGCTCCACAATTTCATCTTCAATTAGCTCACGAATGTAATGGTACTGTACTTCTATGTGCTTGGTGCGAGCATGAAATACTGGGTTCTTTGCAATAGCCATACAACTTTGATTATCACACTTGAGTACAGTTGGCATATTTGATGGAAAGCCTAGATCAGCAAGAATTCTCCTTAACCAGACTGCCTCACAAGAAGCAAAACAAGCTGCTTTGTACTCTGCTTCAGTGGAGGAGAGTGCGAGAGTTGGTTGCTTCCTACTTACCCAAGAAAATATTCCTGAACCAAGTGAGAAACAATATCCAGAAACTGATTTTCTAGAATCACAATCTCCAGCCCAATCTGAATCACAATATCCTTGGAGTGTATCACCTGTGGTATACAAAATACCAAAATCCAAGGTTCCTGCAATGTACCTTAGAATTTGCATTCCAGCATTCCAGTGACTCTCCTTAGGTTTGTTGGAAAACCTGCTTAACACTCCAACAGCATAGCAAATGTCTGGTCTAGTGTTGCACAGAAAAATAAGACTTCCAACAAGCTTCCTATACTTCTTAGCATCTACATCAGGCATGTTATCATCCATAGATAGCTTATGATTTACCTCCATAGGTGTGCTAGTTGGTTTGCACTCCATCATTCCAAATGCCTTGAGAATTTCTTTCGAATATTTTTGTTGTGAGATGAAAATGCCATCCTTCCTTTGCCATACTTCAATTCCCAGACAAAAATGGAGTAGACCTAAGTCTGTCATTTCAAACTCAGTTCCCAAGCTGATCCGAGTTTGATTGATGAGTTCCTGGTGATCTCCTGTAATGATCAAATCATCTATATATACAATGACGAGAACTAGCTTGCTATCCCTTTTTGTTACATACAAGTTAGCATCAGAAGTACTTCTTTCAAAACCCATGTTTTTGAAAAAATTATCTATCCGTTGGTACCAAGCCCGTGGAGCTTGTTTAAGTCCATACAAAGCTTTCTTCAACCTGCAAACTTTATCTTCTGAATTGGGCACCTCAAAACCTGGTGGTTGAGATACATATACCTCCTCCTTGAGGTGACCGTTCAAAAATGCAGATTTGACATCCATCTGGAAAATAGGCCAGGACTTTTGTGCAGCTACTGCAAGTACCGTCCGAATAGTTGTCATGCGTGCTGTTGGTGCAAAAGTTTCTTGAACATCAAATCCTTCAATCTGTGAAAAACCATGTGCAACTAATCGTGCCTTATACTTTTCTAATGTTCCATAAGCTTTATACTTAGCTTTCCAAATCCATTTAGTACCTATTACCTTCTTCTTTGGCGGCAAGTCGACTAGATCCCATGTATCATTTTTTAGTATACTATCATACTCAGACTGCATTGCCGCTCTCCAACCTGGATCATCAATGGCTTCTTCAATGGTGGTAGGTTCCTTTATCGAACCCATGATATCTGCCATTAGAGCCATGTTAACAATGTGTTCTGAGGCTCTTCTTTGCTCCTCTATTCTCTTTGATCTTCGTAATCCATCTGATGATGATTCTGGTACATCTACATGTGGATTGTGATCATCAAAGAGCTGTTGTGCCCACTTCGGTAGTGGCTTACGCTGTGCAGCTACAACTAGTTGGCATTTTATTGAGGAAATTTCTCCATCAGATGTTTCCTCCTCCTCAACTTTAACCTGTCTTTTGATAGGCACAAGGTGAGATATTTCTCCGTTTGATGAGATAGTAGATTTACCTTTATCTTCTACTAAGTATGGTCGTTCATCAAACACCACATCTCGGCTGACAAAAATCTTCCTTGCCTCAGGATCCCACAACCTGTATGCTTTAGACTCTTCACTATATCCTAGGAAGACACACTTTTTGCTTTTTGAATCCAACTTTGATCTTGTTGAATCAAGAATATGTGCATAACAAAAACAACCAAAAATTCTGAAATGCAAAACTGAAGGCTTTTTACCAGAATATGCTTCTTGAGGAGTCATCCCCTTCAGTGCTTTTGTGTAGCTTCGATTGAGGATGTAGACTGCTGTATTGACTGCTTCTGCCTAGAATGAATCAGGCATGTCTTGAGCCTTCAACATACAACGAGCCATTTCAACTACCGTCCTGTTCCTACGGTCAACAACGCCATTTTGTTGAGGTGTATGAAATGAGGTAAGTTGCCTTTTCACACCATGCTCCTTACAGTAATTGTTGAATTCTGTTGACAAGAATTCACCTCCTCTATCTGTTCTAAATTTCTTCAGTTTCCTTCCTGATTCATTTTCTACATACTTATGCCACGTTTTAAGTTTTTCAAAAGCATCAGCCTTCTCTCGAATGAAATAAACCCACATCTATCTACTATAATCGTCGACTAACAGCAAAAAGTAGAAAGATCCTCCTAAAGCAGGTGTAGACATTTTACCGCAGAGATCAGCATGTACCAACTCTAGAGGAGCTTGAGATTGATTGCTGCTCTCTCTTGGAAATGCCTTTCGTTGTTGCTTGCCCATCATACAAGCTTCACAAGGTTCCTGCAACTCTGAAAATGCAGGCAAATGAGCAACCATCCCTGTTCTTTGCATCTCCTTCAAAACTGCAAATCCGAGATGCCCAAATCTTTGGTGCCATAACCTGCTTACATCTTTATCTTCGGTAGCAGTTAAAGCACTTAACTCATACAAGTTATCCCGTCGTATCCCTATACCTACAACATTACCTGATGAATCCATGATTTCTGCACCACTCTTATTGAAGTGAACTTCAAGTCCACAATCTGTTATTGCAGAAACTGACAACAAATTTCTTTTGAGTGTAGGTACATAGAGAACATTGGATAACTTTTTCTCAACACCTGGAGAAGTGATAAAAGAGATGGTTCCAGTTCCTTCGGCTGGACACTTGGAGTCATTTCCCACCACTACATTGATGGATTCCCGCAGAGGCACTAGGGAACTATACCAATCCTTTTTACTGGTCATATGGCGAGAAGCTCCACTATCTAAAATCCATGGTTCATCAGCACGAGCTTGAGCAGATGAACATACCTCTTCAATAGCTACCCAAAGTTCCAGCTGTGTGTTGTTTGCAGACCCCAGTCGGGGCTGCTCACCGCTGCCCCGAACCCCACAATTGGGGACCCTAGTAACTTCCTTTCCTTATAATACCTTACATGGTCCAATATGACCTTCATCCAACATGCAAGTTGGGATTCCCATCAATTTGGGTAACGCATGCTTGGCTTCTCCCCATAAAGGGGGCCTTACAAAATGTGCATACAATCATGAGGGGTAGACATTGATCATATACTAACAATCTCTCTTTTTATTCCTCTCTCTTGGAGATAAAAATAAAAGTCATGGGATAAATATTCTCCCCCTCCATCTGACCTTATCCTCTTCAAGGTCTTACCTGTTTGATTGTCTACAAGTGCTAGATATTTCTTAAAACATGAGATCACTTCATCTTTTATGTTTCATAAAGTATAGTATTGTCCATCTGCTACAATCATCAATGAATGACACATAATACATGGATCCAAAGATTGAGGGCTCCTTGCTTGGTCCCCATACATCTGTATGGACTAGCTCCAATAGTTCTCCATGAATGTATCCCTTTTTTGTGAATGGTTAACTATGCCAAATTGACAAGCACTACATTTTTATATCATGTGTTGTTTGGATATGTTTGGTAGACCAAGCACACTCTGATCCCTACTGATTTGGTTCAGAGACCTTTCACCTATGTGAGCTAACCTCTTGTGCCAAATTTCCAACTGTGATAGGGTTTGACTACCATAATTGAACAATGCAATGTTTTTAGTATCTTGCAGCTCAAATCTAAATGATCTACCTGACTTTTCTCCTCTTCCTATCCTCTTGAATCCATGATGTGGATCCTGAACAAATGCTCCATTGTTTGTGAATCTGATCTGCAATCCTTTCTCACCAGTCTGACCTACACTTATGAGGTTTTTCGTGATAGTTGGCACATACAATAGCTTGATCAATAGGTTCATATTACCATCTGAAGCCTTCACATTTCCTATCTTCTCCACTCCATGCCTTGTGTCATCTCCTGTTTGAACTTCATGTCTACTCCTTGAATCTTCCAAGTCTAGGAGTAGAGCTACATTCCCTGCTACATGATTTGAGCAACCTAAGTCTATATAGGATACATGTTGATCTACTTTACCTTGCTTCATTGTCATGTTGATAAGAAGTAATGAATCCTCTTGAGTTTGATCATCTGCATAGTTGTTGTAGTCTCTCCTTCCTCTGTATCCTCCTTGATAATTATTGTTGTATGAGTTTTTGTTGTAGCCATTGTCAGTGTTGGATCTGCCTCTTGAGTGTCCATAGCCTCCTCTATTGTAACCTCTTCCTCTTTGGCTTCTAGGATTCCTAAAACAATTCTCATTAATGTGATTAGTTAAGCCACATATGGCACATTGAGAGGAGCTTTGAGTTCTCCCTTGCCTTGTCTTCCTCCTCTCCCTCTTCCTCTTGAGCCTCTACGTCTTCCTGCAAAGTTTGCTTGAGAAGTACTACCTTCATCATCAAACTTTTTGCCTTTTTCTTTGCTATCTTTATTCTTGTTCTTATCTGTATAGAGAGTAGAAGATTGATTACCTTTTGAGTTCTCTTCTTTCTTCATAAGCTTTGCCTCACATGTGAACAATTGTCCCATGAGGGTGTTGAAATCAAGAACATGCACGTCCATGTATAGGTCCATGGTTGTGGTGAAAGCTTCCCATTTGTCATCTACCTTTATTCCATTGATCACTTGCCTTACTATCTTCTTTTCATCAATGATTTCTTGAATGCTCCCAAGTTGATCTGCTATGTCCTTTATTTAAGTGAAAAAATCAATCACACCTTTCTTGGGCATCTTCTTGAGTGTGGTGAACTCCATCCATAGTTGATTCTTTCTTTCTTTGGTACTTGATGATAAGAATGCTTCAAGAGCATTCCAAGTTCCTTGTGAAGTCTTGCAACTCCTGGTATGTGGAAATAAAAAAATCAAAGATTGAGTTAAGAATATATGACCTTGCTAGAGCATCCTTTGAGCACCATGTGGTTAACCTCTCTTGTTCTTCTTGAGTTGGTTATCCTTTGCTTCTGAGGATTCGCATCGTCTCATCTCTAGATATGTAACCATAGAGGTATCTCCCTTGAAGATAAGCTTCCATTCTAAGTGACCAATATGAGTAGTTACCTCAATCCAATTTGTCTATGGATGAAGGAAATCCATCTCCCATGTTGATTTGTTGTTACTCTGATACCACTATGAGGAGATGGATAGATAGGTTCCAGATATGAGCTGGTGTTGCACAAAACCTGCTCTATACCTACCAAGTTAACTCCAAAGATGCTTAATACACTCCTTTAGCTTCAAAATAATGCATTTCAAACCACTAAGTCCTTTGAAGCATCATTCGCAACTGGTTGGATCAAAACAGATAACTTGCATATGCAAGAAATGTGAAGAAACCTTCTATTTTGGGAATAGATGTGCTCATTATTATATTCAGAGCTCACAACCTGGTATGAATTGACTAGTGAGCTTTTTCACACATCTAATTTTAGTGTGCAGCTAACTAAAACTAGTTATTTGATCAATGTTTCTATACCATACACTAAGAAATGAATCTAACAAAGGGGGTCATCTCGACTTCTCAGGATCTAAAAGGTATGCAGACACAGTCACATTCTATGCTTCATATCTTGAGCTCCTCTAAAACAAACTTAATGAAAATTGATATGCAAGTATTACATACTTCAATCTAATTCAATATAACTAACCCAAGTTAATGTACAACAAATGAGTGAGTACTGGAAGAGAAATTGATTCCACAAAATCACTGTAATAATGAAGATGCAATAGAGAATAGTAGACATAGATGTACTTGAAGAAATGTATCTAAATGTATATGCTAATGAGCATATGATACAAGGGAAATGTAGTGGACTGCTAATACATGAGATGAGATCAATGTATGCTCCCTGATGTAGCTTAATGTCTCTCAAAATAGCTCACACATCCCATGACTAAAAGAATGTGTGTTTATACACATGTTCTAAGTTTGAATTTTGAATTTTCCCTCACCTAAAAGTGATAATACACTTTAGAAACATGATTTATTTGATTCATTCACCAAATAAATCGTGCCTTGAGTCTTCTAAATCCATGAGATTCCATCTTCTTTTGACATTTACATTAATCCTAAGTAATTATGCCCAAAAATGATTAGCATAGGTTCACATGTAGTTCTCTCTTGTGAAGGGATAAATTGATGTGTAGTCCTATGGCTTTAACAATGCACTTAGGCTTGCTAATTACACCATCAGAGCACATGTGCCATCCAAATAGCTATAATGAATGAGTCTGCAAGAGGAGGCAGAAGTACATCATATGGTCGAGGAGTATCTCGATAAAGGACACATTAGATCAAGCTATTCACCTTTTGAGGCCCTAGTGCTTTTGGTTTGCAAAAAGAATGGATAATCGAGAATGTACATAAAGCACACATATTTGATGCCCCATATTGATGATATTCTAGATGCACTAAGAGGTGTACTGTATATAGTAAGATAGACTTAAAAGTGGTTATCATCAAATAAGAGTTAAGGATGATGATGTATATAAGATAACTTTTCATACTAGATTTGTTCGTTATGAGTATCTTGTAGTGCTTTTTGGTTTCAAAAATTTTCTAACTACTTTTATGATGCCCATGAAAGATATTTTTGTCCTTTTATTAGTCAGTTTCTAGTTTATTTTGTGGATGATTTTTAGTTTATAGTAAATTTTGAAAGAACATGAATATTTCATGTAAGTTTGTAAGATGTTGGATAAGAATACTTTGTAAGTCAACTAAAAAAAACATAGCTATGTTTATCTGAGATTGAGTACTTAGGAAATATAATTTCAGCAAAGGGAATTATAATGTATCCACATAAATTTTTTGTGATCCTTAGTTGGTCAAGTCCTTAGAATGAGGGCCAACTGTCATCATTCTTAGGAATACTAGGCTTCTATCAAAAATTCATTACTAGTTATTCACACGTAGCTGCACGAGTGATAGATTTATTGCAGAATAGTCAAAATTTTACATGGCACAATGCAAAACAACAAGATTTTGATGCATTGAAATAAGAATTTTCAAGTTCCTTAGTATTGTTGTGGCAGATCCATAAAAACCTTTTGAGTTCAAAATTGATGCTAGTGGCATCGCAATTGGTGTAGTTTTGATTCAAGATGGCAGAATAGTTGCTTTTGAAGGTAGGATACTTTCTTCGTCCGAGAGAAACTAGGCTATCCATCAACAAGAACTTTATGCACTAGTTCATGCTTTAAAGATTTGATAGCATGGGAAAAGTTTCAAAGCATACACACATCATTACACATTGAATTTTTGTTCCTAGCGTGATCTTTAGGGGTGAGAAGGTAGATGGGTTGAGTTAGTGCAAGAACTTCACATGGAAATTCTATATAGAAAAGGCAAGAGAAATACAATTGCAAATGGATTATCTTGTATTTTGCATCAAATTAGCTTCATGGTTCTGCACGGTGATTTAATTCAAGATATCAAAGATTCATAGATTGACGATGACTACTATTAGTCCATAATTAACAAGTTAACAAACAATAATGAGGATAAAGCATTCACTAATTTTTGATTTGAGCAAGGTTTTCTCAAGAGAAAAGGAAAGATTTGTGCACCTAATTGCCAAGAAGGGAAGCTCAGGAAAAAGGTTATCTTTGAGAACCATGATGTACCTTGTGTGGGACATCTTGGCATTAAGAAAACTTTATAGTTGATTAGATGCACTTTTTGGTTTCCAAAGATGGTCAGATATGTAAACAATTATGTAAGTCAATGTCTTAAATGTCAACTGAATAAATTAGAGAGGATAATCCCTCCACCTCTACTACAACCATAGGAAATACCACAAAACCGTACCATTGGGACAATATTTCCATGGACTTCATAATGTGTTTTCCTAGGATACCACGCCAAAGAATTCTATTCTTGTGGTGGTCTATCATTTGATCAAATTGGCACACTTTATTCCTACTAAGGAATCAATGGAAGCTTCATTATGTTACCATTAGTGTTCATGTGAAAGGCTGAATGGTAGCTCGACACTTTTTGTATATGTTCTTCAATAAAACATATAGTGGCCTTGTCAACCAAGTTTGACCCCATTTGTAACACCTAAGAAATCTATGTTCTCTGTGTACTGTGGTTTTCCACGTATTCTGCATGCTTGTGTGGAGTATTGTGTGTGGCATCTAGAGCTTGTTTTTCTATTGCATGATATACAGGATTAGCAGCCAAATGAAGTGAACTAGTGTTGTCTCCAAAAATCATTGGAGTGTAAGAATGTAACCCCAAATCTATGTAGAGTTGTTTGAGATACATAGCCTCTTGTGTTGCATTTGCTAAGCGTCTATATTCTGGCTCTGTAGATGACAATGCCATAGTTGGTTGCTTCTTTGATGACCATGATATTAGCTTTGATCCTGCAAAAGACAAGTATCCTCAGGTGCTCCTATCATCCTTGGAGCAAGCCCAATCTGCATCAGACTACATCTTTATGTCCAAATCAGAAGTGAATGGGTAAAATAGCCCTTCATTTATGGTACCCTTTAGATATTTTAGGATCCTCTTGGTAGCTTCCAAGTGAGGTTTCCTTGGTGTATGCATAAACTGGCTTAATGTACTTAGTCCATAACATATGTCTACTCTTGTTAGGGTTGCATAATTGAGACTCCCAACAAGCTTTTGGTATCCTGTAACATCTTCAAGAAGTTCTCCCTCATGAGAACTAAGTTTGTGGTTGAGTTCCATGGGTGTACCTGCAATTTTGGTGTTCTCAATCTTGAATTTCACCAGCATATCATGAATGTACTTCCTCTGAGTCATAAACACACCAAAATCTATGTATACAAGTTCTAATCCAAGAAAGTATGTTAACAAACCAAGATCACTGATTTTAAACTCTTTCATCATTTGAGCTTTAACTTGCTTGATGCCATTGGCATCATTCCCTGTAATGATAATTTCATCCACATAGACACATAAGTAAATAACTTCTGAGTTAGTCTTCTTTATGAATAAAGAAGAAGTTTCTTTGCTAGCAACAAATCCTTGATCCTGTAAATATGTGACAAGCCTATGGTTCCAAGCTCTCGGATCTTGCTTTAGACCATAGAGTGCTTTCCTTAGCTTCTATACATAACCTGGTTTGTCCTTATCTTCATATCTTGGTGGTTGAGCCATGTACACTTCTTCTAAGATCCATCCATTTAGGAATGCATTCTTATTATCTAACTAATATAGGCTCCAATTTTTAGAAGTAGCAACACTTACCAAAACCCTAATTGTTGACATCTTAACCACATGTGAAAAAGTTTCTTCATAATCCACTCCATGGGTTTGAGTAAACCCTTTTTCCACTAGCCTTGCTTTGTACCTGTTTATAGAATCATTTGAATTTTTCTTGATTTTATATATCCATCTGGATCCTATTACCTTCATGCTTGGCTTCTTGGGAACCAAATCCCAAGTATTGTTTTCCTGATTCAACTTCTTCCTACATGGCTTCTCTCCATTCTGTCTTCTCATTGGCTTCTTCAAATGAAGAAGGTTCTTTTATCATAGAGTCTTTAGTAATGTACACATAATTCTTAGTGACTAATGATGTGTCATAGCCATATCTTATGGGTTTTTTACTTTCCCTTTGAGATCTTCTGAGTGCTTGGTTGGAGGACTCTGGAATGTCTTCCACTTGCTTGGACTTGGTCTTGCATTTTGACTTCCAAGCCTTGAATTCAATCTATTCTTCATCCTTCGAATTGACATCTTCTGGTATTTGTTGATTTTCTTGAGTGAAAGTTAGAAAATCACTTTCCAAATCATAAGGTAACTTGATCTTCCTCCAATCATCTTCAAACCATGAATTATTTTCATCAAACACTACATCCCTACTAACTGTAAAACCTTTGTTAGTGGGATTTCATAACCTATATCCCTTCTGGTTTTGGACATAGCCAATGAATATACACTTTTCAACTTTTGGATCAAGCTTCCCTATAATTTTTCAGGGAATAAGTGCATAAGCAATGCACCCAAAGGTTTTACAATGGTCCAATGAGGGTATCATGCCATTCCATGCCTCATATGGTGTCATTCCATCCAAGGATTTGGATGGGAGCCTATTAATCAAGTATGTTATTGTGGAAATAACCTCTACCCATAGGTAATTTGGTAGTTTCTTTTCATTCAACATTGATCTTGCAGCCTGTACTATCAATCTATTCCTCCTCTCTGCCACTCCATTTAATTCTGGAGTGTATCTTGTTGTGACCTCTCTCTTTATACCTCCGTCCTGAAAGAATGATTCAAATTCATGTGAAAAGTACTCACCACCTCCATCAGATCTACTCCTCTTCAAGCTTCTACCTCTTTGGTTCTCCACCAATGCCAAATACTTTTTGAAACAAGTAAATACTTCATCTTTATGTTTCATGAAGTAAAGAATTGTCCATCTATTGTAATCATGTATAAATGAAACATAGTACCTTGAACATGAGATGGATGGCTCTCTGCTAGGACCCCATACATTAGTGTGCACAAGCTCTAAGTAGTCTTCATACATGTACCCTTTTATGTTGAACGGTTACCTGTGAACTTTGCCAAATTGGCATGCTCCAACATTTGTAAATCATGTTTTGCTTGGATACATTTGGAATGCCAAACACACTCTGATCCCTGCATATTTGTTTTAGTGTTCTTTCACCTATGTGACCTAGCCTTTTATGTCATATCTTGAGTTCAGATAGGGTTTTATCCCTATAGTTGAAGAGTGCAATATTTTTGGTATCTTTAACTTCAAATGTAAAGATTCTACCAGATTTCTCACCTTTTGAAATCCTCTTGAAGCCTTGTTGAGGATCTTCCACATATGCCCCATGCCTTGTGAATTTGACCTATAAGCCTTTCTCAACAATCTACCCAACACTGATTAGATTTTTTGTTATGGTTGGCACATATAAAACCTTATTTAAGAGGTTCATGTTACCATCAGAAGCCTTGACATTTCCAATTCTCTTAACAGAGTGTTTAGTGTCATCACCTGTCTGCACTTCATGCTTCCCTTTAGGTTCTTCAAGATTAGATAGCAATGCTACATTTCCAGCCACATGATTGGAACAATCAGAATCAATATAGAAAAGGTATCCATCATCTTTACCTTGCTTGGATGTCATGTTCATGATCAATAATGAATCCTCTTGGTGTTTTGTGTAGTTGTTATAATCTCTTCTACCTCTGAAGCCTCCTTGGTAGTTGTTGTTGTAACCTTGATTGTAGGTATGATGGTAGTTACTTCCTCGATTGTTGAACTTGCCTCTGGATTATCCATAGCTTCCTCTATGGAAGCCTCTTCCCCTCTGATTCCTTGTGTTCTTGAAGCATTCTTCTGTGGTGTGATTGGTTAGACCACAAATATTGCAAGGTGAAGTGTTGTAAGATCTCCCTGTGCCTTGCTTTCCTCCTCTACCCCTTCCTCTATTACCTCTTCCTCTACTTGTGAAGTTCACTTGAGAGGTACTAGCCTCTTCTTCATTCATTTTGCCTTTACCTTTATCCTTACTTTTATTTCTATCTATATAAAGGGTAGAAGATTGATTACCTCTAGAGATTTCTCTATTCTTGTTGAGCTTTGTCTCGTGGGTGAAGAGTTGCCCAATCAAGGTGTTGAGGTCAGGTATCGGCATATCCATATAAAGTTGCATTGCTACGGTGAAGGACTCCCACTTATCATTAGCTTTGATGTCATTTATGATCCCCTATTATGTGTTCTTCTTCTATCTCCTCTCCAATGCTTGCAAGTTGGTCAGCTACATCCTTCATCTTGGTCACATAGTCAACTACACTTTGCTTTGGTTGTTTTTTCAGGGTTGTAAGCTCCATCCATAGCTGGTTCTTCCTAGCTCTTGTATTTGATGAGAAGTATGAAGAAATTACTTCCCAAGTCTCTTGGGAAGTCTTGCAATTCCTAATGTGAGGTAAAAAGAAATAAGATATTGAGTTAAGTAGATAGGACCTTACAAGAGCATCCTTTGCACACCATGTAGTCAACCTTTCTTGTTTTTCCCTTGTGGGTTTATGTTTGCTCCTGAATGTTGGCATTTCTGCATCTCCTGAGATGTATCCATGGGAGGTAGGCTTGCATCCTTAGTGACCATGCTGGATAGTTTCTTATGTCCAATTTGTCAATGAATGATGGAAATCCATCTCCCATCTTGTTTCTTGTTGCTCTGATACCACTGTTGGAGGAGATGGTGGATAGTCTTCAGAGATGAAGTGGTGCTGCAAAACCCTACTTCATACCAGCCAAGAACAAGTGGTGGAGATGTAGTAGGCCCCTTTAGCTTCCTAATGATCACAAATAATCACTTATGTGGTTTTGAACATGATCCACTAATCAATGGATCAAAACAGATGAGTGGAAAGTTGATCCAAGATCATAGACTTGCTATTTTAGTCTCTGCACATGTTCAATAGAATGAGCAGTGCTCTCAACCTGCTAGCAATTAGCCAAATTCCTTTTGGTGGTATCTAATTAACTTGATAGATACCAATCATGATGTATTTCAATAAAAAAGATGTACTACACACTGAGAATGATGCTTAGCAAGTTACAGGACTTGCTCGACATTTTTGGGGTGCTTCGAACTACATAACAAAGAGTAATGATGTGAAGATATCTCGTGATTAAGAGAACCAATTATAATGAAACTTTGTAGCTATGAAGTAGACATTATGGTGGTTCTATAGCACTTTAAATCACATCAAACGATCAACCATGCACTAAGAACAAGCTCTAAGAAGTTCACTATTCTGAGATGATCATAACAGAGAAGTGAAGTAGAGATATGATCAATGTGTATGTATTAAATCACATACTAATACAATTTCATTGGCAATATTAAATTGCACAATGTGAGGGTAGTGAAGTGGCTATGAGATGAGCACACTAATCACTTAAGTCCCTCTCAAAATGATCTCAGAATTGGGCTCTTCTAATCTGCTCTTCACTATGAGTTTTTTTATCCTCTTTTATAATTGAAATTGGAGAAAAGCTTTAAATTCGAATTAAAATTCTCACCTAAAAGTAAGTCATAAACTATAGATTTATTCTCTCATCAATTAACTCGAGATTTAGATTCCATCTAACTCCTCGCGGAATTAGTGCATCTAACTTATGCACTTTTACATGGGTAAAAGTAATTGACTTTTACAAAGGAATGATCATATGTGACTACATGGAATACATGCTAATTATCCAAGTATGTAGGCTTGGATTCTCTTACACCAACAACCATCATCATGGGATATGTTTTGCACAACTATTAGCAATAGTACACCTAGTGGTAAACTCTTCTATGATGACATATGAGGAGCACTCTTGAATGAGAAGATTCATAGAAAATCTATGGTTGGTACTTAGAGTGGAGCCGCATGCAATGTTCATGATTCTTACAAAGAAAGAATCAACAACATGACAGGATCAAGAATAAAGAAAAGAATGGTCAACAAAATAAGAGTAGAAGTAAATTAAGGAAAAGGGATATTGAATGCCGTTATTATCATAACAAAGAATACATGAAGAAAGACTACTATGCATTAAAGAATGCTAAAGGTAAAGGATAGAATGTTGATAGGCATGTTAAATAGATACTTACACCATGTACTTAGATTATGGAAATTGAAGAAATCAATGCTATTTTTTATGATGCTAATGTGTTGATACTTGATAGTACTGTGCCTACTAAGGCTTTTATGGATGATTCTCTTTGCCACACATGGTTGTTAGATTCTGCTGCTTCTTTCCATGTGACACAACATAGAAAATGATTCTCTGCTTATGCAACAAATTCTCTTGTTACTATGAGAATTGGTGACTCTTACCAGTGTGATGTTGTCAGGATTGGAGATGTGGTTTTGCACTTCATTGATGGGTTAAAATTTACTATGAATAATGTATGTGATGTACCTCAGCTATCATGCAGTTTGATGTCAGTTGGTCAACTTGATGACCTTGGTTACAAGGTGGTCTTCTATGCTTAGTCCTTTTGCATATCAAAGGGTGATATGGTTATTGCAAAAGGAAGCAAAGTTGGCTCACTTTATCATTTATTTGTATCATTGAAAGAACACTTGTTACCTGTTAGTGAATAGGCTATGACTTGTATTTGACTTGACCATTTAAGCCATATATCTCCTAGTGGAATTGAAAATATTTCTCGCTCTGGCTACTTACATGTGTTATCTTTCTCTCATTTTGCATTTTGTGAGCATTGTCAACATGGAAAGCAAACTAGGAATGTGATAAGATGCACATTGACTCTTCAATTCAGTCTTTAGATCTGGTTTATACAAATATGGTCCTATGCCCACAAGGACAATATATGGTTCTCTTTACTTTGTCACTTTCATACATGATGCTGCTAGAAAAGTCTGAGTATATCCTATCAAATCAAAGGATGAGGTATTCCATACTTTTAGAAAATGGATTGCTTCAACGAAGAATGAAAAAGGAACTAAGTGAAAGGCTTTACATTTGGATAATGGGGGTGAGTATACCTCACATGAATTCATCCTTTTTTGTCAGTCTAGAGAAATTCATAAGAGATTTTATAGCTCCTTATAACCTAGTACAAAACGGTATATCTAAAAGGATGAATAGATTTATTCAAGATAGAGTAGTTTTCTTGCTGCATCATGCAAAGCTTTCTCAAGGCTTTTGGGCAAAAGCAGTATTGGCTACAACTCATGTGATTAACTATTCACCTAGTACTACCAAAGGTCTGAAGGTGGCACAAGAGTTATGGATAGGGAAGCCACCATATTATGATCATCTTCGAGTTTTTGGGTGTGAAGCATATGTTCATATACCCAAGAATCTTAGACACAAGTTGAACCATAAGTCAAAGAAATGCATTTTTTCTTTGATATGCTCAAGAAGATTTCTCCCAACAAAAATGACAAAAGGAGCTCAAGAGTGAGAGAGAGAGAGGGTTAAAGAGAGGGCAAGAGATAGACATCATATTAGGAGCACACTCGAGAACACACACATTCAGGTATGTACACATATGCATACATAAACACACACATACGCTCATGTATACACACACATAGAGATACACACACATATATACATAAACATACACACACAAATACACTCACATGCATTCATACAGACACATACACATATACACAGACACATACACTCACATACACATACACTCACATACACATATATATACACATGCATACACATAGATACACATACATACACATATCCATACAGACACACATATATTCATCCACACACATACACATATTGTACATCTGATGGATGTTAAGGAGACTCGTTCGTGCAGGAAGAATCTCTCATTTGGACCAATCAAGCTATTTTTGAAGCCATGGAACTCTTGCAAGTTTGGGGCCAACCATAGGAGGCAACAAAGTAATCGACTAGGAAGAACTGTGTCATCGGATTGTGAAAGTCATCTTGCCTTTGGATTCTGGAAACAACCACAAAGAAATGCACCTACGATCTCTAGAAGTAAGCATCAACTAGGTTAGACCTGAGTGCCACCCAAAAGATTGTTACGTGACCGTGACAATCCAGATGTTGGAGAAGCATTGAAGAGAGGGACATTAACTATAGCTAACATTCTCACCGCAAGCGAATGGTCACCATCTATAACCTCATTCTGGGGGGTCCGAATCCAAGACATTGGTATCCCTCAAGCGTGCGAATGGAACAATTAGGAATCAAAGATATTGTGACATAACATGATAAAGCTAGGAATTTTTAGTATAAAAGAAGGTGTTTGGATGAAGCGTGGGCATCATGGGAGATACACATATATGAGAGGGGATGCTCACAAATGATACACAAGGAGAGAGATGCACATAAGGAGACAAATGCATCTGTGCAAGACACACACTACGAATACATGTGGATCTAGAAGCTTTAGAGGTAGGTAGCATATGATGCATGAATGAAGTTCGAAGAAGTTAAAAGGTAGAGTGAGAGGATAAAGGAGAAACAATTGAAGGATAGATGGGTAGAGGCTTAGGGGAGGAGGCAAGGGTTGTGAGCTAGGATAGTTGATGGTTCTTGGAGGATTAGAGAAGATTCCTAATGGTGTCAAGAAGGAAGATGACCGTGATGATAGTGGGTGGTGAGTGTTGATTGAGTACCATTGTAGCTAATACAACACCTGCATTAGAGGGATGACAGTTAGAGAAGCTTGGGTAGCAACATCGAGCAAAAGATAGCATTCATTGGAGTCTGACCTTCAAAGTGAGGGTTGCTGGGTTTGGTGTTCTAGAAGGTCTACATGTAGGGTACAAGTGTGTCGCCACCAAACTACGAGAGGTTGGGGACCAGCGAGGTGGTGATTCTTGCATTAGGGCTGGTCAAAGGCAACCCATGGACGATGACATATGGGAAATTAGCAAGCTTCCACTTTTGCCCCTCAAACTCAGAGACAAAGAAAGCTTCTTCCTTCCTTCTAGCCCTATAGTGGTTCCGTGGATGGTGGAAAGGACACCAAGGTTCAAAAGGTGCTAGTAGCTGTGACATCACATCCCATTTAGTATAAACATTTTTATTACTTTCCTAAGGATCTTTGAGGGGTTTGTATTACTTTACTACTCTTAAGGCCTCAGTTCAATTACTCATGATGATCAATTGCCATTCTTGTTGTGCTCCTTTTGGGAAAAAAAATACAAGGAGCACAAATATCATAAAGACATTCTCTAGTACTCATGGACAACATCCAATAAGTGTTGATGTTACGATTTCAATGAGGGGACCAATAGAATCATGTTCCCACAAACCACGGGCATGGTCAACAAGAGTTTCTCTATGGCTCATTCTCGTTCATGTTGAGTAGTTTTTTTTTCAGTATACTCTCATCATCTTCAATGGATAGGAATTTCTTATAGAGACAAACCTTTAATTGAAACTATGCGTTATTTTACCGTTCTTGGATGTTTATAAAATGAGATGATGGAAACAGACACTATTTGGAAGGAGAAATGTAACTCTTTATTCACTTTTTCAAGGCATTGATTGAGATTATGAATCGTCTACTTTTGCGCATGTGAGAGACATAAATTTCCCATGTTCAAAGCCATCTATCTACAACTCTCTCTCAGATCTCACAACATAGGTGTTAGCTGTTGAAAGTCACCACTCTTCCATTCAAAATCTCAAAATCGCATGTAAATTGGTAAGCATACTCGGGGCCATCAGTTTGTTCATAACAACTTTGCCCTATGACATTGAGATTTTTATTTGATCTCATTTCAGCCTCTAAATGCACTATTGCAACGATTATGCAGGCATTATTTTCTTTTTGTGTCAAACATATACATAGTTTTCGATTCGCCAGTACAAGCGTCTCGAAGTTTGCTACAAGTCTAGTAGAGCTCAATTGGGCATCTTTGTTCAACTTTTTTGTCCAATTTAAGTGCTTATGTGCTTTAAAATAGTTCTTGGTTATGGCTAAAAAATTTGTTAGCACGTAAAATGGACACCCTTCATTTTGATCAAGGGGGGAGTACAAGTCTTCTGATTTTGATACATTTTTTGGCTAAGCATGGGATAAAAAATAAGTGTACAATTCTATATACACATCAAAAAATAAAGTTCCTAAGAGGAAGTATAGATATCTCATGGAAATGTCTAGGTGTATGGTGAAAATTAGTTAGGATTTCACACATAGCTTTTGGCTTGAGGTTGTAATGTCTGCAGCATATGTACAAATTTTCCAACCAAAGAATTTTAGTCTATCACTCCATATGAGTCTTGGCATAGTCGCAAGCCATTTATTGCTCATCTGTGTGTTTTTGGTTGTCTAGCATATGCATTATTGCCTTAGTAAAATTTCAAAGAATTGGATGATAAGACTATGAAATCTATTCTTGTTGGATATAGTTCTGAAAGCAAAGGTTATCATTTGTATCACCTAGATACTAAACACACGTTAGTTTATCGTGATGTTTTTCTATGAAAGAAACAATTCATCCCTTGCTTTCATGTAGGAAGGAGACACGAGTCAGATCAAAGGATGTATATGACACTTTGCTACCTCTTTTTACAAGTGGACATCCAAATGTTGCTCTAGTGAGGGAATCTCTCAACCTTTGCATTTTTCAAATGAAGATGTAGATCATTCTATCTCAGATGCAAATTTACATGATGCACTTATTGATTAGAGAGCCACATTAAAAAGACAAAAACTATTCCTAAATGGATGGTTTATACTTTGAGCGATAGCAAATTAGATGCACCTTTGTCATATCATACTCGTTTAGGTGCTTATAAAGCTTCTTGTGCATCAAATTATTATGAAAAGAATTCCTCTACTCTTTTTTATGAGAAGAAGCTTGTTTCTTTCTATGAAGCAAAAGAATTGGAAAATTAGATAGCTTCTATGAAATTAGGATATAATACTATTATGAAGAATGATACTTGCTCCTTATGTGATTTTCCTCCTTGAAAAAAGTCCATTGCCACTGAATGAGTGTACAAGTTGGAACCTAAGCCTAGTGAAGTAGTTGATAGGTATAAGGTTAGGCTTATTGTCAAAGGTTATACTCAAGAAAAGGGCATTGATTTTGATGAGAACTTTTCTCCCACATGCCTAATGACAATTGTTCATAGCATTTGTGCACTTGTGGGTCATCATGGTTGGAATGTACATGAGTTGGAAATTAAAACTAAATTTCTAAATGGTGACTTACATAAAGAAGTGTATGTTTAGCTGCTTGGTTTTGTGTGGAAAGGGCATGAAGATAAAGTATGTAGTATGCAAAAGGCATCATATGGATTGAAGCAAGCATCAAGTGTTTGGTCCCAAAAGACACATGCCTACCTGCTAGCACATGGATTTGAGATTATGTATTCCTTATCGTTGTTGTATATGTTGATGACATGCTGCTCATTGGCCCTAACAAGAAGCATGTTGCTGAATTCAAGGTTGATCTGCATGCCTCTTATGAGATGTCAGATTTGGGGCATTTGCACCATTATTTGGGCATTTAGTTTATGTAACTTGTTGGGGAATAGCACTATGTCAAACAAAGTACATTGATGTATTATTGCAATGTTTATACTTCAAGATTGCAAACCTATTGCCACTCCCATGGAAACATGTTTACACTTGATTCTTCATGATGATGGAGATGCATTTTATGTTGTTCTTTATCAGCAAGTTGTTAAATGCTTGATTTACTTATGCATAACCTAACCTGATATTCAGTTGTGTGTGTCTCAGATGAGTAGGTTTCTGCATTGCCTGAGTATTAAGCATTGGTAGGTAGTGAAGCCCATCTTTTGCTACTTGATTGGTTCCCAACCACTTTGATTATTTATCCCAAGGGAGGATCATTCTCACTAGAGTTTCATGCTCTTTCGCACTCATATTGGGTTGCTTTTTATGACACTTGTGTGTCTACTAGTGGTTTTTGCTTCATGATTAGTAGCTCATGCATATCTCCATTAAGAAAGGCGAAACCTACTATGGCCATTTCTAGTTGTGAGGTTGATTATAGGGAAAGTTTCATAGCAACTAATTAGTTGTGTGGCTAAGATGCCATTTGGCTGATTTGGAATTTGGTAAGTCTTCTACCATTTCCATGTTTAGTGACCTTAGAGTGCATTGGAAAATGTGAGGAGCCCTATGTTCCATGCTTTTACAAAGCAAATTGAGGGGCACTATCTTTATGTCAAGAAGAAACTCTTTGTTGGAGATATTTGTTTTTCTTATGGTCCCAAAGAAGATAATGTTCAAACTTTTTGACAAAGGCTTTGCCTAGAGAGAAGGTTGAACCTTTTTGCAAAGGTTTGGGCTTACTTCCTTTTGCATATTGATTTCGTTTCACATAGCTTGGCACTTCCTTATAGATGAGTGCCAATTCCTTGCCCTTGTTCACCACATCACTCCCAGAGGGGATTTGATGATATGTTTTGGTAGTGATGTGTGAACACATAGACTATCAGGGTACTTTTTTACCTCTCTAGTACGTTTTTTCTCTCCTTGGCTTGTATATATGCCTATAACCCTAATAGGTCACTTATCCTTTCAACATTCACTTGGTAACACACAATGTGTTGCATTGTTCTCCAAGTTTCTTCTTCTTCCTTGTGTTGTTTGCATGTTTTCACAGTCCTCGAACTAAAACATACATAGACACATACATATACACACACACACACTCTATATATATATATATATATATATATATATATATATATATATATATATATATATATATATATATATATATATATATGTGTGTGTGTGTGTGTGTGTGTGTGTATCTTTGCCTCTCTCTTTCTCTTTCTTTCTCTCTCTCTCTCTCTCTCTCTCTCTCTATATATATATATATATATATATATATATATATATATATATATATATATATATATATATATATATATATATATATATATATATATATATATATATATATATATATATATATATATATGTGTGTGTGTGTGTGTGTGTGTGCGTGTGTATATAAGGGAAGGATTAAATAATCACCATGACAACATGAAGCATGAATGGCCTCAGAGGTACTCTCACTCACACCTCTATAGACTAAAGCTCTGAATTTTCTTGGATATCTACATAAAGGTATTTAGTCAATGGCTGTGGCTCAAAGCAATCATGTATTCCATATGTTGGCTATTCAGGATAAATTGGATGGTACTAATTACCTATGGTGGGCATATATAATGCATCATGTATTGGTAGAAAAAGGGTTGTGGAATACCATGAAAACTCTTGAAAAATGACCTACTACACGTACAAATATAGTTATTGAAGGTGATGCAAATGGCATTGAAGATGATGATCTTTAATCTCTTGTTCATGCTACAGTTCATGTTGCACATAGTGTAGAGCAACTTAATTGGGATGAAAAAGATGTTCAACCACATGATTTGACAGCTTTTTTTGTAAAATGTACCATTGTCCCTCGCATTTGATCTTGCAAGACAACAAAGGATGCTTGGGATACAACTTTATGCCAAACAAGAAATGAGGCTCATGTTGCTTACCTCTGAAAAGAGTTAGAGAATGAGCACATGAATGAAGGAGATCTTATGTATAATTTTTTGATAAAGATTAAAGTTTTGAAGGAGCATTTGATTTCTATTGATGAATTTTTACCAGATAGTTCACTTGTGTAGATTGTTCTCGATAGTCTTCTAAACTTATATCACCAGTTTTGCTTCTATTCTTTGATTGATGATAAAAGGCAATCCAAATGCCTTAACATTTGAGGATTTAGACCTTGTTTTGTTGTAGGAAGACCAGTAAAGGTAGAATAGGTCAATTATGTGTGTTGCAGATCAAGTTTTCTTAGCTAATTAGAAGGGCAAAGGTAAACGGAGCTCATCTACTAGTAAGCTGAAATATGCTAATGCTACACTATCAAAGAAGGAAGACAAAGATGAGAAGAAAAGAGAAAAGCAAAGACGATTTTGCAAATACTGTAAGAGAAATTATCATTTCATAAAGATTTTATGTAAATTAGCTACAAAAGAGGCAAAGAAGAAAGAGGCTAGAATGGTTGTTGCAAAGGCCTCTATATCTAAAACAAAATCTGCTAATCTTGTTCAAAATGAAGAATGGGCATTTACTATTGTTTGTAGCTATGAACCATCTTCTCATGAGTAGTGTATGTCTCCAGTAGACTCATATGTTTGATACTTTGATAATGGGACAGCCAAACATATTACCTCACAATGTAGTTTCTTCAATTCGGTTTAGCCTATCCCTACACAAAATACTTTCAGATGTGCTAACAACTCCTCTCATCCTGTAATGGGTGTTGGTAAGATCATTTTGACTACTTTTGATGGTAGTTCTTTCACATTGTGAGATGCTTTGTATGTGCCAAAAATCAAGAAAAATCTATTGTTAGTTTCACCATTAGCTAAGATTTGTTTGGTTTTCAAATTTGTTGATGACTGATTTATAGTCCATGATCTCTCAAATGGTGATGTTGTTATTTCTTCTCACATTTTATGTCATGTGGTTGTATAAGCTCATAGAATATGTGAAATTTGTGAATGATTCAACATGTGTTTGTCCAAGATTCTTAGGCTATTCAAGATTCAAATATTTGGCATGCACGCTTTGGTCGTCTGAATTTCACTAGTTTTCTTCCCTTGTAGAAATCTGAAATGGTGTTCCCTCTGCCCAAACTTGAGGCACCTTCCAAACGTATTTGTGAAGGTTGTATTTTGGGAAAATTGCAGCATTCCTCCTTCCCAAAAGATGGTTGAGTTTGAGATGCTCATAAATTGCAGCTTTTTTGTAGTGATGTTTGTGGTCCTATGTAGACACCTTCATTTGGGAATTACCTATACTTCATGACTTTTATTGATGATTTCTCCAAGCATCCATGGGTGCATCCTTTGAAAGAAAAGTCCAAAGTATTTATGTGCTTCAAACAGTTCTTGGTTATGGTTGAAAATCTATCATCATATAAATTGGGCACCCTCCGTTCCGATTGAAGGGAGTACATGTCTTTTAATCTTAATGCATTTTTGGCTGAGTATGGGATAAAACATCAATTTATAGTGACGTATACACCTTAAAAAAATGGATTCATTGAAATAAAGAATAGGTCTCTCATGGAGCTGGCGAGGTGTATGGTCAAAAGTTAGGCTTACCACATAGAGGTTGTTATGTGTGCAACATATGTACTTAACAGGTGTCCCACCAAAGCACTACAATTGATCACTCTATATGAGGCTTGGCATGGTTGCAAGCCATCTGTTACACATTTTTGTGTCTTTGGTTGTTTTGCATATGCATTAGCATCTTGGATGATAAAGCAGTGAAATGTATTTTTGTTGGGTACAGCTCACAAAGAAAAGGCAATAGTCTGTATCATCCACACATTAAACACATTTAGGTTAGCCCTAATGTTTTTTTTTGTGGAAGATGCAATTCAAGCATTACTTTCATGTACCGATGAAGGATATGAATGACATGTTCTAGCCTCTTTTTATAGGTGGATAATCAAGTGCTAGTCCAAATGAGGCCATTTCTTAGCCATTACAGGTTTCACATGATGGTAAAGATAATTCATTTCTAATGCAGATTTACATGATGCACTTATTGATGAGAGAGCAGACATAGAAGAGGCAAAAACTATGCTCAAATGGCTAGTGCAGACTTTGAGAGATAACAAATTAGATGTACCTTTCTCATAGCATACTCGTTTAGGCTCTCATAGTGCTTCACTTGCATTAAATTGATATGCAATGGCTATCTCTAGTCTTTGTGATGAGAATGAGTATGTTTCTTTTGATGAATCATAAACTCAAAAAATTGGATGGCTGTTATGCAATCACAATATGATGTGATTATGAAGAAGGGTATTTGTTCTTTATGTGATTTGTCTCCATGCAAAAAGGCCATTGGTACTAAATGGGAATACAAGATGAAACATAAGCATGATGGAACAATTGATAAGTATAAGGAGAGGCTTGTTGCCAAAGGTTATGCTCAAGAGAGAGAGGCATTCATTTTGATGAGATCTTTGCTCCCACATGCTGAATGACCATGATATGTAGCATTTGTGCATGTGGAGCTCATCATGGTTGGAATCTACATCAATTGGACATTAAAATTGCATTTTTAAATGGTGACTTACATGAAGAAGTGTATGTATTTTAGCCCCATGGTTTTATGCAAAAAGGGCATGAAAAGAAATTATGCAGGTTGAAAAAGGCAATATATGGTTTAAAGCAAGCACCACGAGCTTGGTACAAAAAGGTACATGCATACTTGATTGCATATGGTTTTGAGAACAAACCATCTGAGAGCACCTTATATGTTAAGCATGCAGATGATGTACTTCTGATCATTGTTGTATATCTTGATGTATATCTTGAGAAGCACATTGTGGAATTTAAGGTTGATTTGCAAGACTTTTTTGAGATGTCAGATTTGGGTCATTTACATCATTATTTTGAAAATTTCATTCAGTTTATGCATGTTGATGGGGGAATAGCTTCGTGTCAAAAAAAAATTATATTGATGCATTATCGCAACATTTTGGCCTTTAAGATTGCAGTCCTTTTGCATGTCAAAGGCAATATGGTTGTTGCGAAAGAAAGCAAGTTTGGATCACTTTATCCTTTATGAATCACATAAAGAACACTTGTTAGTTGTCACAAAACAACCTATGTCTTGTGTATGGCATGGCCATTTGGGCCACATATCTCATCGTGGAATGGAAAATCTTTCTCAATTTGGTTACTTGTGTTATCTTTCTCTAATTTTTCATTTTGTGATCATTGTCGATATGGAAAGTAAACTATGAATATGCATAAAACACACGTTGGCTCTTCAAATATTCATATAGATATGTGTGGTCCTATGCCTAGAAGGCCATTAAGTGGTTCTCTTTACTTTGTCTCTTTCATAGATAATGGTACTAGAAAAGTCTGGATATATCCTATCAAGGCCAAGGATGAGGTATTCCCTATTTTCAAAAAATGGCTTGCTTCAGTTGAGATCAAGAAAGGAACCAAGTTTAGGTCTTTATATTCATATAATGGAGGTGCGTATATCTCAAATAAATTCAGCCTTTTCAATCAATCAAGAGGAATTGATCGACAATTTATAGCTCCTTATAGCTCATTCTAGAATGTTGGAGCTCAGAGGATGAATAAACTATTCAGGATAGATTAGTTTCTACATTGCATCATGCAAATCTTTCACAAGGATTTTGGGTAGAAGAAATGTTGAGTAAAGCTCATGTGAATGACATTTCACCTAGTATTGCAGAAATTCAAAAAGTGGCACAAGATGTATGGATAGGGAAGCCACCATGATCATGTTCAAGTTTTTGGGTGTGAAGCATATATTCATATACTCAAGAAGCTTAGGCAAAAGTTAGACTATAAATCAGAGAAATGCATTCTATCTTGAAACAGGATTAGTGATCAAAAGTAGTGATGTCATTTTCAATGAGTATAACATGCATAAACAACCCATCAAAGATGTTGAAGTGAGAAGAGTGGTGTTTATTTCAACCATTGAGATGTTTTGCATGTGTCTCACATCCACTTGATAGATATGTACCACATTTGCATTTGCTATGCTGACAAATTTTCATGAGCCTTCTTTTTACAAAGAGGCTATGCAGACAAGGATCATGTTAAGTGAGAGCATTCCATGAAGAGTGAATTGGGTTCCATTCACCAGAATGATACTTGGGATTTGGTACCTTTGCAAGATGGAAAGAATTCTTACCATGTCAATGGGTATATTGTTACCGTTAGTGTCCATGTGAAAGGCCAAATGGCCACCGGACACTTCTTTGTATATGTTCTTTAACAAAACATATAGTGGCCTGGTCAGTCACAGACTGTAAGTTCGACCGCATTTGTAAGACCTAAGAAGTCTGTCTTCGTGCTCCCTGTGGACTGCGTTTTTTGCGTATTCTACAACATCTGTGCGGAGTACTGTGTGTGGCGACCAGAGCTCGGTTTTCTACTTTGAGCATATCGTCGTGGAGCTCTTGATAAGGAGAGTCCAGTGTGGTGCACGCCATTCGAAATACTTCACTGGTATCAGAGCAGTTCGAGGCAAAAAGCTTTGTTCCTTTTGTGCGAGCGAAGTCTCCCAGGTTTTCTCCAAGGCTTACGACTAAGGCGGCGACTAAGGCGGCGACCAAGGCATAGACCTTGGCATACCTTGTCATCCGAGTCACCGATGGCGCCGTTGGCTGCACGCGAGGGAGGACCTCAACGATCAAGGAATATAGAGGTTCCCGGTACTTCCCGGGAGGTCACCCATCCCAGTACTGTTCCCCCCAGAGCTCGCTTAACCGCGGCAATCTCTTGCCACTAAGCTACACTCTTGTGGTGTTTGAAGAAGGGGAAAGACTAAGGTTGGCATTACCTTGAACAAGTTTTGGTCCCTCAAAGCTTCATTTTTGCTTTTAAAGCCTATTTCTGAAGCAATTTTGGGGTGTTTTTGGAGCCATTTTGGAGTACTTTTGCACGTAGTTCTCTTCACACAGGTCCAAGAACATCAAGAAGAGTGTTCCTTGTACTTCTCAGACAATAAATATCAACCTTTGGGGCTGTATTTTCAGCCACACTCGTAAAACTACAGGTTTCTCGAGGGGTTTTCAGTTTTGGTGGGAGCAGTCGCTGCAAATTTATGCAGGTTTTTAAAGCCTAAAACATCAGAGTTGACAGACACTTGCAGGTGTTATTGGCTAGTTTTTTGGGCTGTGTATTCAGCCTTTCAGTGTCATTTTACTGCATATATTGAGCACATACACACCATGTACGCTTCTGTGGATACCGCTTATGTACGTCCATGTGGGCATTGATATAGCGGTTACGTTCTTTGCATAAAGCCTTTTACGTTTGATAAAGAGGGTCGTGGTGAGGTTTTCTTAACTGGGAGACACCCAGATGTCGGGGTCTCTTCGGTGATGCAGGTGGAAGACTTACCCAGCTTCGCCATAGGAGATGTATGATAGTTGTTCATAGGTGCTCGATAAGCCTAGTTGGCTTCTATTGGGTAACTGATTATATGCAGTGGAGTCAGTGATTCACTATGCAGGTAGACATGTTAGTACTTGCAGTTTTATGATACTTTGACACTGGTCATATGCTAATTTTGCAGAGGATACTCTGGCAAAATTTTTCCAGATTTCTGGTTTAGTCAACTATATAGTGGTCGATTTACTCCTTGATACACTTATTTGTTGGTGTTTGGACTCTTCTAGCTCCATTATCATTCTATTCAGTTCTCTACGATCATGGCATCAGAGGTCTCAGGCACATCCGGTGGATCAGGGTCTAGTGCTAGCGTTCCGAGGAGGAGCTATAACTTGCAGGGCAAAGACCATTTTGAGATCCGAAAATTTGATGGCACAAACTTTGCTCTATGGAAGAATCAGATTAAAGATGTGCTGATTCAAAGAAGGCAATGGAAGCCAGTAAATGGGATTTCAAAGAAGCCTGCTGACATGGATGAAGATGATTGGGATGAGTTAGATGAAATGGCCAGGTCTACCATTCGCTTGCACCTAGCAGATAATGTTTACTTTACAATATTAGACTGTGAAAGTGCAGAGGAGCTTTGGAAGAAGTTATGCAATACATATGAAAAAGAGACGGCATCAAATAAAGTATATCTGATGAGAAAATTATACGACCTTCGTATGAAGGACACAGATAGTGTTGCTGCTCATCTAAATGAGTTTGATGCCATATTCTCCCAGTTACAGGCTCAGAAAATGGATATGGACAATGAAATGAAAGCAGTATTGCTGTTATGCACCCTGCCATCATCATGGGATACATTTTGCACAGCTATTAGCAATAGTGCACCAGGTGGTAAACTCGTCTATGATGACATATGTGGAGCACTCTTGAGTGAGGAGATTCGTAGAAAATCTATGGTCGGCACTCAGAGTGGAGATGCATATAATGTTCGTGATTCTTACCAAGGAAAGAATCAACAACGTGGCAGGAGCAAGAACAAGGAAAAGAATGGTCAACGGAATAAGAGCAGAAGTAAATCAAGGAAGAGGGATATTGAATGCCATTATTGTCATAAGAAAGGACACATGAAGAAAGACTGTTATGCATTAAAGAATGCTAAAGGTAAAGGGCAGAATGTTGATGGGCATGTTAAACAGTTACCTGCACCATCTACTTCGACTGTGAAGATTGAAGAAATTAATGCTATTTCTGATGATGCTGATGTGTTGACACTTGATAGTACTATGCCATCTGAGGCACTTATGGCTGATTCTCTTTCCCACACCTGGCTGCTAGATTCTGGTGCTTCTTTCCATGTGACACCACATAGAGAATGGTTCTCTAATTATGCAGCAAAGTCTCTTGGTACCGTGAGACTTGGTGACTCTTACCAGTGTGATGTTGTGGGGATTGGAGATGTGGTTGTGCAGTTCATTGACGGTTCAAAATTTACTATGCATAATGTACGCCATGTACCTCAGTTATAACGCAGTTTGATGTCAGTTGGTCAACTTGATGACCTTGGTTACAAGGTGGTCTTCTATGCTCAGTCCTTTCGTATATCAAAGGGCAATATGGTTATTGCAAAAGGAAGGAAAGTTGGCTCACTTTACCCTTTATTTGTATCACAGAAAGAACACTTGTTAGCTGTTACTGAACAGCCTATGGCTTGTATTTGGCATGGTCGTTTGGGCCATATATCTCGTAGTGGAATGGAAAATCTTTCTCGTTCTGGCTACTTACCTGTGTTATCTTTCTCTGATTTTTCATTTTGTGAGCATTGTCAATATGGAAAGCAAACCAGAAATGTGCATAAAACGCACATTGACTCTTCAATTCAGCCTTTAGATCTTGTTCATACAGATGTGTGTGGTCCTATGCCCACTAGGTCCTTAGGTGGTTCTCTTTACTTTGTTACTTTCATAGATGATGCTACTAGAAAAGTCTGGGTATATCCTATCAAATCGAAGGATGATGTATTCCCTACTTTCAGAAAATGGCTTGCTTCAGTTGAGACTGAAAAAGGAACTAAGCTTAAGGCTTTACGTTCAGATAATGGGGGTGAGTATACCTCACATGAATTCAGCCTTTTCTGTCAGTGTAGAGGGATTCGTAGAGAGTTTACAGCTCCTTATACCCCAGTACAGAATGGTGTAGCTGAGAGGATGAATAGAACTATTCAAGATAGAGTAGTCTCTATGTTGCATCATGCAAACCTCTCACAAGGTTTTTGGGCAGAAGCAGTATTGACTGCAGTTCATGTGATTAACCTTTCACCTAGTACTGCCAAAGGTCTGAAAGTGGCACAAGAGTTATGGACAGGGAAACCACCATATTATGATCATCTTCGAGTTTTTGGGTGTGAAGCATATGTTCATATACCCAAGAATCTTAGACAGAAGTTGGACCATAAGTCAAAGAAATGCATTTTTCTTGGATATGGTCGAGAAGGACAATTTGGATATCGCTTATGGGATCCTGAAACACGGTCAGTGATCAGAAGTAGTGATGTCATTTTTAATGAGTCTAAGATGCATAAACAGCCAATTAAGGAGGTTGAAGTGAGAAGAGTGGTGTTTGAGGATACTAGTCCTCCGGTTAGCATGCATAAAAATGCTGCACATAGGGATGTTCAAGAGAATGTTCATTCAGATCAGTCTGCACATGTTCCTGTTCAGCAACCATTGAGACGTTCTGCACGTGTCTCATATCCACCTGATAGATATGTTCCAGGTTTAGATTTTGTTATGCTAACAGATGCCGGTGAGCCCTCTTGCTACAAAGAGGCTATGCAGACAGAGGATCATGTCAAGTGGGGGCGTGCCATGAAGAGTGAGTTGGATTCTATTCACAAGAATGGTACTTGGGACTTAGTACCTTTGCCAAAGGGAAGGAAAGCTTTACCATGTAAATGGGTATATAAGCTGAAATTCACATCAGATAGTGCTTCTCCAAAATATAAAGCACGACTTGTTGCAAAGGGTTTTAAGCAACAACATGGTGTTGATTTTGAGGAAATCTTCTCCCCAGTGGTCAAGATGACTACTTTGCGCATGTTGCTTGGATTCGTTGCAATGGAGGACTTAGAGCTAGTCCAAATGGATGTGAAAACAGCTTTCTTGCATGGAGATCTTACAGATGAGATCTATATGGAACAACTAGAGGGTTATGTAGTTCCTGGCAAGGAAAGTCTAGTTTGTAAGCTCAAGAAGAGCTTGTATGGACTTAAACAGTCTCCTAGACAATGGTACCAAAAGTTTGATGCTTTTATGAAGTCCCAAGGCTATTCTCGGAGCAATGAGGATCATTGTCTCTATACAAAGAGATGTTCTGATGGCAGCTTGATATGCTTGATACTTTACGTCGATGATATGTTGATTGCTGGGAAGTCCTCTTATGATTTGTCAATTCTCAAAAAGAAGTTGAGTCAGACATTTGATATGAAGGATTTGGGGGATGCCAAACATATTCTTGGCATGCGCATTACTCGTGATAGGAGTAAAAGATGCATATACTTGTCTCAAAGTGAGTACATATCCAAAGTACTTCATCAATTCAATATGCAGGGTGGAAAGGCATTGAGTACACCTTTACCCACATATGTGAAATTGAGCAAGGATGACTGCCCCAAATCAGATGAGGAAAAGGAATTCATGACCAAATTCCCTATCAGTCTGCTGTTGGTAGTCTCATGTATGCTATGGTAGCTACGAGACTAGACATTGCATTTGCAGTGGGAGTTGTGAGCAGATATATGTCTAATCCTGGCAAGAAACATTGGGAAGCGGTCAAAATGATTTTGAGATATCTGAGTGGCACTAAGGACAAGTGTCTATGCTTAGGTAGAGGGAAAGCATCCATTATTGGTTACACAGATTCTGACTATGCTGGTTGTGTAGACAATCGTAAGTCTACATCAGGGTACATTTTTCATTTTGCTGGAGGTGCTATCTCTTGGAGATCTTGTCTTCAAGAATGTACAACTGTTTCCACCACAGAAGCAGAGTATGTTGCAGCAAGTGAGGCATGTAAGGAAGCATTGTGGCTTTCTCGTCTTGCTTGTGATATGGGTTTGCTTCAGCATGTACCTCACTTGCTCAGTGATAGTCAGAGTGCCATTGGTTTGGCTAAGAATCCGGTCTATCATGCAAAGACCAAGCACATTGAGGTGAGGTATCACTTCATTAGAGATTGCTTAGCCACTGAGAGCATTATTCTTGAGAAGGTTCACACTCGAGATAATGCTGCAGATGCTTTGACTAAAGCTCTACCACAGGATAGCTTTCGACACTGTTGTCACTTGATGGGGGTTACTTGATTCTTGATCTTACACAGTCACTTGTATACTGTGTAACATGCCCATCAGGTGGGAGGTATAGTTTGTATACTTACACTCAGGTATTCTTTATCATTCTTTCTTTTTTCTCCCATAGTTACTCTGGCCATATTGGCCTTTAGTGGGAGATTGTTACCGTTAGTGTCCATGTGAAAGGCCAAATGGCCACCGGACACTTCTTTGTATATGTTCTTTAATAAAACATATAGTGGCCTGGTCAGTCACAGACTGTAAGTTCGACCGCATTTGTAAGACCTAAGAAGTCTGTCTTCGTGCTCCCTGTGGACTGCGTTTTCTGCGTATTCTACAACATCTGTGCGGAGTACTGTGTGTGGCGACCAGAGCTCGGTTTTCTACTTTGAGCATATCGTCGTGGAGCTCTTGAGAAGGAGAGTCCAGTGTGGTGCACGCCATCGAAATACTTCATATATATAGGCTGAAATTCACATCCCATAGTGCTTCTCCAAAGTATAAAGCACAAATTTTTACAAAGGGTTTCAAGAAACAACATGGTGTCGATTTGCAGGAAATCTTCTACTGAATAATCAAGATGACTACACTATGCAGGTTGCTTGGATTCATTGCAATGGAGTACTTAGGTCTATCGAAATGGTTGTGAAAGAAATGAGGATCATTGTCTCTACACTAAGAGATGCTTAGATGGTAGCTTGATATGTTTGATATATTATGTTATCTTGATTGCTCAAAAGTCCTTTGATGAATTATCATTGCTCAAGAAGAAGTTGGGTGAGAAATTTGATATGAAGGATTTGGGGAATGCTAAACATATTCTTGACAGGTGCAATACTCATGATAGGAGTAAAAAATGCATTATTTTTGTCTCAAATTTAGTACATATCCAAAGTAATTTGTAGTTTTAATATGAAGGGTGGAAAGACATTGAGTACACCTTTACATACATATGTGAAGTTGATTAAGGATGATTGCCCCAAATCAAATGAGGAAAAGGAATTCATAGCCGAAATTCTTTATCAATCTACTATTGGTAGTCTCAAATATGTTATGGTAGCTATGAGATCAAACATTGCATTTGCAATGGGAATTATGAAGAGATATATGTCTAATCCTGACAAGAAGCATTGAGAAGTGATCAAGATGATTTTTAGATATCTAAGTGGCACTAAGCACAAGTGTCTATGCTTGGATAGAGGAGAATTATTGGTTACATAGATTCTTATTATGTGGGTTGTGTAGAGAATCAAAAGTTTACATGAGGTACATTTTTCACTTTTCTAGAGGTTCTATCTATCATAGATCTCGTCTTCAAGAATTTAAAATTGTTTCCATTACAGAGAAGCTAGTGAGGCATGTAAGAAAGCATTGTGTCTTCTCATCTTTCTTGTGACATTTATCTACCTCAGCATGTACCTCGTTTGCTCAGTGATAGTTAGAGTGCCATTGCTTTGGCTAATAATCTAGTCTATCATGCAAAGACCAAGCACATTGAGGTGAGGTATCACTTCATTAGAAATTTGTTAGCCATTGAACACATTATTCTTTAGAAGGTTCATACTCAAGTTAATGCTACAAATGCTTTCACTAAAGCTCTAACACATGATATCTTTTGACATGCGGATTAATTGATTCATGATCTTGCATAGTTACTTGTACACTATGAAACATGGCCATCATATGGGAGGTATAGTTTGTATTCTTACATTGAGGTGTCTTTTATGATTCTTTAATTTTTCCCCATAGTTCATTTTGGCCATATTGACCTTTAGTGGGAGATTGTTACATCAGTGTCCATGTCAAAGGCCAAATGGCTGATGGAAACTTTTGCATATGTTGTTTAATAAATCATATAGTGGCTTGTTCAAGCATAGTCTATGACTTTGATTGCATTTTTGAAACGTGTGAAATTTGTGGTTTGGGTTTTCTCTCTATGTATTGTGTGTTTTTTTTAGTTCTGTAGGTCTATGTAGAGCATAGCACACATCACCGATGGCTCAGTCTTTTGTACTATGAGAGAATCATCGTGAAGTGCTTGTAAAGGGAAATAATTGTGGTGCATCACCATTGCAACACTTCAATGATTGCAATGATTATTAAATAACCATTCTTCATTCTAAACAAGGTTAGAAAACTTTTTTTTAGGCTTAGAGGCCTCTACAATAACCATTCTAGCCTCTTTCTTCTTTTCATCTTTTGTATCATGTTTAGGGTAAATCTTAATGACATGATAATTTGCCTTATACTTTCAAAACTATTGTTGTTTTTTTGTCTTCTTGTCATCTTTGTCTTCCTTTGACTATCTAGCATTAGTAGATTTCTACTTACTAGTAGATGAGCTTTGTTTACCTTTGCCCTTCTGATTAGCTATGAAAGTGCAACATGCATAATTGATATGTTTGCTTAGATTGATCTTCTTGCACCAAGACGGAGACTAGCTCCTCAAATTTTAAGGCATTTGGATTGCCTTTCATCATCAACCAAAAATTATAATAAAAACTCATATAAGAATCTCAAAGAACATTAAAAAAATTCTACACAAGTGAACTACCTACCAAGATTTCATCAATAGAAATCAACTCCTCTTTCAAATCCTTGATCTTTGTCAAAATTGTGTCCATTGAATCTCCATTACTCATATGCTCACTCTCCAACTCCTCTCAGATTCAAGCAACATGAGCCTTATTTCTTGTTTGGTATAGTGTTGTAAGAGTATCCCAAGCATCTTTTGTTGTTTTGCAAGAGTAAATGTGAGGGATAATGGATGCTTGATTGAAAAATCCATCAATTCCTATGCATATGCATCTTGGCCATCTCAACAAAGTTGCTCTGCATTAGGTGCAATAGGAACAGTAGTAGAACCACATAATTGAATATCATCATCTTCAACAGCACCTACATAACCCGCAGTCACTGCATTGGTAGGCATAAGAGGATGTGTTTCAACATCCTACACAATATTCTATAAGACTTTTGCTACCAATACATGGCACATCATGTATGCCCAACTTATCCTCAATCACCATTGGGTGTGTGTTTGTGGGTTGATCTTCTTTAAGAATGCAAGAATCAACTCCATAGCTTCATGGGACACATCATCATACACTTGAGCAAGGTAAACATACCTAGATTCATAATTTAGAGTTCATCTAGAACCACTAAATGATATTTATGCCTTGTGCTAGCGTGTCCACAACAACTTTTGTCATTGTTCTTGGGGATGTGCTAATATTCAAGGTCTCCATTGAATCTTAAAGCTTGGAAGAGGTGGTAAGAAAATTTTTTGGAGATGTTGATGGGTTCATTTGCTTTCCAATCAAGTATCTAGAAGTTCCTTCCCAAGGTGATACTTAGGTATCAAATGATTAATGTAACATTTACATTAAGTATGAAAGTACTTGCTTAGTAAAAGTAAGGTAAATTAAGGAAACAAGTTAGGAAGCTACATTTAGGGAGTTTTCTTTCCATATCAATGGCCAAGAATTCATATATACATGAGAATCTAGATTATTCAAAGACTATTCTAAGTAATGGAGATATTTAGAGATCGTCATTTCAAAAGGCTCTAAATAAGATTTCTTCTTGAAATCATAAAAAGTTTCAAAGAGATTTTACACTTTCTTGTGAAATTTCTCATGCATCCTAAGTAGGATGGTACCTTAACATGTTTCAAAGTTTCATGAGCACTGTGATAAAGTGAGATCATTTGATTTCATCCAAGAGAATGATGGAAATCAAAATCAAATAGTTGAACTTAAAAACAAATTAGTTTTGAAGTTTAATAAGTGTGAATTAAATTTATTTTGAGCCCATGGGAATGGTACAATGTTTAGAAGTCTGAAATTTTCTTTTTACAAGGGTTTGATAGTCATTTTTTAGTTTCATTCAACAAATTTGCACCTAAAGATGATACCTATAAAAGATTTCGAATAAAATAGAAAAAAATTCTTATTTCATGGCTTAAAGAACTTCTCTTACCATATCCAAGGATGAACTTATCCTTTGAAAATGCCAAAATCTCCAAGTAATGGATCTTAGTTGATCCATGCATTCTCCCAAATACAAGTAGAAGTTTGTAAATATGTTAGGACAACTAAATGAAAATTTCCTTATCGAAAGATCTCTTGTTCAAGAAAGAAGCTATCATAAGATGGTATCTTAGACCTCTTTTTTAGTACATCTTTCTATAAAGGAGACACCCATCGAATAAAGAAATTTGGTATAAATGATGGGTTAGAAAGTGTAAGCAAAGCATCTTCCGGGTTATAAATGTTTAATAAGGGTTGCCTAGAAGGAAACTTGATGGCATGCTATGGTTATATAGTTGGCATCCCATTAACTTTTTAAACATGGTTGCAACCATAATGTTAGATAAAGCATGCCAAAGTTTCCACTTCTCTAAAGGGAAGTGATAAAATAAACTTTGAAGTTCCAAGTATGTAGTCTGCAATGTGGGTACAATCATTAGGTCTACAGAAAGTAAAACTTATGTTTGCCTATCCTTAAAGGGATTTCTCAAAAGAAAAATCCAAAAGCATTAGTAGATGCTTAGAAATAAATATTCGAGGGATTCTTGAATATCCCTAGGCTACCTACTTAAAGTTTCATTGACAATGAGAAAGGAATTTAAAGACAAGAATAATCTCTTGTCACTGCAGAACTGATAGTTCTTGAATATAATAAAATCAAGTCACTTGGAATTACATTGGTTTTCTTTTGAAGACCTTCGTAAAAGAAGGATGGATGTTTATTCCATCAAAAGGTTTGATGCTTCTAAGGCAAAGTATAGGACACTCATAAGATGGTGGAATGAGTTTGTGATGGAAGAATTAAAAACCTTATAATGCTAAAGTAGAGATAACTCTTTCACTTTGAATTCTTCTCGAGGATTTGAGTAAAAGATACTCTAAAGTGATGCATTTGGACTTTAAGATAAATATGAGCCACACACCAATGTTGAATATAGATTATGGTGGTATAGGACACCATATTCTATATTCACAACGATGTAGGAAAGACGATATGGGACATCAAACATATCTAGTACACTAGAAATGTTGCATGGATTTGTGAAGAGAAATAATTTCAAAAAGATCCCTTCAACCAAGGTTAGATAGACTAAGTTAGTCCAACATAAAAGCACCTAGTTGACAGTCCAACGTGAGAAAATCAATCTCTGGCCTGAAAAGTTTGCATTAGAATTGCATTTTAGTGAGGAGGTTAACTTTGTAATAGTTGAAACATTAGTGTTTTGAGTAAAGGTTAACCATAATCAATAGAAACTTGATTATTTGATACACAAATGTTTGATATCATAGTCATTTTATGATGGTTTAACTTCACTCAAAGAACCTTTTTGAGAATTCAATCACATTATCCTAAAGATAATTAAAAAACTTCAAAACCTTGACCAGAATGGAATGAAGTAAAGATTTCAAGTTTTGAATCCGTTACATAAAAACAAAATATTTATTCCCATGTCTCAAAATTCTAGATTTGACTCAGGGAGAGTATCTAAATCACTTTCACAAATGTCAAGTTTAACTGATTGGAATAAATAATTGAAGTAAACATCATAGATAGATGTTTTATACAACCTATTCAATCTTACAAGATTTTTTAATGTTGATTCTAACTTGAATAATCCATTTAAGTTTTCTTCAAGCAAAGTGCTTCTAGTAGAACTACAATGGATAAAGTTAGATTTCATTTTTTTCTAAAAAGAGTCAAGTAAAATCTTCATGCCAAGTCCAAAAAATAGTCTGTCAATCCAATAAATGGATCAATAAATATTGGTTGAAAGTGGATCATGATAAAAAAAACACCTAAGTTAGATAGTTTTGTCAACCTAACTTACATTTTATTTTCAAAACCAGATTCAATTGAATTTGAAGTAATTTTTCAAATTTTTTACATCACAAAACAAACCATCTTGCTAGATTCATGTACTAGTGATATCTATTAATGGACTGGAATAGCCATTTGGCTAGGGATACCTTTAATCTACCCACTTTAAATGTTAGTGCATGTTGAAATTATGGAACTTTTGCAAGCTCCAATTGTGAGGCTTGACACATACTCACATCTCATTGATTACCTCTTCATCTTTTGTGTATTTATTGTAAGCTCAAAAGAAAGGTAGAAAATATAGAGAGTACATTCCTAGCCTTAGAGAAGAATGTTAAAGTGAAAAGGAAAAAGTTATTTATGGCTTGGATAAAAGCCCAATCATTATTGAAGGGATGGAATAATCAAACAATTCGTGACCTTATCCATATGGAGGGATTTAGAGCACCAATAGTCATCCAAGGAAATGGAAGGACAAAGGACATGAATTGAAAGGTCAAGAGGTGAGAGAAGATGCAAGGGTAGGTGAAGAGACACAAACTCCCATGAACATATCTCTATATATAGAAAAATTTTGATTGTGAAACTTTGTGTACAAAATAAGGAGATTGTCTAGAAGCATATACTAGTCATTATCTTACCAATGGATATCAAAAGGGCCCTCAATTACAAGGCACATAGGTATTCCTGCCACATACCTTTTCTGTACATAGCCACATTTTGAAGGTGACATCTCTCTATATACTTATCCATTTAATGCATATGATATCATGTTGAAAATTATATCTCTCATACTCTCTCTGGTATAAATATCTCTAGTAAATGATTTTTGAGTAGTGATTGGGAACATATCTTGTGAACCTTCTTAACCTCAGTTGACAAGTAGCCTATATTCATATAGTTGGTTGTCTAACCATATGAACTAGAAATCAGATGTTCTTTAGCTTGTTAGAAAGCTAAATGATTCTATTCTATGTGGAATAAATTTTAGAGATCTCTGAGTTGTGATTGAATCATATTTTAGTAAGAATTTGTCTTATAGGACAATTTCTAGAAGAGGTTCTCTAACTTTCATTTTGTATATTGAAGTGAAATTTCTCCACATTTTGGTATCAAAGCTTTGGTATTAGAGCATTGGTATTGAATACATGGTTTCACAAAGAAGGTCACTTGGAGATGTAGATATGGCAGAGGAAATCTTGGATCTATGAGCCTTTGGAGTGTGCAACATTCATGCTATTGGAAAGCTATGGAGGTGAAGCTTTTATATGTAAGAAAATTTTGCTGCTTTATGTTATTTCAAGTCACAAACTCTCTTTTTCCAACTGTCTAATACACATTCTTTATCATTAAGTCATGATATAAGTGATACTAGTCACTTGGATGAAGACTTGTGAGAGCCTATACAAGAAGATGAAAATGTCATAAAAGAATCTTGGATGAGCAACTATATATAGTTGTATATGAACAATGTATGCATGTTTGAGATATTGCACTCAATTGAATGAAGTGAAAGATTATATTATGTAAATGGATGAATATTGAGGGTTATATTTAATTTCTGATAATAACATTATATGCTTATGCATTGGAGATGCTTATGTATGCATGCTTGTGAAGTTTATGGTCGCGATGAATGATAATTTTGGACAACCATGCTTAGGTGGAATATAAGTTGAATTTAGAGTCAATGATTGATGTCTAACATGAAAGAATGTATGAAAATGTGGTCAAGGAGAATATATATGCATGTTACATAATGTGTGGATGATTAATAGGCTATTTTATAATTCTTATACAAGGTAAAAAATTTCACGTTTATGTAGACATGTGAATTGGCACAAAGAGAGCTAAATATATGCTCAAATGATTGGTGATTTGTATACATTATAATGTGGGATTGTTAGCATGATAATTAAGCTTTGAAGGTTGCTCATGTTCAGCCATAGATGAGTTGAAAGTACATAAGTTTGAATGCCATGAAGATTGATAAAAATCAAGGTTGCTATGTATTAAATTTATGGATGTATCTTGTTGTGGATAAAACCCATTGACACAAATTTGCAAAAGCAAATATGTATGATCATTTTATGATAACTAAAAGTGGTTAGTTCTTGAGTTGAGGTATACGAAGTCAACTCAATGCTCACATTGGACATACCAAAGCAAAAGTGGGAAAATCTTGGACAAAGCAAGGACACAAAGCTTGGAGCCAAAGCAAAGGAAGGAACCCAAGCTAAAAGGTTTTCAAACACAAGTTTTGAAGACATCGAAGAAGGCTGAAGCCTAGGGTTGAACTTCGCAACAAAGGAGGAGTAGAAGACTCCAAAGAAGGGCTACCATAAAGTGTTGAAGACTCAACAAGGACTTGAAGACACTCCCCAAAGTTCAAGGATCACAAGAAAAGTGCAAGATAGAGGGAAGAGTCACCCTAGATAAGTGTGAAAAAATGGTTGAAGTTGAAGGAGGTAAAAAAAGACATTTGCAAATCTAAGCACTGATGTAAAGGGTTGAAAAAATCCACATTGTGTGTGGTGGTAAGTCCCAAGCATAGACCATGTGAATGTATATTCAAAAGATGAGGCTAGTAAGACAACCAAAGAGAGTCGTAAACCTATGTAAAGGAAAGTAAGACCATCCCAGGAGGAGTGGAAAGCCTATGTAAAACTCAAGTAAGACCATCCCAAGAGGAATGGCAAGCCTTGTTAGGTGCAAGAAGCACCAAAGGTCAAGTGAAGTTCTAACAAAAGGTTGAGGCAAGTAAGACCACCAAAGAGAGTGGCAATCCTATGTAAAGGCAAGGAAGACAATCCCAAGAGGAGTGGAAAGCCTATGTAAAGGCAATTAAGACCATCCCAAGAGGAATGGCATGCCTTGTTAGGTGCAAGAGGCACCATTGTTCACATTCAGAATTTCTTGTGTTCTTTTGTAGCTGATGAAGCAAGCTTGAAATATGTGGAGACTACAAATGCTTCACATAAAGAGAAAATCATGAAAGAGTTCATTTATGATCAGCTCTTTGTTGATTTTTAGGTATATAATCAACCATGAAGAATGGAGTAAATATTATGAAGTAAGCGGGAGTTAGCTTGCAAGGATTGGAAGATCCAAGAAAAGTCCAAAGAAGAGAAAGTGTAGCCAAGAGAAGTAGCCTCTCTCAAAGAAAGAGTAAGAGCAGCCATAAAAGATAATTTCAAAGCACTAAGAAGAGAAACCTATATGGAAGGAGTACCTAGAAGGCAAGAAACATCCACGATGCACAAAAGAAGTCATGAAGACAAGTTGGAACAAAGCATGATAACCATGATGATGTCAAAAGGAGGTGCAAAGAAAATTGCAACCATAGACAAAGTCAAAGGTGATCCAAAGACAAAGGAGGATCAAAGAAAAGCATGCAAGCCTAGAAGACATGAATCCATGAAGGTATAAAAATAAGAGAGACTTGCAAAGAGAGGACAACAAGGAGAAGAAATAAAGCAACAAAGGTATATGTAGCCAAGGTAATATCATTTGATTGTATAAGTTTGTATGAAGCATGTCTTATGATAGGGATCAAAGAAGATACTTTCTAAGAGCCAAAGAAAAAAGATGAAGCTAAAAAGAAGGAAAAGAACTTGGATGCAAAGAAGGAGATCACCAACCTATCAAGCAAAGGGCAATAGAAGCAAAACAAGAAGAGGACAAGAATTGGAGAGTAGCATGGACCTCCAATTGTATCTTTACGAGGAGTGTTGAAATTTATGGAACTTGTGCAAGGTCCAATTGTGAGGCTTGACACATACTTAGTGCTCATTAATTACCTCTTCAACATGTATGTATTTATTGTAAGCTCAAAAGAAAGCTAGAACTTGAAATTACATATATTACACTCTTAGCCTTAAGGGAGAATGTTGAAGTAAAAAGGGAAAAGTTATTTATGGCTTGGATAAAAGCCCAATTATTATTGAAGGGATGGAATCCTCAAAAAATTGTGACTTTATCCATCCATATGGAGTGATTTGGAGCACCAAAATTCACCCATGGAAATGGAAGCACAAAGGACATGAAGTGAAAGGTCAAGAGGTGAGAGAAGATGCAAGGGTAGGTGAAGAGACACAAACTCCCATGCACATATCTTTATATATAGAAGGCTTTTGAATGTGAAAATTTGTGGAGATGATAAGGAGATGGTGTATAAGAATGTATTGTTCATTCTCTCATCAATTTATATCAAATGGGCCCTCAGTAGTGTGCTACAAGGCACATAGATATTCCTATCACATACCTTTTTTGTACTTATCCATTTAATGCATATGATATCTCTCTATGTACTTATCCATTTAATGCATATGATATCTCTCTATGTACTTATCCATTTAATGCATATGATATCTCTCTATGTACTTATCCATTTAATGCATATGATATCTTGTTGGAAAGATTATCTCTCATACCTACTCTGGTATAAATATCTCTATTAGATGATTCTCTAGTAGTGATTGGGAACATTTCTTGTGAACCTCCATTTTTTGCTTAACTTGAGTTGACAGATAGTCTATCTTTATACAGTTGGCCACCTAGTCATATCAACTAAAAATGGAGTGTTCTTTAGTTTATTAGAAAGCTAAGCAAGTCTATTATGTGTGGAGGAATTTTTAGAGTCATTGGATCTTTGAGTTATGACTGAATGAGGTTGTGGTAAGCATGTGTCTTATAGGGTAGCTTCTAGAAGAGGTTCTCTAACTTCCGCTGCATATATCGGAGTGAAATTTCTCCACAGTGCACAGATAGCACATATTGAAAATAATAAATTGGTCAAGGATGTTTTCTAGAAAAACCTTTTCATTCATTCATTACTTTGCTCTTGGTTCAACTTATGAAGTGAAAAATTAGATGGTCTTTCAAATCATTTGGTTAGTGATCAGAAAATGTTTTGGAACAAGTAAATTTCAGTTAAAGTAGATTCCCATCTATTCATTTTCAAATACAAGGTGAATCTCACCACACATATGAAAACATGCTCCATATCATTTGGATCATGAGCTCCAGAGTATGCATATGATTGTTTATAGCTCTATTTTTTAGTAGAAAACATTTTCCAAGGGGGGAATAATGTTATGAAGTAAATCTTTGTCCAATTAATTCAGATGGATTTGAAATTGAACTTCATTTGGTTGTTCTAGATTTGGAGCAAAGTCGTGAATTAGGACTTACGTATAAGTTCTTGTGGTGCTAAAAGCAAGATGTGGTGTTTCCTAGTGGTTAAGTTGTTGGACCTCTAGTGGGAGGTCTTGGATTCAAGTCATACAAGAAGGAAGAATTGACTATATTTTACTCAAACCCAAGCACAAGATTTTAGAAAGTTTTGACTCTAGTTAACGAAGACACTTGGAGCACGTGTAGTTACATGTGTGACACTTGGATGGATAGTATCAACCTATCAGAGTAGGTGACCCTTGGAGAGAGCTATATATAGAGGCCAAAAGTTTAGAGGACAGTAATTTGTCTTGTAACTTGTGGTTGCAATCCTCTTCTTCTTCTTCCTCTTCACATTTGTCTTGGGAAACCTCAAATCCACGTTCACATGTTAGTGCCTAGTTAGCATAGTGAATTGTGTAAGGATGTGTTGTGGTCCACCCTTGTCATTCTTTACATACTTTGCACTTGATTCAATTTATCAAGTGCAAAGTGAGATATTATTTTGAATCATTTGGGTAAGGATTAAACACTATTTTAGAACAAGTAAGCTCTAGTCAAAGGAGATTCCCCTCTTCTCACTTTGAATCAGAGTCGAATCCTGCCGCAAACATGAAAACCTGCTCCATATCATTGCGGACCACGGGCTCGGGGGTATGCCTACATTTGGTCATAGCTCTATTTTTGAGGATGAAAATGTTTTCAAAAGGGAGAAGAATCTTATAAAGTAAGAGTGATCATGAGTGTTTGGTTAGTCTTCTATAGACTCAAAGTCTTCAAATTGGATTAAAGTTCATGTGTTCTCAAAACCAAGTAAGGTTGTGTGTCCTAGTGGTTAAAGGTGTTTGAACTTCTAGTGGGACTCTTGGGTTCAAGCCCTACAAGGATCAGAGAGAGTAGAGTATATTTTGCTCAAACCTAAGTTCAACATTCTAGAAGACTATAAATCTAGTTAAGTAGGACACATGGAGCACATGTAGTTACATGGGTGACACTTGTGATGTATTTTCATCCTACCCCACCAGTTTGTAGTGTAATCTCAACTTGCAAGAGTTTGAAAACCCTTAGAGAGAGCTATATAAAGAGACATTAAGTTGAAGGAGAGTCATCTCTCTACTAGGTGGTGGTCATAATCTTCTACTTCTTGAGAGCCTACCATGTGTCCAAGTCAACTTAGGTTGACTTAGGTCAACTCAAGTTGACTTAGGTCAACTCAAGTTGACTTAGGTCAACTCAATTTTGATTTTAAAATGTTTCTAGAGATCTCCTAGCAAAATACACTCCCATCCTTCACATGGGAGTTGGGCCCAAGGCCTCCTTGCCATCCATCTTAGCTTGTCTAATATTTACTTCCCTCTTGAATTAACTTCTTGAGTATGTCAATTCACTTTACAATATATCCATTGAATAAAAATTTGAATGCACCATACATGGTGACATCGAGAAAATCTTACATAGTGGGTGTGTAAAAATAGCTCAACAAGATAAATTTATCAAATAGCTCAAAACTAATAATACTCTAAGTCGACACATTGTATGGAGGATCCAAAAGATAATTGAATATGAAGAAGCTTCACCAATTGGCTAAAATATTCTATGGGAGCTTTAAGAACCAGATGCCCAAAGTGATCCAAGAGAATATATGCTAAGAAAATACATGTTTTGAACGATTTAAAATGAGCTCAATAGGTTAAGGGATGCTATAGTCGCTAGATGGTATTCAGAATACACCCACCATAGATGTTCAAGAAAGCCCAAAAGTTGACCAAGAAATATGCCCTCAAATAGTACCAAATTCCAATTATGAATATGTTGCAACAATACAAAAATGAAACTATTAATATTTTATGCACAATTTTGTTGGAATTTGAGGACATATTCTTAAAGAAGAAGAGAAGATAATTCAAAAATTACTTCCATTATTGTGAAAGAATGTATGTGTATTCTTTAGATAAGACCATACTTTATTTTCTACCAAAAAGTGATCTTCATGCCTCAAATTTTTTATTGTCGTTCAGTTCAAACTTGAATTAGAAATGAAGCTTTTTTTTCCTTCAAAATGAGTATAAATTACTATCCAAGAGTGAAAGACTTCATGAGAAAAGCACAACAAAGAAGAAATGAAAGAAGTAGAAAGCAAGCTAGGATAGATTTTTTAAGTCTGAGCATACACCAGTACCTTCATGGGAAAAAATAAAAGTAAGGTTGAAAGAGGAACCTCGAGACAAAAGAAAGATGTTAATGGAAATAATTAGAAGAGAACTATTCTTGCTTTTTTTTAATTAGTCAATGCAAACATAAAAAGATTAAACAAAATTTAGATATGAAAGATAAGGAGTACTCTGTTTTGGCTCAATGGTTACTTGCGAGTGTTGAGAAGTGCTCGAAATTGGTAGCTGGTCCATTATTGAAGCCCAAGAATTTCCACGATTGCCTTAAGATTTTTGCCTTCTTATACCCATTGATTTATCAATGGAATTCGGGCAATAACTCTCTCTCTCTCTCTCTCTCTCCCCTAATCTCTCTCAATTAAGCCTCAACACCGAATAAATTTATTGCATATGGGATTCACCCTCCATAAATTTATACTCATTGTCTCACTTTTGAGATGGAATATACTACATATTGGCATGATGTGAATTTTAGCTTAATATGTGATGACATAAACATCTACTCTCTAAATACCCCCCATTTGAGAGGATCTAGATTACCTTGTGTCCATTCCATTGGAAAAGCTATATATGTTTCGTTTTCCAAGACATCAATAAGGTACATGAAAACTATAGGATGATGGAAGTGAGATGGATGGAGACATAATAAGACCTAGATTGCATAGAGTGCATGTGATAAAGTAGCGAAGAGATCCTAGGATAAGGACGCTTAAATATGCGTGAAAATTATAGGAAGATGGAGAGCACATGAAAATTTCAATGGAAAATGCAAAAGATGGTGATGGAAAATGACACGAGTAGAGGCATCATGCAGATACGAGTATTCAATCAAGTCAAAGAAATATCCAAAGAGAGATGGGACACACATTTGGATGGAGAGGAGACGGTACTTTGAAAGTACTATACATGGATGGAGAAGTCGTAAGACCAATAGGTGCATGCAAACGGATGGAGACTCATTGGTTTGGACCTTGACTTGAAGCCACATCCATGTCATGTCTTAGCGGCTCCACCTTGTTCTTACTCATGTCATCCCATGCCTTAAGCACACTATGGGTCTTGAGAAAAGTAAGGGTGAATTCAGATAGGTCTGGTGCCAGAGAAAAAGGTTTTATTTGTAGAACTTTCCTTCGCCTTTTTCATTCACATTAAGCGACAGTGCATGTTGAAATGAAAAAGAATACTAAGCTACTAAAAACCACAAACAAGCTATGGATGAAGGAATGAAAGATACGAAAATATAATGAATGAATTAAAATAAAAATGTCTTGCATACAATGTTGTATGAGCATGAAGATTCCATGAGGAGAGAGTGGACAGTCTTAACAATTAGCTAGAGTAAATGATCAATTGCGGAGTGAGGAGAGGCCCTCTATGGACTAGAGAGAAAATCTCCTTGCATGTGGGATATGTGCCATTGATAATATTCAAGTCCCATTGATAATCCTTATTATGATAACTTCTTATTTTTGCACCTAGCCATATTACTCCACTTATACTACAATTAGGCTTAATGTTAAAGTGTCAATTTAATAATCCAATCAAGAGATAATAACATTTTCTAGTGTGTGAACTGACTCAAAAAGAATAAATATTGGAAACAAGGAATTGTCTCAAAATCATGAATTATTCCCACTTTTCCTGAATAGGCTTTGCATGAGAATGAAGGTAGCTTTGGACAAAAGGGTGGAATGTGGAAATCTCAACACCCTCTCTCCATGTGATGACCCTTTTGTTGTAATGTGGGAAACTAGTGACAGACACAATCACATAGTTCATTAGGCTTTTAGATCTAAGGATATATGGGATCCTTAAAATATCTTGGACATATGGCATCAAGGTGTAGAAAATATGGCATCCCTTAGTTTTCATGGCCATACGGAAATCATGCGAGTTTGGTTCCAAGGACATATGACATATAGGTGTTGGCGCATATGGCATCCCTCGAGATCTAGGGACATATGGTATTGTTTGGGCGTTACTATTCAATGCAATACTACAGTACCCAATTATAGGTTCAAGAATGAGGATTTATGAATACACAGTATTCATAAACATGCATCTCTGTTCCTTACAGTATATTCATATGAACTTATACAATAGCACTTTGTCACACCAGCAACAGGATTACAACACTAGATAATAAAGTCTTTGATTACTTAGAGCATGTAGCATTGGATTACATCATCTTCTTACAGATAATTCTCTGAATAGTATCTTACATACTTCACAGTCTTAATCACTCTGTGTATCTTCGTTCTTCGTACTCGTTACTTCTCAAATGTGCACATGTCTATAAGTTTGCAAGATGAAAATGTAAGTAAGACCGGAATTTTGCAGGATGACCCTCCCGAACGATCGCCTTGTTCTTGTTGTTGTTTTCTGCGTCTTTCTTCCTCGGAAGCCCTTTTTTCCCCTTCTCTCCCTTCTCTTCTCATGTTTTCTTCTTCCTCATATTGTCGTGGACTTTCTTCTTCCAATTGTTCTCGTGCTCCCTCTTCCTCTCTTGCCTTCCTCTCTTGCCTTCCTCTCTGCTTCTTCCCTATCCTTTCTCTTAGCGTCTTCCTTGGCCTTCCTCTCAACTTCTCTCCGTTGATTCTCCTCCACTTTTCACCTCTAGGACTCCTCATCCTCATCTCTCTCCATTTAAGTTTGCTCATGATAAGTGTCACCCTCTCATTTCTTCTCTATCGCTCTCTTCTTAAGGATCTGTAGAAAAACTTCACCGAGCATACTGTGTATTCTCGAGGTAAGTATGTTGGGGTCTCCATAAAAATCAAAGTAAAAATGATGCCCACTTTGGAATCTAATACCATGTTTACTACTCGGTCGGTACGTCTAAAGAGTCTTCTAACTTCTTTCTTTAATTTTCAAAAAATAATTTCAGCCCGATTCACTTGTATTTTAGCAGATTCTTTCACCAAAGCGAAGAGTTTTTTAGATACTCCGTAGTGTTTTGCTTGCAGGTTGATGATCATTGTTGTCAGTAGTAAGCCTAGATTCAAAGCGTTGTCGTCCGGAAGCTAAGCAAATCAATATTCATCGGAACATGGCTTTCCAAGAAAGCTGTAAATTTTTGCTGCTTCTAGAGGCTCAGTGCTGGTTGTGATCCCATTGTTCACGACACTAAACCTCTCTGCAACTAACTCAGACAACAACTAAAAGACTTCTTGACATATTTTGATACTAATCTCTTTTGCATTGATGTCATTCCCATCGGTCTACTTGGCTATCTCCATTGCGATATCTTTTGCCTATGGATGAGGACGAATGCTCCTCCAATCTTGCATGACACACTACAATAAACCTCTACAGTCGAGCCAATCCTTTTGCTCCTCGAAAAGTTTCTCTATGATGTATAGCAGATGGCAATCAAAGAATGAGATGGCCATTATTGTGCTGCTTCTTCGCTGCTTTACTACTACAGAAGTCTGAACTGTCAATCGTTGTAATCTCCCTGTGTGCACACTCACCAAATAAGCCGAATTCGGCAAAGTGTGCAGCCTTTTATGCCCTTCCTGCCTGTGTAGAGAGTTGCGAGTCTAAGCCATGATTGCCAATTATGGGATCTTAATTCTTGAATCTACACGTATCATAGCTCACAAAATAAGGAACACTTATCAGATTTAAAATGTTGTGGCCACCACCGCTCATTGATTGCATGTAAAGTAGTTACACCATGCATTATTACTAATATTCCATGATCCTGATATATTCAAATTTTATTATATATATATATATATATATATATATATATATATATATATATATATATATATATATATATATATATATATATATATATATATATATATATATATATATATATATATATTAGAATTATCCATCGGAGGTCTCATAGGGCCCTTAGAAATTCTCCAGTCAACGTAGTCAAGCGAAAAGTCTCTGGTCTGCTTAGATGTCATGTTCATGATCAACAAGGAATCATCTTGCTCCTCTGCATAATTGTTGTAGTCTTTCCTATTTCTGTATCCACCTTGATAGTTGCCATTGTGATTGTAGTTGTTGTTATAGTTATTGTTGTAGCCATGGTAGCCTTGAGATTGATTGAATCTGCCTCTGCCTTGAGAGTATCCTCCTCTTTGGTGACCTCTTCCTCTTTGGTTCTTGTAGTTTTTGTAGCATTCATCTGTGGTATGGTTAGACAAGCCACAGATATTACATGGAGATTGATTGTAGGGTCTCCCCCTACCTGACTTACCTCCTCTGCCCCTACCTCTAGATGATCTACCTCTCCCTGCATAGTTTGCTTGGGAGGTAGAGCCTTCTTCATCAACCTTCTTGTTTTTACCTTTGTCTTTAGTCTTCTTATCAGTATATAGGGCAGAGGGATTGTTACCTTTTGATTGCTCTCCATTCTTTGTGATCTTTGCTTCATGTGTAAAGAGTTGTCCAATCAGAGTTGTTAGATCAGGTGCTTGGATGTCCATGTATAAGTCCATTGCTGTGGTAAAGCTCTCCCACTTGTCATCTGCCTTTAGTCCATTGATCACTTGTCTGACTATTTGCTCTTCCTCAATTTCTTCTCCAACACTTGCAAGTTGATCTGCAATGTCTTTGACTTTGGTGACAAAATCTGAGACACATTGTTTTGATTGCTTCCTAAGAGTTGTAAACTCAATCCATAGCTGATTCTTTCTGGCTCTTGTGCTTGATGAAAAATATGTTGACAAGGTTTCCCAAGTCTCTTGGGAAGTCTTACAATTCCTTACATGAGGTAAAAGAAAGTCAGATATAGAGTTTTAAAAGATAAGACCTTGCCAAAGCATCTTTTGCACACCATTGGTTGAGCCTCTCATGTTCATCCTTTGTGGGTAGGCCTCTAGTCTTGAATGAGGGCAATTCCTCATCTCCTGATATGTATCCAAATAAGCTTCTCCCTTGTAGATAGGTCTTCATTCTCAATGACCAAGCTTGGTAGTTGTTCCTGTCTAATTTGTCAATGAAGGAAGGGAAACCATCACCCATGATTACCTTATATGCTCTGATACCACTGTTAGGAGTGATGGCTGGATGCACTCAAGAGTTGAGTTGGTGCTGCAAAACCTGCTTCACACCTGCCCTCCTTTGACTCCAGATATGCTTAGTAGACTCCTTGAGCTTCCAAATGATACCAAAATATGCTATATGTACTTTGGAAAAGGTTTGAGTAATGACTTGATCAAAACAGACTACTTTGAAAATCACAAGACTTGAAAACTTTCTATTTTGGTCTTGATACCTGCTCAGTGTTATGCTCAGTGTGGCCAGTGTAGTTACAATTAGCAAAATTCCTTCTAGAGATATTCTATTAGCTTAGTAAGCTTCCATTTGCAAGTAGAATGAAAGGAAATGACAAACGACACTCAGAGAAATCACTTTAGCAAAATAAGGTGTACCCCCGATTTTTTAGGAGACTTACAGTCACAGACCAGTGAGCACCCCGACTGCGATTTCTCTGTGATGGTTGATCCAATGGCCTTGAAATTTTGTAGGTGTATAGTATACTTTGAGCTGAATCCAATGCACTTTGAATCATCCAATTTGGTTCAGTAGATCTTGAGATATGCCTCTTGGAAGTTGACAGAGTTGAAGGTAGTTACTCAGAGAAACCAGAGATTATGAATGTAAGTATATTGATTAAGTCTAATGATTGTACATTCCCATTGGCATGTAATGTGAAGCTCAATGGTACTCAGAGGTGTAGGCTATGGTGTAGCTCATACACACTCAACAATTCACTCAGAAATGCCTCGGGAGAAGTGACTCTAACCCGCGACTTTTCTCCATGATTTTTATAAGTGTTGATAGATCATTTGAATTTGAAATTCAAATTGAAGCTCCCTAGAATCTCTCCACTAAACTTAGGGAGATATTCTCTCTATTACAACCATTCAAATTTCCACGACTTTCTCTAGTAGGTGTGATTACAAAATATTCCAAGTCACAATGACTTTTACAATTAAGTAAAAAGTGAAAACTCATAAGCATGAGTTTCTATGGTTCATTCTTCAAGTGATATCTTCATGAATTAGCCCAAGCTAGGCTTCCATGGTCCAAGCTTTATGTTGAGTCTTCAAGGTACAAATCAAAGCCAAGTGTGAAGGCTTGATTTACACCAACATGAATCACATTTACTATCACTTGGGACTTGAACACATTTAATATTACATCTATGCACATGCAATTTCGAAAGCATGTACAAGTCTTCTCCTATGTTTTTAGATATTTTTTATAGGTATTGAAGCAATAAAAATTTCTCTTGGAAAGAAAATCATACCTTCATGAGGGCATATTGTTCCCAACATTATATTTTTGCAAATGTTATTGCTTGCAAGTTTATGGCATGAAGAAAAAGTGTCTTGTCTGCCACCACGCTTATGCCTCTTATTGATTCTAGCTATTTTTTGTTTCACTTCTATTTTACTATGAAAATGCTGCCCACATGTTTATGAACACAAGGGATTATATGCCATGGAAAGACTAGAGAAATATAATCTCTGTGAGAGGAAGTCTTATGCATGTTTTCTAAGTAGTAGCAAAAGCAGATGCCTATGAAGTAACATTAGTACATATAAAGATGCATGAGTGCATGCACACTTAGATTTTCTTCTAAGAAGACCTTTGCTTATTTTTCATCATTAAGATGGATAACATCTTGGTAGGAACATGACCAACTTTGTGAATGTTAAGTTAACATGAATAATTTCATTGTACATAGACAAAGGGGGATAAAGGTAAGTTACCTTTTCATAGGTATTTATGTCGCACAGTAGGTTGGAGGATGGATTCATCAAGAACAACCAAAATTTTCTTCAAAGAGACATGTAGAGAGTCACATAGATCAAGTGACTACTTGAACTCATGTGAATTCATGTCAACAATGCTTCTATGTGCATCAAAGTTATTAAGTAATTGGTAATTTTTTACTGCGTTGAATACCTTTTCATGAAAGGATATATATGAACAATTGATTTACAAATATGTTCCTAGTTGGCACAAGATTGTGCTATGTTAATGATCATCCATAGAAACACCGCATGCTTCCATTTTCATTGTTTAATATAAGAATTAATGAATGTGCAAGAAGCATAATGATTAGAATGACATCAATCAATGTGCACTTTCATTTGACAAGCGGATCATATGTAAAGTTTCCATTTCCACGAGGTGATTTAGATTGCTAATTTGATTTGATCGATGTTAAGATGATTGCTGAATGAATGGGTATGTTTCCATGTCATAATTCATTCAAAACTATGAATGAGCATGTTTAATTATAAGGATTAACATGTCTCACCATTTTTATGTTTCAAAGATAATTGTGAAAATAGTTAGAGAGGTAGCAACCTCAGAAAGATTAGGATGTTTCTCTTTCACGGAATGCTTAAATTTATTGAAATTTTTCCAAAAAATAGTTCAAAAACTCTAGTTGAATCCATCCAAGTTTCAAGTCTTTCAAATGATTTTACAAAGGTCAAATTGTTGATATATTTAGGTAGTGATGTGTGTGAACACACTAGGACTGTTGAGGCACTTTTTTCCCTATTTAGGATGTTTTTCCCCCCAGCTTGTATATATGCCTATAACCCTGATGGCTCACTTATCTTTGTACATTCTCTTGGTAATACATTCAGTATTGTGTGTTGTGCTCCAAGCTTCCTCTTCTTCCTTATGCTGTTTGTGTGCTTCCGCAGACCTCAAACTCCAACAATTGGTATCAAAGCAGGTCGTCGCTCCATCTAGGGCATTGTCAACACCCCTCCAGTCACACTCTCAGAATTGCATGAAGATTGGTGAGCATACTCAAGGCGATTAGCAGTTCAAAAAAGCTTTGTTATATGGTGTCGAAATCACGATCTGAGCTCGTTTCAACCTCCGAATGCACTATTATAGTGCGTGTTTAGGCAATTTGTCTTTTTGTGCCAAAGATATATATAGGTTTTGGTTTGCCAGTATAAGCATCTCAAAGCTTGCTATAGGTTAGCAGAACTCGATAGGGTAGTTCTATTCAAATTTTTGAGATATAGCCATTTTTTTGCATCAAAATATTTTAATGAGTAGCCATGGCTGAAAGCAGTGATGTATTTTGTATGTTTGCTATTGAGGATAAGTTCGATGGTTCCAATCACCCATTATGGGCTTATATGATGTGTCATGTACTGGTTGCAAAAGGATTGTGGAATATTGTATTGGGTGTTGCAAAACATCCAATTACACCTATAAATACAATTATTGAAGATGATGCAGATGGCATTGAAGATGGTGATAAGGTTCTTGTTCATGTTACGGTTCCTACCGCACCTACTGAAAAGCAACTTTGTTGGGATGGCAAAGATGCTCAGGCACATGCATTGATAGCTTTGTCTATCTAACGTGCCATTATTCCTCACATTCACTCCTGCAAAATAACAAAGGATGCTTGGGATACACTTAGCACTTTATACTAGGCAAGGAATGCGGCTCATGTTGCTTACCTTCAAAAACAATTGGAGCGTGAGGAAATGAATGAAGGAGATCCCATGGAAAATTTTTTGACAAAGATCAAAGATTTGAAGGAGTAGTAGATTTTTGTTCATGAAGTGTTGCCTGACAGTTCACTTGTGTAGATTGTTCTGAATGGTCTTCTAGATTCATATCAGAGTTTTACTTCTACTCTTCAATGCATGAAAGGAAATCCAAATGCCTTAACATTTGAGGATTTAGTCTTTGTTCTGTTGCAAGAAGATCAGTCTAGGTAGAATAGGTCCATTATGTGTGTTGCAGATCAATCTTTCCTAGCTAGTCAGAAGGACTAAGGTAAATGGAGCTCATCTAGTAGTAAGCAGAAATCTTCTAATTCTTCACAATCAAAGAAGGATGACAAAGATGAGAAAGAAAAAGAAAAGTAGAAATTGTTTTGAAAATATTGTAAAGGAAATTATCATTTCATAAAGAGTTGTCCAAAACTAGTTGCAAAAGAGGCAAAGAAGAAAGAGGCTAGAATGGTTGTTGTAGAGGCCTCTACACCCAAAACAGAGTCTGCTAATCTTGTGTAGAATGAAGAATGGGCATTTATGATTGTCTACAGTTGTGACCCATATTCTCATGAATAGTGTATGTTTGTAGTAGACTCAGATGTTTGGTACTTTGATAGTGAGGAAACCAAACATATTACCTCGCAGCACAATTTCTTCACTTCACTTGAACCTGGCCCTATAGGGAATACTATCACATGTGCCAAAAACTCCTCTTATCCTATTATGGGAGTTGGTAAGATCATTCTGACTACTGCTGATGCTAGTTCTTTTACATTCTTGAATGCTTTATTTGTGCCAAGGATCAAGAAAAATATGCTATCAGTTTTAGCATTAGCCAAGATTGTCTTGGTTGTGAAATTTATTGATGAGAGATGTAGAGTTCATGATCTATCAAATGGCAATGTCATTACTGCTTCTGGCATTTTATGTCATGGGCTATATAAGCTCATAGACTATGAAAAATCTGTGAATGATTCATCATGTGCAATACATGATTCTCAAGCTATGGCAGATGCAAAGCTTTGGCATGCACGCTTTGTTCATTTGAATTTTGCTAGTTTGCTACACTTGCAGAAATCTAAAATGGTTTCCTCTCTGCCCAAACCTGAGGCACTTGGTAAACATGTTTATGAAGGCTGTATTTTGGGAAAAATGGAGTGTTCCTTATTCCCAAAAGATGGTTCAATTCAAGCTAGTCAGAAATTGCAGCTTGTTCACAGTGATGTCTGTGGTTCTATGTAGACACCCTCCTTTGGAAACTATCTTTACTTTGTGACTTGCATTGATGTTTTTCCCAGGCATGCAAGGGTATATCCATTGAATGAAAAGTCCAAAGTGTTTATGTGCTTGAAAGAGCTTCTGTTTTTGGTTGAAAATCTATCAGCATGTAAAATGGGCACTCTCCATTCTGATCTAGAGGGGGAATATATGTCTTCTAATTTTAATGCATTTCTGGCTAAACATGGGATAAAACATAACTGTATAGTGCCATATACACCCCAATAGAATGGATTTGTAGAAAGGAAGAATAGGTCACTCATGGAGATGGCGAGGTGTATGGTCAAGATTTAGGCTTTACCACATAGTTTCTGGTTTGAAGTTTTTATGTGTGCAACATATGTACTTAACGAGTGTCCCACTAAAGCATTGCACTCTATGACTCCATATGAGGCTTGGCATGGTCACAAGCCATCCATTGCTCGCCTGTGTGTCTTTGGTTGTCTAGCATATACATTAATGTCTAAACAATGCAAGAAATTGGATGATAAAGCAGTGAAATGTATTTTTGTTGGGTACAATTCTGAAAGCAAAGACTATTGTCTATATCATCCATAGACTAAACACATTTTGGTTAGCTATGATGCTGTTTTTATGGAAGATGCTATTTAGCCATTACTTTCATGTATTAAGGAGACATTAGTTAGCGTCAAAGATGTGTATGACACTTTGTTGCCTCTTTTTATAGATGGAAAGTCTAGTAGTGGCCCAAATGAGGCAATTTCTTAGCCTTTACATGTTTCATATGATGATGTAGATCATTCCATTTCTGATGCAGATTTACATGATGTACTTATTGATGAGAGAACTAATATAAAGGAGGCAAAAACTATGCCTAAATGGTTGGTATAGACTTTGTCATGTCGTACTCATTGAGGCTCTCATAATTCTTCTTTTACGTCAGACTTCTATGCTATGGTTGCCTCTAGTCTTTCTAATGAGGATGAGACTATTTCATTTGATGAAGCACAAAACTCAGAAATTTGGATGGCTGCTATGCATTCAGAATATGATACTACTATGAAAAATGGTACTTGGTTTTCATGTGACTTGCCTCCTGGGAAGAAGGCCATTGGCACTAAGTGGGTATATAATCTGAAGCCTAAGCTTGATGGAACCGTTGACATGTATAAGTCTAGGCTTGCTGCAAAGGGTTATGCTCAAGAAAGGGGCATTGGTTTTGATGAGACCTTTGCTCCTACATGCCGAATGACTATAGTTTGTAGCATCTGAGCACTTGCAACTCATCATGGATGGAACGTACATCAGTTTGACTTTAAAACTACATTTTTGAATGGTGATTTGCATGAAGAAGTATATGTTTTTTAGCCCCATGGTTTTGTGCAAAAAGGACATGAAAACAAAGTGTGTAGGTTGAAAAAAGAGGTTTGAAGCAAGCACCATGTGTTTGGTACGAAAAGATACACGCCTACCTAATTGCACATGGTTTTGAGAACAATCTAACTGAGAGCACCTTATATGTTAAGCATGCAAATTATGTGCTTCTAATCATTGTTGTCTATGTTGATGACATATTGCTCACTGGTCCTCCTGAGAAGCATATTGCTGATTTGCATGCCTCATTTGAGATGTTAGATTTGGGGCATTTGCACCATTATTTGGGCATTCAGTTTCTACAAGTTGATGGCGGAATAGTTTAAACAAAATATATTGACACATTATTGCAACATTTTGGCCTTGAAGACTGCAAACCTATCGCAAATCCTATGGGAATAGGTTTAGGGTTGAGTCTTCATGATGTTGGAGATGCATTTGATGTTGTTGTCTATTAGGAGGCTGTTGGATGCTTGATTTACTTATGCATTACTCGGCCAAAATTCAGTTTGTTGTCTCACAGATGAGTAGGTTTACGCATTGCCTAGGTGACAAGCATTGGAAGACAGTTAAGTGCATCTTTCACTACTTGAGTGGTACTTGGCTACTAGATTATTTTATCCCAAGGGGGATCATTACTGCTAGTTTTAAATGCTTTTTCTGACTCTAACTAGGCTAGTTGCTATGAGACTTGTGTGTCCACCAATGGTTTTTGCTTCATGCCTGATAGCCCATGCATATCTTGGTTGAGCAAGAATCAGCCTACTATGGCCACTTCTAGTTGTGAGGCTGAGTATAGGGAAGCTTTCATAGCAATTGTTGAGTGTGTGGCTCAGACGCCTTATGGTTGATTTGGGTGTTGGTCAGTCTTCTACCACCACCATCTTTACAAACAATCAGAGCCCATTGGCAGTTTCAAGGAACCCTATGTTACATGCTTGCACTAAGCACATTGAGGTGCACTATCATTATGTTAGGGAGAGGTTCTCTGCTGGAGAGATGAGTTTGGCATATGTGCCCACACAAGAGAACACTGTAGACTTTTCACCAAGGCTCTGCCTAGGGAGAAGTTTGAAGATTTCTGCAAAGCTTTGGTCTTACTTCCTTTTCTGGATTTATTCCACATAACTTGGCACTTCCCTATACATGAATGCCAGCTCCTTTTTCACCACATCACTCCCAAGGGGGATTTGTTGATATATTGAAGTAGTGATGTGTATGAACGCACAAGGACTGTCGGGGCACTTTTTTCCCTCTTTAGGAGGTTTTTTTCCTGAGCCTATATATATGCATATATCTCTAATGGGTCACTTATCTTTGTACATTCTCTTGATACTACATTCAGTATTGTGTGTTGTGCTCCAAGCTTCTTCTTCTTTTTGTGTTGTTCGCGTGCTTTCATAGACCTCTACACTAGAGGTGATGTTAATGTTGATAGAGGCTTGAAAAAAAGTGATAGATGCATGTTAGCAAGGGCATTTCTCTTGATTGATAGATCCAAATTGAATGAGTTTTACTTCATATGGAATTTCATTAGATGACCTTTTTGTAAATTATTTTTCATTCATTTTTAAGATGAACTTAGTGGTCAATGTCTAGGAAAATGGAGTCCAAGGATATTTTGAGTAACTATGTGCATATGGACCCATTGGGTTGTTAATGCAAATGAGTCCAAGCCTACATACTTGGGCAATTAACATGTATCTCATATAGTCACATATGACTATTCCCTTATAAAACTCAATTACTTTTTATCCTTGTAAAAGTGCATGTGATAATTGCACTAACCCCACATGGAGTTAGGAGGAATCAAATCTCCAATTCTTGATGGATAATATATGAGAGAATAAAGCCCAAATTCTGGGACTCACTTTATGGTGAGAATTTGAATTTAAATTCAAAGCTTGGCTCCAACTTTAACTATAAAAGTGGATTAAAAAAACTCGCTTGGAAATGACCCCAATTAATGAGATCAATTGAGAGGGATTTGTGTGATTAGTGAGATCATTCTATAGCCACTTCACTACCCTCACATTGTGCAATTATACATTGCCAATGTCATTGTATTTCTATGTGATTTAATACATACACATCGATCATATCTTTACTTCACTTCTCTGCTACGATCATCTTAGAATAGTGAACTTCTCAGAGCTTGTTCTCAGTGCATAGTTGAACATTTGATGTGATAGCTACAAAGTTTCTTTAGCACTGCTTTCCTCAATCTCAAGATATCTTCACATTTTTGCTCACTAGTCTGCATACTGTAGCACCCCGAAAATGTTGGGATAGTCCTTCAACTTGCTAAGCTCCATCATTCTTAGTGTATAGTTGATCTTTTTATTGAAATAACTCATGATTGGTAGCTATCTAAGTTAATTAGATACTCTCGAAAGGAATTTAGCTAATTGCTAGCAGGTTAATAGACTCTTCATTTTACTAAACATGTGAAGAGACCAAAATAGCAAGTCTAAGCTCTTGCTTGAACTTTCTACTTATCTGTTTTGATCCATTGATTAGAGGATCATGCTCCAAAGCACATAGGTGATTGTTTGTGATCATTAGGAATATCAAGGGGTCTACTATACTCTCCACAACTTGTTCTTGGTTGATGTGAAGCAGGAGTTTGCAACACATCACCACTTCATCTCTGGAATCTATCTACCATCTCCTCCAATAGTGGTATCAGAGCAAGAACAAGCAAGTTGGGAGATGGATTTCCATCATTCATTGAATAATTGGATAGGAGCAACTATCCAGCATGGTCCCTAAGGATGCAAGCATATCTCCAAGGAAGAAGCTTATATGGATACATCTGTGGAGATGAGGAAATGCCAATATTTAGAAGCAAACATCAACCTACAAGAGAAGAGCAAGAAAGACCAACTACATGGTGTGCAAAGGATGCTCTAGCCAGGTCTTATATAATTAACTCAATATCTGATTTCTTATTACCTCACATTAGGAATTCCAAGACCTCCCAAGAGACTTGGGAATTAATTTCTTCATACTTCGCATCAAATACAAGGGCTAGAAAGAACCAACTATGGATGAAGTTCACAACCTTGAAGAAGCAATCAAAGCAAAGTGTAGCTGGCTATGTAATCAAGATGAAGGATGTAGCTGACCAACTTGGGAGCATTGGAGAAGAGATAGAAGAGGAGAAGATAGTAAGGCATATTATAAATGGAAATCGAAGCTGATGATAAGTGGGAGTCCTTCACCACAACAATGGACCTATATATGGACATGCAAATACGTGACCTCAACACATTGATGGGGCAACTCTTCACACATGAGACAAAGCTCAACAAGAATGAAGACAACTCTAGAGGTAATCAATCTTCTGCCCTTTATATAGATAGAAATAAAAGTAAAGATAAAGGCAAAGGTAAAAAGAATGAAGAAGAGGCTACTACCTCTCAAGTGAAGTTCACAGGTAGAGGAAGAGGTACTAGAGGAAGGGGTAGAGGAGGAAAGCAAGGCACGGGGAGATCATACAACATTTCACCTTGCAATATCTATGGCCTGACCAATCATACCACATATGAGTGTTTCAAGAACACAAGGAATTCAGAGAGGAAGAGGCTTCCATAAAGGAGGCTATGGTGAACTTAGAGGCAGGTTCAACAATGGAGGAAGCAATTACTATCAAAACTACGACCAAGGCTACAACAACAACTATGAAGGAGGCTTTAAAAGTATAAGAGATCATAACAACTACACAAGACCACGAGGACTCTTTATTGATCATGAACATGACATCCAAGCAAGGTAAATATGATGAGCATCTTTTCTATATTGATTCTGGTCGTTCCAATCATGTGGCTGGAAATGTAGCATTGCTATTTGATCTTGAAGAACCTAAAGGGAAGCATGAAGTGCAAACAGATGATGACACTAGAAACTTTGTTAAGAAGATTGGAAATGTCAAGGCTTCTGATGGTAACATGAACCTTTTAAGTAAGGTTTTATATGTTCCAACCATAACAAAAAACCTAATTAGTGTTAGGCAGGTTGTTGAGAAAGGCTTATAGGTTAGATTCACAAGACATGGAGCATATGTGGAAGACCCTCAACAAGGCTTCAAGAAGATTGCAAAAGGTGAGAAATTTGGTAGAATCTTTACATTTGAGGTTGAAGATACCAGAAACATTACACTCCTCAATTACAAAGATCAAACCCTATCTGAACTAGATATATGACATAAAAGGCAAGGTCATATAGGTGAAAAAACAATAAAACAGATATGCAGTGATCAGCGTGTGCTTGGCCTTCCAAATGTGTTCAAGCAACACATGATTTTTTTTGAGAGTACAATGAATTTGGAAAGACACACACCCGACCTTGTAAGATAGAGGCACCCCATCTTGGGGAACCCTTAGGCATCCAACCTCGGGTAGGACATGAACCCTGGCCATCTGCGTAGGAGTACAGATCACATCCTCTAAGCCACACCCTAGGAGATTTATAAATGTGGAGCATGCCAATTTGGCAAATCTCACAGACAACCATTCAATAGAAAAGGATATGAAGACTACTTGGAGCTTGTGCACACAGATATGTGGGGTCCTAGCGGAGAGCCATCAATCTCAAGGTCAAGGTACTATGTTTCATCCAGAGATGATCATAGTAGATGGACAATTCTTTACTTCATGAAGCATAAAGATGAAGTCTTCACTTGTTTCAAAAAGTATTTGGCATTGGTTGAAAACCAAATAGGTAGAAGCTTGAAGAGGATCAAATATGATGGAGGTGGTGAGTATTTCTCACATGAATTTGACTCATTCTTATAGGACATAGGTATAAAGAGAGAGTTCACAACAAGATACACTCCTAAACAAAATGGAGTGGCAAAGAGGAGGAATAGACTGATAATAGAGATTGCAAGATCAATGTTGAATGAAAAGAAACTACCAAATTACCTATGGGCAGAGGTTGTTTCCACAGCCACATACTTGATTAATAGGCTCCCATCCAAATCCTTGGATGGAATGACACCTTATGAGGCATGGAATGGTAGAAGACCCTCATTGGACCATTGTAAAATCTTTGGGTGCATTGCTTATGCACATATATTATCACAGATTAGAGGGAAGCTTGATCCAAAAGTTGAAAAGTGTATATTCATTAGCTATGACCAAAACCAGAAGGGATATAGGTTGTACAATCCCACTAACAAAGGATTTATAGTTAGCGGGGATGTGGTGTTTTGATGAAAATAATTCATGGTTTGAAGTTGATTGCAGGAAAATTAAGCTCCCCTATGAGTTGGAAAGTGATTTTCCAACTTTGACCCAAGAAGAACCACAAATATCTGAAGATGTCAACTCAAAAGATGAAGATCAGATTGACCTCAAAGCTTTGAAGTCAAAGTGCAAGGCAAAGTTCAAACAATTGGAAGACATTCTTGAGTCATTCAATCAAGCACTCATAAGATCTCAAAGGGAGAGTAAAAAAGGAATAAGGTATGGCTATGACACATCACTAGTCACTAAGCATTCTATATACATGACCAAAGAAGAAAGAATGGAGAGAAGCCATGCAGGAAGAAATTGAAGCACTTCAAGAGAACAACACTTGGGATTTGGTTCCCAAGAAACCAAGCATGAAGGTAATAGGATGCAAGTGGATATATAAAATTAAGAAGAATTTAGATGGTTCTATAAACATGTATAAAACAAGGCTAGTACCAAAGGGGTTTGCTCAAACCCATGGAGTGGATTATGAAGAGACCTTCTCAGCTATGGCTAAGATGCCAACAATCAGGGTTTTAGTAAGTATTGTTGCTTCAAGGAATTGGAACTTGTATAAGTTAGATGTTAAAAAAGCATTCTTAAATGGATGGATCTCAGAAGAAGTTTACATGGCTCAACCACCACGGTCTACACTCCCACCATTAAGGTTCTATGGGAAAACTGCGCGATGCCACAGGGCCTTTATTTTCACCTTAAATGGCAACCCAATGGCCTGGAAGTTTATGCCCTACCTAACCTAATGGCTAGGCTCACAAAGATCATCTAAAACCATCAACGGTCACACATAGACCTCATCTAACTTGGAAGTTAGGGTTCCACAAATGTCCGGGCTCTCATAATGTCTTCTCCTCATAATGGGGGCCATACAACTTATAGCACCATGGATCATTTGTGGTCACATGAGGGTGGAGTATTGAGCATATCTAACACTAAGCATATTGAAGTGCACTATCATTATGTAAGAGAAAAGCTACTCAACAAGGACATCCAATTGTCCTATGTATCAACCAATTTGCAATGTGCAGATATGCTCACAAAATCTTTGGATGTAACTAAGATGAACAAGTTCAAGATGATGATTGGCTTGTGGGAAATCAAGGAAGAATGAAGACCAAGCATGCTAGGCTTGAGGGGGAGCTATTGGTGCAAATGAGTTCAAGCCTACATACTTGGGCAATTAGCATGTATCTCATATAGTCACATATGACTATTCCCTTATAAAAGTCAATTACATTTTATCCTTGTAAAAGTGCATATGATAATTGCACTAACCCCACGTGGAGTTAGGAGGAATCAAATCTCAAATTCTTAATGGATAATAGATGAGAGAATAAAGCCTAGATTCTAGGACTCACTTTATGGTGAGAATTTGAATTTAAATTCAAAGCTTGGCTCCAACTTTAACTATAAGTGGATTAAAAAAACTCGCTTGGAAATGAGACCGATTAGTGAGATCAATTGAGAGGGATTTGTGTGATTAGTGAGCTCATTCTATAGCCACTTCACTACCCTCAAATTGTGCAATTATACATTGCCAATGTCATTGTATTTCTATGTGATTTAATACATACACATCGATCATATCTCTACTTCACTTCTCTGCTATGATCATCTCAGAATAGTGAACTTCTCAGAGCTTGTTCTCAGTGCATAGTTGATCATTTGATGTGGTTTAAAGTTCTGTAGATTCAACACACTGTCTGTTCGATAGCTACAAAGTTTCATTACCACTGCATTCCTCAATCTCAAGATATCTTCACATTTATGCTCACTAGTTTGCATACTGCAGCACCCCGAAAATGTCGGGATAGTCCTTCAACTTGCTAAGTCGCATCATTCTCAGTGTACAATTGATTTTTTTTATTGAAATAACTCATGATTGGTAGCTATCTAAGTTAGTCAGATACTCTTAAAAGCAATTTAGCTAATTGCTATTAGGTTGAGAGCATTATTCATTTTACTGAACATGTGCAGAGACCAAATAGCAAGTCTAAGCTCTTGGTTGAACTTTCTACTTATCTGTTTTGATCCATTGATTAGAGGATCATGCTCCAAAGCACATAGGTGATTATTTGTGATCATTAGGAAGCTCAAGGAGTCTACTACGCTCTCCACAACTTGTTCTTGGCTGGTGTGAAGCAAGAGTTTGTAGCACCACTTCATCTTTGGAATCTATCCACCATCTCCTCCGGGCCTCATAGGGATTCCTAGAGTATGGGCAAGGCAAGGACTACTATCTCTTGGTGGAAATGCTAGATAGGAAGCAGAGAGACTAGCTGTCTACTTTTTGAACATCTATTATTTCAGATACCCAACACACTCTACTCTTATTAGTTGGAATCATAGGTTATGATTCCTAGGTTTGTAGCTCCTTCTAAATCATTGAGGACAATGATCTTTAGAAGTCGGAGAGAGGGTTATATTCTAGAGATGTGCGTTCCTGAAGGAATGAGAAGTTCCTTGTTCGGAGGATAGCCAAGGCCAAAATCTTGAGAGTTCAGATGAGGTACCTACTCAAGATGGCCATATGAGTAGAGGAACCTCATAGAGAACTCTAGATGGTGTCTAGTGAGGGCTATAAGTAGATTGGGAGGTGAGTCTCAGGTATGTCATTCTCCACTTCTCACACCATGCATGTAGGATTGTTGGGTCATACATAATGGGTGATCTAACAACAAGTATCTCTAATGCTGAATTTGAAGAAACAAATTGAAGAAGTGCCGATCCTCACTTTTATTTCCGATGCAAGTTGAGCCTTCGATTACATTAGAGTGAATGAGCATTTGAGGAGTGAAGAGAGGCTTTCTTTATGTGGGCTAGAGGGCAAATCTCCTTGCATGTGGGATATGTGTTCTAGCATGAGAATGAAAGTAGCTTTGGACAAAAAGGGTGGAGCATGAAACTCTCATCTCTGCAAAAGAACACCGATCACTATTATTGCTATAATCAAAATTTGTAGTTCAATAGCCACATATTTTTCATGTTCCTCCTCTATTGCTTTTTGTTCCAAGGGGGGAAGGTCGATACACCTTTGAGCGGGAACTGAAATTTTTTGTTTTGTTTGTTGACTAATAAATAGTGGCCACATGAAAATTGTAGTGGACACATGAAATTGTCTCATAGGCATTTAGTCTCGGAAAGCTGTGTGAATCCTCACTAAGCCCCCTTTGCCAGAAGAGAAAACCCCCTTGCCAGAAAAAAAAACATTGGTGCCATGATTTTAGTGTGAAGCAAGCTTGGCAAGACGAATACATACTTATTTTCACTCACTCTCCATGCTGTCTTACACACGTATAGGGCATATCGCCTCGTGCAAAATGCTCAATGAGGATACCCAAGATCTACAAATTGTCGTTCAGCCCCAAGTTTCATTCAGCTTTAGCTTGGGCATACCATATCCTCGGGCTCATTATCCTATAGGAGCGCTATTGAATCCGCATGACATCAACTGGGGCCTCTGTCCCCTTGCTATTGTGGTCCCGAGCTTTCTCTCCTCTGTCCAAGGACCTCATGTGGCTGTAAAATAGACAGCTTCCATTCCAACATCTACGTGAAGGATTGCCCGCGCGCTTGTAGTAGCCTGCGTCTGTTGTACCTTGAGAAGCTCGCTATGGCATCTCCTCTTGCGAGGATTTACAATTCACCTTCAGTTCTTTCCCATCAAGTGTCTAGCAGCCAGGTTCAGAATGAACACAGAAGGATTAGCGGTCTCTCTGCGTTTGTCGGGCTCAAGCGTGATGCGTTCTTTAATTCTTCATCGACTACGGCTGCTGGTTCTCGGTGGTCAGAATCTACGAAGTGGGTGCATGTCCCGCCAGGAAGAATTCTTTCAAAAAGAAATTATGTGATTGCTATGGCAGCCGAAGGTAGCTCAGATAGTTCTTTTGTAGAAAATTTGCGGATGTCTCATATAATTTAGCAATGCGGTGCTCATGCTTCTCAAATTCTCTCTCGTTAAGTGTAATCGCTTCTCAAGGTTAAGGGCCTCTATTCACGGTAGAGCTTGTGCATTGTTCTTGTATTTCGAGACTAAAAATTATTGATTGTGTTCCTATTCATGTGAGAAGAAAGCTACCGTTCCAACCTTACTAGCTTTGTGTCGGGTCATATTGCTTGTTCTTTCTATTTCTGAAATTACCTTAATCCGCTTCTGAGGCAGGGTATCGCCATTGCGCTCCAATTTCTTATTACGCCTTCATAATACGATACATTTCACAAATCACGTCAAACATGTTTTTGTCTAAACTGTCCGAGTTCTCTCTCTCTCTCTCTCTCTCTCTCTCTCTCTATCTATCTATTTATCTCTCTCTCTCTCTCTATCTATCTATCTATTTGTCTATCTATCTATTTGTCTGTCTGTCTTTCTGTCTGTATTCACCATGCCCATGCCTTGAAATGTGTCTTTGAATCACAACTGAGTTCAAACGTCTTGCAGAAATACATTGTCACGTAGGATTATAGCTTTCTGTAATCTGTTATGCTAATTCTAAAGTTGTAGATGGGTTGTACCAATTTTCCAGTGTAATTAAATATAATTTTTGCTTTATTATCTTCCTGCTCACTTGTCTGCTGGTTGTAGGTGAGAAGCGTGAAGTCCCACTTAAAGACTATCGGAACATTGGTATCATGGCGCATATCGATGCTGGCAAGACTACTACAACAGAGCGTATTCTTTTCTACACAGGTAAAAGTTACAAGATTGGAGAGGTGCATGAGGGAACAGCCACTATGGACTGGATGGAACAAGAGCAGGAAAGGGGCATCACCATCACCTCTGCTGCAACAACTGCAAAATGGAAGGAACACAGGATCAACATCATTGATACACCAGGGCATGTAGACTTTACTTTGGAAGTAGAGCGTGCGTTGAGAGTTCTGGATGGTGCAATTTGCTTATTTGATAGCGTTGCAGGTGTTGAACCTCAATCTGAAACAGTTTGGAGGCAAGCTGACAAGTATGGGGTTCCAAGGATTTGTTTTGTCAATAAAATGGATAGGCTAGGTGCCAATTTCTTCCGCACATGTGACATGATTGTGAGCAATTTAGGTGCAAAGCCTTTAGTCTTGCAACTTCCAATTGGATCAGAAGAATCTTTCACAGGGGTTGTGGACCTTGTCTCAAACAGGGCTATAATCTGGAGTGGGGAAGAGCTTGGTGCAAAGTTTGATTGTGTTGATATTCCTGAAGATCTACGAGATAAAGCAGCTGAATATAGAGCTCAAATGATCGAGATCATTGTTGAGCTAGACGATCATGCTATGGAACAGTTTTTGGAAGGCATTGAACCAGACGAGGAGACCATCAAGAAGCTTATTCGGAAAGGAACAATTTCACTTGCATTTGTTCCTGTATTGTGTGGTTCAGCTTTCAAAAACAAGGGAGTCCAACCATTACTTGATGCGGTTGTTGATTATCTTCCATCACCACTTGATTTGCCTGCTATGAAGGGCTCTGCTATTGACGAACCTGAGAATATTGTGGAGAGGAAGCCTAGTGATGATGAACCGTTCTCTGGTCTAGCATTTAAAATTATGACCGATCCCTTTGTTGGCTCACTTACCTTTGTCCGAGTCTACTCAGGTGTGCTGTCAAGTGGCTCCTATGTTCTGAATGCAAACAAGAACAAGAAAGAAAGGATAGGTCGGTTGCTGGAGATGCATGCTAACAGTCGTGAAGATGTCAAAGCAGCAAGAACAGGCGATATTGTTGCCCTAGCTGGTCTTAAAGATACAATAACTGGAGAAACTCTTAGTGATCCAGAGAAACCTGTAATCTTGGAAAGGATGGACTTCCCTGATCCAGTCATCAAAGTTGCCATTGAGCCCAAAACCAAGGCTGACATTGACAAAATGGCAAATGGGCTTATCAAATTAGCACAAGAAGATCCATCATTCCATTTCTCACGTGATGAGGAGAGCAACCAGACTGTGATAGAAGGAATGGGCGAGTTGCACCTGGAGATTATTGTTGACAGACTGAAAAGAGAGTTCAAGGTATATTGCCACTGATGAATGCATAGCAATATAACTGACTTCTTGTAGAAGCATTAGGAAATCAAACAGTGTTCCCACACATTGTTCATTAAACTAGAATCTATCTTATCCGCTTGCGTATTTTTTGTAGGTTGAAGCCAATGTGGGTGCTCCTCAAGTTAACTACAGAGAGAGCATCTCGAGACCTGTTGAAGTAAAATATGTGCATAAAAAACAATCAGGTGGGCAGGGCCAGTTTGCAGAGGTGGTTATCAAGTTTGAACCACTTGAAGCTGGAAGTGGTTATGAGTTCAAGAGTGAAATCAAAGGTGGAGTTGTACCTAAGGAATACATTCCTGGTGTTATGAAGGGTCTAGAGGAGTGTATGAGTAATGGTGTTCTAGCTGGCTTTCCTGTTGTGGATGTGAGAGCTACTCTACTTGATGGTTCATATCACGAAGTTGACTCTAGTGTACTGGCGTTCCAACTTGCTGCAAGAGGTGCGTTCCGTGATGGTATATCAAAGGCCAGTCCAAAGCTTTTGGAGCCAATGATGAAGGTTGAAGTTGTTACTCCCGAGGATCACCTTGGAGATGTTATTGGTGATTTGAATTCAAGGCGTGGACAAATCAATAGCTTTGGTGACAAGCCTGGAGGATTGAAGGTATGTCTTAACAACTTTCCGTTGATGTGGAATTGGTTGTGTCTATGAGCAGCTTTGTATGATGTTGAAACTTCTAGTACTTAATCTAGCACAAAGTTTCTCCATAGACATAGGTTGATGCAACTGGCCAAATGTCAGCTGTGTGAGATGGATTTATGAAAATTTTTCATTAAAAAAGGATGATTCGCAGTAGTTCCAAAATCTCCCAGTGATATGCTGCATTACTTGTAGGCCGTACGAGATTTATCTTGAACATATCTTAAATGTGGCGTAATGGAAGAGAGCTGAATGTAGGAATCTGTGCGTAAATTAGATGAAGTCAAACATGGCTTGAGCTGATTTGGCTTCAGGTTTACCATTATCGTTGACTGTTATTCTCATATCAAATATTTCCTTCTCCAGGTAGTGGATGCACTTGTTCCTCTCTCTGAGATGTTCCAATATGTTAGTACATTGCGGGGAATGACCAAAGGAAGAGCTTCGTACACCATGCAGCTTGCGAAGTTTGATATTGTGCCTCAGCATATCCAGAATGAAATTGCATCCAAGGCACAAAGTGTTGCGGCAGCTTGATCATGACCTCCACATTTGAGAGCATCAACGACCTCAACATACAATTTTGGATGCTTGAAATCAAATATAAAAGGGGTATTTATACAAGTTCATGAGTTATCACCTTTGCAGTTCATTCATCATACGTTAATATCTTTACTACCTCCCTCTCCTTGGGTTCCTGCAAAAAGAAAAGAATGTGGATCTGCAGAGAAGAAAAAGATAAAAATGGATGGAAAACAGAATCCCGTCCTCAAACTAATTTGTCTATTTCCTGCCACCCTCACATCCTACATGAGCATTTTGAATCCTTTGGTACTATAAATGCTGATCCCGTTATGTTCTGCCTCAATAATCCGCCAATCTTCCTCCATCAGCTGGTAAATTTATTGGATATGAAATGTGTTTACATGCCAACAAGTCTCAGAGCAAAATCTAATATCTTGGCTTCATCCAGTTGGTGAATATGTCCGTCCGGTGACCGCATAAGAAGTTTGTATGGTATGCTTCCACTTCTAGAATTGATTGTCAGTTCACCCGCTTTCCATGACCACTTATTATTTAGGTTACTAGTATTTTAAGCAAGAGGGAGGTCCTTGCCCAGTCAAAGTTTTCCAGTTTTTTTCAATTTATCTATTTCATTAATACTTCTTTCACAGAGCTTGAATAACTAAATTTATGGGCACTGAGTTTAAATGGAAGTTCTATCTAGGTAGTCACACTAATGTTTTCTATATGGTTGAAGGACCTTGTAGAGCATGGCTTAACCGTATAGTTAAGTGAAGGACTGCATGGAAGAACTACAGAGACAAAGATTTGAACACGGAAATGTTAAGTGTGAGACTAATCATCTGCAATTGATGTACTTCATTATCATGTTGTGGGCGATTTTGAGCCACTTAGATCTTGGATTCTGCCTTGCAATGTCCTATGGCAATGAGATTGATGTACTTCACTATCATTCTGAAGCCTTGAATGCTGTCGTTTAGTATCATGAGAGTGGGAATAAGCAAGAGATGGGCATCTATTAACCATGGGGAGGGAGATTATGTGAAACAAGGGACTGGACTATTGTAGTTTACCCTTGTTGTAAATGAAATAGGCCACCTTGAGAGAGTGGGGTGTCTGTTTTGTAAGGGATCCCTTGTTATTCAAGTTTCTAACCAGGAAATTATGGTTGTTTGACTGTTCTGATAGAGTTTTATCTGTTCTGTTCTGATAGAGTTTTATCTGTTCTTGTCTCAACACAAAATCTCTTCCAGAGCGTTAATGTCGTAGATAAGTTGAAATGTTTTTTCCTGACTAGGAGAGATTTAGGATTCTTGGATGGTTGTGCTTCCCTCTTGTCCCTTTCTTTCTACCTTCCCTTCAGAAGTACTTCCACTCTTAAGCCATTATACTCCATCATTGTGGACATAGTGACCTTCCTGTTGCAAAAAATTATCTTCAGATATTTTGACGTCATCAATTAATGGCTAACCTATGATAGTGAAGGTATTTTCGTTATGAGTTCCGTTGTCTCAATCTCCGGTAATATGAGCCAGTTCTGAGGAGCTATGTCTGACTGTGGCCTTGGTTTTATGTGTTGGAGAAAAGCACAAATAGTTGAATTTGATAGATTATCTATAAACTTGCACACATGACAACTCATAGATTGTCATTGTCTCTACAGAGCATCCATTATGAAGGAAAGATAAACCCCCTGATATTCTTATATGTAAGATTCAGATGATCGAAGGTACTAAAGGCTTAATTCATATATCTTTGACGTCTAGGATTGAGGACATGTAGGTTTGTTTGGCATGTAGATGCAAGATCATTTGAGGCAATTCTGCGGAAGAATTATCTTGGTGCTTTGATTGTAAGAAATTATATGAACGTTTATTTTATTCCATTCGATTAGCTTTCCATTTATCCAAAAGCGTTGTCCTAGTCAAAGACATTCCTAAAGAAAGAGAATAGATTCATATGGAAAACAATACATTTTGGTGTATACCATGGAATCAATCAAAGCTCGGAGTACCACAAGTGAGATTTTTGTGGTAATTATGAGCTCATGAGGCTGCGGAGGTCTTTGGACCCGAGAATTTGAGGTAATTGGAAATCGTGGATTTCTATAGTACACATTTTTTATATGATTTTTGTGGTAATTATGAGCTCATGAGGCTGCGGAGGTCTTTGGACCCGAGAATATGAGGTAATTGGAAATCGTGGATTTCTATAGTAATAAGTTGTGATTCATTTAGTATAACCCCTTTGTTGTTACTAGTGGCAAGGTAAATGTGGCCTCAGTATGACATCATTAAAATGCTCCCATATACCATTGATAGGGAATAAACCAATACTCTTGTCTAGCATTGGAAGATTGGACCTCAGCATGATCGCATAGAAAGATTGTTGCAAAAATACACTGTTTTCTCAAGATTTGGAATAGAGATGAACTTTGACTCTTTGGGATCTTGAACTAGACTATTGTCAAGTTCTAACTTGCTTAGAATCACTTCAATTACTCTTTCCTACTTAGAGGGCAAGATGCATCAAGACAAAATACTTGATTCGATTTTCACTCTCTACACTTAAAGATCAATGCAAATGTGGCATTAGTAGGGCATCATTAAAATGATCTTGTATACCATTAATAGGGAATAAACCAATGCTCTTGTGTAGCTTTGGAAGATTGTGGACCTTAGCGTGATCACGTAGAAATTTTGTTACAAAAACACTTAGTTTTCGAGGTGAACTTTGATTCTTTGGGAGCTTGAACTAGTCTAATGTGAAGTTATAACATGCTTAGAATCGTTTCAATTACTCCTTCCTACTCAGAGAACAAGATGCACGAACACAAAATACTTGATTTGACTTTCACTTTCTACTCTCAAAGATTAATGTTCCCTGCTTGAGAAAATTATTTAAGCGTATGCAAAGAATGATATGAAGACTTAATCTCTCTAGAATTAATGAGATTGAGAATGCAAAAGTACTTCAAATTCATATTTGAATAAGGAGAAACTATTGTTATGGTTACTCTAGTTCATTGCTTGGCTATGTAGTGAGCTATGAATACCCTTAGTACAAGAGTAATCAAGCAAGAGCGCAGCTTAAGCTAGGGTATTTCTTCATCAGTATTGTGTATACTTTAGAGGAGTTGATTCACTTATGGAAAAGTGGTGGGTTCATGGACATGACTTCAATTATGCTAGTAATCAAGCAAGAGCGCAACTTAAGCCAGGGTATTCCTTCATCAGTATTGTGTATACTTTAGAGGAGTTGATTCACTTATGGAAAAGTGGTGGGTTCATGGACATGACTTCAATACCACCTCTTAAGCTTTAACCTATATCCTTCATTCAAATGCACCTTTCGAACTTGGTAAGCTTGTTACCAAGAACAAACTATTGTAAGGTGTGCATTTTTCTTATTGGTACTCACATTATCCACCTTTATTTCACCTTCAATCACTTCCTCTTTGGTAGAGTGGTAATGCATCTCAATGCGCTTTGATCTATTATGGAATACTAGGTTCCATTTTAGATGCCCACCACTAAGATTATCATAAAATATGTGTGCTTGATTGACTCATAAATTCAAATCAATAAAGATATTTGAAGCTACATTAGTTCGCGATGAATTTGGGAAGAGAGCAATTTTGGGTCTCTTCTTTGAACACCATGAGATCATCTTGCTTTCAAACATTAACCATAGAGCCACTTGTTCTCCCTTCATCATCCTTCTTTCCTACCCAATATCCATCTAAGTAAGCTTTAAATTGAAGATCCTCTTTATAGGGGTAGAAGGCTTCATTCATTGATCTCTTCAAGTATATTCATACTCATTTGTAGCAAGTGAATGTGGAACTCTAGGAGCCCAAATTTATTGGGTAATCATGTGTAAGATCTAGTCTAGTTACTATGGCATACATCGAAGACCCATAAATTCACTTATAAAAGGTAATATTCTTTACGTCCTCACCTTCATGAGTGCTAATATTGACATTTACTATCGTGGACATTTAGAATCATGTGTATATGAGATGCTTGATGCCTCGCTTCATCACATTTATATGCTTGATACCAACTTGTATCATAATTATGCATCTTTCCTTCTATTATCTCTTTGTCTACCATGTGTAGATACTTGTACTTGGAGGACCTTGGATACATATGTGAACCATCCCTTTCCACATACCATTGAAGACTCAAGAATATGTACTATGTCATCACCTGCATCATTGATGATATCAACATGGAACATTCTCGAAGAACCTTAACCATCCAAACATCTACATAAGGGGGGGTTGCTCATGGATAACATCAAGCTTGCTAGTGTCAATCTTGGGTGCGCAACGAGTCTTGGTCTCCAAGTGAGTACTTTCTTTTGAGTTCTTGCATTTTGTATAATCTTGTTATCTAAATCAACAATCTCTAGTTATGAGATCCTTTATCTTTCCATCTCTATATTCCATACCTATTAGTCACAAGTTGTGGGGCATTTTGTATTAGTTGAATATTTTTATATATTATTTCCATGCGTGGGTGTCTTGTCATCTAAAATATATCCCGATAATCTTGTTTCTAGTCTATTCTTTGAGGGCACAATCTACACATCCCTTAATATTTTGGTAAGATTTAGTAGAGACCCCTAAATATTTTGGTAAGATTTAGTAGAGACCCCTTAATATTTTGGGAATATTTCCTTCTATTGAGACTAGGCACCATGGGGAACACACTTGAAATAATTATGGCTTAATGTCAAAATCTCAAACAATAAGTTGAGGACTTGAATCAAGGATGTACACAAACTGAGATGGAACATCATGTGCATCTAAGCAGAACTATTCATGAGATGCAAGAAAAATACAAGATTCTTTAATGAAATCAAGGAAACAACCAAACAACTCAACATCCTAGTTATTCATCACTAAGGGAACCTAAGCTCTGCATGAGCAACTCAACATCCTAGTTAATGGTCAATGAAGGAATTGATGATGATGATGGCACGAATTTTCAAGGTTCCTTGCATCAAGCTAAACTTTATATTCATAAGCAACATGATATATACCTAGCTAATGCATCCAATGTCAATTTCATTGGGAACCTCCTCTATGGTCGAGCATTATCATGGTTTGTCAAATCTTGGACAAGAACGTGCAATTTCTCATGATTACAAGGTTTTCTTTGGAAGCTTACTTCCATGTTTGGAGATGGAGACACTAGTTAAGTGATACGAACATAACCTTGAAAGCTATGTCAAGGTGATTGCCTTACTTCGACTTAACACACTAATTGGTAATTATATGCAATCTCAGGTGCAAGAAATTTAGATGGGGTTTGAAAGACTATAGTAAGGACCTTTTACTCATCATGCTCAAGTTCAAGACACTAAATGAATACATCTCCTGAGCCATTCAATGCAATAACCACATTTTCAAGAGGAAATAAGAAAAACAAGTAGCAAGATGATCCTCCTAATGAATCCCTTCAACCCTACTCCTAGAGAAGAGTTTATGCTTGGATCCATGCAAATAGATGTAAAAAATTTAATCCCTAACCCCATAAGAGAAATAGAGAAGAAAAGATGAAAGCTACATATTTATGTGGGAATCTTGGGTATATAGAAGTTACATTCCTAAAAAAAAAAAAAAGTTGTGGCCACCCTTGTAGAACAAGAAGATGACGAAGTACACTTGTAAATGAGACAGTACAACCAATTCATGGTATATGAAAGGGTCTCATAATTCCAAGAATGCCCATGGAAATTTTCTTGCCCTTAATCATGCCCAATAAGACCATTTTTCTTAAAGCCTCAATTAATTCTACAGCCTTGACATGTTTCATCAATCAACATTTAGTAAAAAAAACAATCTAGCTCGAATACTTTAGAAGAACAAACTTGTAACAAATAATTAATAAATAGAAGTCCTCTAAGTTATAGGGATATAACTAACAGAACCAAACCATTAAGAGTACATATTTGTGATCACAAATCCCACATATGACTTAATGTAATATCAAATCCCACAATCCTTATTATTGTTAGAATGCCTTGGCTCAAGGAACACAACTATTAAATTGATTGGGATAAGAATAAGATAACTCATCAAGATATACAAAAGAATCTCCCATATGTAGAGGCTAAAACTTTTGTGCACTTAGCAAGAAAGTGAAGTATTTCAATGGTGATGCACCACAGTGGACTCTCCTTCTCATGAGATCCATGATGATACCCTCGAAGTAGAAAACTGAGTTCCAGACGCCACACACAGTACTTTGCATAGAGCCTACAAAATATACAGAAAATACACAGTACACAGACTAGGAACACAAACTTCTTAGGTCATACAAATGCGGTCGAACTTATAGTCTGTGGTTGACCATCCATTATATGTTTTATAAAAAACATATACAAAAGTGTCTGGTGGCCATTTGGCCTTTCACATGGACACTTAACGCTAACAATCTCCCACTAAAGGCAAATATGGCCAAAGTGACTATGGGAGAAAAATAAAGAAAAATAAAGAATGATAAAGAATATATGAGTGTAAGTATATAAACTATACCTCCCACCTGATAGGCATGTTACATAGTATACATGTAACTGTGTAAGATCATGAATCAAGTAACCCCCATCAAGTGACAGACAGATAGATAGATAGATAGATAGATAGATAGATAGATAGATAGATAGATAGATAGATAGATAGGTAACTGGGTAGATAGATAGATACATGGAGCATGTATTTACAAATGAAGGGTTTTTGTACATATTATTAGTTATGAAAATCATTGTTTTAGAAAGAATTGGAGTTTTTTATAGGCTTTGAATGATGAGACTATTGGAGTTTGAGGCTTCTTGAAGCACATGAATAACACAAGGAAGAAGAAGAAGCTTGGAGCACAACACACAAATCTTAATGTATTACCAAGTGAATATACAAAGATAAGTAACCGGTTGGGGTTATAGGCGTTTATACAAGCGAGGGTAGAAAACCTCAAGAAGAGCGAAAAAAGTTCCCTAGCGATCGTAAGTGTGCTCACACACACTACTACCAAAATATATCAGCAAATTCCCCTTGGGAGTGATACGATGCACAAGGACTTGGCACTCATCTATAAGGAAGTGCCAAGCTTCAATCTACAAAAGGAAGTAAGCCCAAAGCTTTGCGAAAGGCTTCAAATTTCTCCCTAGGTAGAGCCTTTGTGAAAAGGTCTACAACATTCTTTGATGTTGGTACATATGCCAAGTTCATCGCTCCAACAGAGAACCTCTCCCTAGCAGAATGGTAGTGCACCTCAATGTGCTTAGTGCGAGCATGGAACATAGGGTTCCTCACAACTAGCAAAAGGCGTCTGAGCTATATACACTCAATAGTCATTGTAAAAGTTGCCCTGTACTCAGTCTCACAACTAGAAGTGACCACAACCACAGTGGGCTACTTCTTGCTCAACCAAGATATGCATGAACTACCAAGCATGAAGCAAAAACCACTAGTGGATACACAAGTGTCATAGCAACCAACCCATTGAGAGTCAGAAAAAGCATGTAAATCTGGTGGTAGTGATTCCCTCTTGGGATAAAACAATCCAAGTACCTGGGTACCACTCAAGTAGCAAAAGATGTGCTTAACTACCTACCAATGCTTGACACTTAGATAATGCATAAACATGTTCATCTGACAGACAACAAACTTAATATCAAGCCAGGAAATGCATAAATAAATCAAGCATCCAACAGCATGCTGATAAAGAATAATATCAAATGCATTTTTAGCATCATGATGACTCAATGGTGGGCTGGTAATGGGTTTGTAGTTTTAAAGGCTGAAACACTACAATAATGTGTCAATATATTTTGTTTGACACAAAGCTATTATGCCATCGACTTGCATAAACTGAATGCCTAGATAATGATGCAAATTCTCCAAATGTAACATCCCAAAAGAGGCATGCAAATCAGCTTTAAAATCAGCAATATGCTTCTCATTAGCACCAATCAGCAACATGTCATCAAAGTAGACAACAATGATATGAAGCACATCATTTGCACATATAAGTGCTCTCAATTGGAGTGTTCTCAAAAACATATGCAATCAAGTAGGCATGTATCTTTTCATTCCAAGCACATGGTGCTTGCTTCAAACCATATAATGCCTTTTTCAATCTACACACTTTGTTTTCATGCCCTTTTGCACAAAAGCATGGGGTTGAAATACATACACTTCTTCATGTAAGTCCCCATTCATAAATGTAGTATTTGTGTTAAGTACATATGCTGCACATATGACAGCCTCAAGCTAGAAATTATGTGGTAAATCCTGACTCTTGACCATACACCTCACCATCTCCATGAGTGACCTGTTCTTCCGTTCAGCAACTCCATTCTGTTGAGGTGTATACGGCACTGTACACTGGTGTTTTATCCCACGTTCAGCCAAAAATGCATTAAAATCAGAAGACATATATTCCCCCCCTCGATCAGAACGGAGGGTGCCCATTTTACATGCTGACAGATTTTCAGCCAAAACCAAAAACTGTTGAAAGCACATGAACACTTCGGACTTTGCTTTGAGTGGATATACCCATGCATGCCTAGAAAAATCATCAATGAAAGTCACGAAGTAAAGGTAATTCCCAAAAGAGGGTGTCTGCATAGGACCATAGACATCACTATGTACAAGCTGCAATTTCTGCGTAGCCCGAACTGAACCATCTTTTGGAAAGGAGGAATGCTGCATTTTTCCCAAAATACAGCCTTCACATACATGTTTTCCAGGTGCCTCAAGCTTGGGCAAAGAAGACACCATATTAGATTTCTATAGGCGTAGCAAACTAGCAAAATTCAGATGACCAAAGCGTGCATGCCAAAGCTTTGCATCTGACATAGCCTGAGAATCATGAACTGCACATGCCGAATCATTCACAGATCTTTCATAGTCTATGAGCTTATACAGCCCACGACATAAAATGCCAGAAGCAATAATAACATTGCCATTTGACATATCATGAACTGTACATCTGTCATCAACAAATTTCACAACCAAGCCAATCTTGGCTAATTCAGAAACTGATAACAGATTCTTCTTGATCCCTAGCACAAATAAAGCATCTGACAAGGTAAAAGAACTACCATCAGCAGTAGTCAGAATGATCTTACCAACTCCCATAACAGGATAAGAGGAGTTGTTGGCACATGTGACAGTATTCCCTGTAGGGGCAGGCTCGAGTGAAGAGAAGAAACTGCGTTGTGAGGTAATATGTTTGGTCGCCCCACTATCAAAGTACCAAACATCTGAGTCCACTGCAGACATGCACTGCTCATGAGAAGATGGGTCAAAACTGCAAACAGTAGTAAACGCCCATTCTTCTTCTTGCACAAGATTAGCAGACTCTATTTTTGGTGTAGAGGCTTCTGCAACAACCATTCCAACCTCCTTTTTCTTTGCCTCTTTTGCACCTAGTTTTGGACAATTCTTTATGATATGATCATTCCCTTTACAGTACTTGCAAAACAATTTCTGCTTTTCTGATTTCTTCTCATCTCTATCCTGGTTCTTCGAATGTGCAGCATTTGCAGATTTCTGCTTACTAGTAGAAGAGCTCCATTTTCCTTTGCCCTTCTAACTAGCCAGGAAAGCTTGATCTGCAACACGCATAATGGACTTGTTCTGCCTGGACTGATCTTCCTACAATAGAACAGAGACTAACTCCTCAAATGATAAGGCATTCGGATTGCCTTTCATCATCAACCGAAGAGTAGAAGCAAAACTCTGATATGAATCAGGAAGACCATTCGGAATGGTCTACACAAGTGAGCTATCTGGTATAACCTCATCAGCAGAAATCAACTGTTCCTTCAAATCTTTGATCTTCGTTAGGAAACTGTCCATAGAATCACCTTCATTCATGTGCTCACTCTCCAACTGTTTTCGGAGGTAAGCAACACGAGCCTCATTCCTAGCTTGGTACAATGTGGTAAGTGTATCCCAAGCATCCCTAGCTGTTCTGCAAGAGCGAATATGAGGAATAATGGCACGTTTGACAGACAAAGCTATCAATGCATGTGCCTGGGCATCTCTGCCATCCCAACGAATCTGCTCTACAATAGGTGCAACAGAAACAGCAGCGCGAACAAGAATCTGCACAATATCATCTTCGACACCATCTTCATCAGCTCCAGCACCTGTATTTGTAGTACTTGTCGTTATAGTTGTAACAGGACGTCTTTCAACACCCTGCACAATGTTCCACAATCCTTTTGCAACCAAAACATGTCGCATCATATAAGCCCATAATGGGTAGTTGGTACCATCCAACTTATCCTCAACAGCCAACATACGGAATACATCACTGCTTTCAGCCATGGCCGGTGACTAAAATACCTTGCTGCAGAAAATTGACTGTATCTCAAAAAGTTGAACAGAACTGCCCAGACGAGTTCTGCTAGACCTGTAGCAGACTTTGAGACGCTTAAACTGGCGAATAGAAACTGATATATACCTTGGGCACAAAAAGATGAAATAGCCTGCACAAGCACTACGATAGTGCGTTCGGAGGCCGAAACGAGCTCAGATCGCGATTTCGGCACCACACAGCAAAGATGTTTTGATCTCAAAAACACGCTGAGTATGCTCACCAAAATTCGTGCGATTTTGAGACTGCAAACGGAGGAGTGTCGATGGTGCCCTAGATGAAGCAACGACCTGCTCTGATACCAATTGTTGGAGTTAGACGTCTACGGAAGCACGCGAACAACACAAGGAAGAAGAAGAAGAAGCTTAGAGCACAACACACAATACTGATTGTATTACTAGAGAATGTACAAAGATAAGTAGCCCATTAGGGCAATAGGCGTATATACAAGCCGGGGGAAAAAAACCTCCTAAAGAGGGAAAAAAGTGCCCCAGTGGTCCTAGTGTGTTCACACACATCACTACCTAAATATATCAACACAAAGTACCAAACACTTGAGTCGACTGTAGACATGCACTGCTCATGAGAAGATGGTTCAAAACTGCAAACAGTTGTAAAGACCCATTCTTCTTCCTGCACAAGATTAGTAGACTTTGTTTTTGATGTAGAGGCCTCTATAACAACCATTCCTTCCTCTTTCTTCTTTGCCTCTTTAGCAACCAGTTTTGGATAGCTCCTGATGACATGATCATTTGCTTTATAGTATTTGCAAAACAATTTCTGCTTTTCTGATTTCTTCTCGTCTTTGTATTCCTTCTTCGAATGTGCATCATTTGCACATTTTTGCTTACTAGTAGAAGAGCTCCATTTACCTTTGCCCTTCTAACTAGCCAAGAAAGCTTGATCTGCAACATGCATAATAGACGTGTTCTGCCTAGACTAGTCCTCCTACATATGAGTCAGGAAGACCATTCAAAACGGTCTATAGAAGTGAGCTATTTGGTATAACTTCATCAGCAGAAATCAACTGTTCTTTCAAATCCTTGACCTTTGTGAGAGAACTGTCCATAGAATCACCTTCATTCATGCGCTCACTCTCTAATTGTTTTGGAGGTAAGCAATACCAGCCTCATTCCTAGCCTGGTACAATGTGGTAAGTGTATCCCAAGCATCCTTTGCTATTCTGCAAGAGTGAATGTGAGGAATAATGGCACGTTTGATAGACAAAGCTATCAACACATGTGCCTGAGAATCTCTGCCATCCCAACAAATTTGCTCTGTAGAAGTGCAATAGAAACAGCAGCACTAACAGGAATTTGCAGAATATCATCATCTTCCACACCATCTCCATCAGCTCCAGCACCTGTATTTATAGTACTTGTATTTGCAGGTATAACAAGATGTCTTTCAACACCCTGCACAATATTCCATAGTCCTTTTGTGACCAATACATGAAGCATCACATAAGCCCATAATGGGTAGTTGGTACCATCCAACTTATCCTCAATAGCCAACATACGGAATACATCATTGCTTTCAGCCATGGCTGGTGACTAAAATACCTTGATGCAGAAAATTGGTTGTATCTGAAAAAGTTGAACATAACTACCCAGATAAATTCTGCTAAACTTGTAGTAGACGTCAAGATGCTTATACTAGCGAACTCAAATTGGTATATACCTTTGGCACAAAAAGACAAAATAGCCTACACAAGCATTGTGATAGTGCGTTTAGAGGCTGAAACGAGCTCAGATCACAATTTCGACACGACACAACAAAGCTATTCTGATCTTTGAAACAGCCTGAGTATGCTTACCAAATTTTTTGCGATTCTGAGACTGCAATCGAAGAGGTGTAGACAATGCCATAGATGAAGCGATGACCTGCTCTGATACCAACCATTGGAGTTAGACGTCTGCAGAAGCACGTGAACAACACAAGGAAGAAGAAGAAGCTTGGAGCACAACACACAATACTGAATGTATTACCACTAGAATGTACAAAGATAAGTAGCCCGCTAGGGCAATAGGTGTATATACAAGCTGGGGGAAAAAAACCTCCTAAAGAGGGGAAAAAGTGCCCTGGAGGTCCTAGAGTATTCACACACATCACTACCTAAATATATCAACAATGTGAAATCTGTAAAGGTTGAGAAATTACCTCATTTGGACTAGCACTTGATTGTCCACCTGTAAAGAGGCAACAAAGTTTCATACACATCTTTGGAGCACGTCTTTGGAGCTAACCAATGTCTCCTAAGTACATGAAAGTAATGGTTGAATTGCATCTTTCACAAAAGCAACATCACGGCTTACCAAAATGTGCTTAGTCTGTGGATGATACAGATAATAGCCTTTGCTTTCATAATTGTACCCAACAAAAATACATTTTACTACCTTATAATCCATTTTTTTGCATTGTTTTTCGGGCACTAATGTGTATGTGAGGCAACCAAAGACATGAAAATGAGCAACAGATGGCTTGCAATCATGTCAAGCCTCATATGAAGTGATAGACTGCAATGTTTTGTTGAGACACCCATTAAGTACATATGCTATACACATAATAGCCTCAAGCTAGAAGTTATGTGGTAAATCCTGACTTTTGACCATAGTCCTCGCCATCTCCATGAGTGACCTATTCTTCCTTTCAGCAACTCCATTTTTTTGAGGTGTATATGTGATTGTAAAGTGATGTTTTATCCCACATTTAGCCAAAAATGCATTGAGATCAGAAGACATGTATCCCCCCCCCCCCCCCCCCCCCCCCCCCCCCCCCCCGATTAGAATGGAGGGTGTCCATTTTACATGTTGACATATTTTCAACCAAAACCAAAAGCTGTATGAAGTGCATAAACACTTTGGACTTTGCTTTTAGTGGATACACCCATGCATGCCTAGAAAAATCATCAATAAAAGTCACAAAGTAAAGGTAGTTCCCAAAAGGGGTGTTTGAAAAGGACCATAGACATCAGTGTGAACAAGCTATAGTTTCTGAGTAGCTCAAATGAACCATGTTTTAGGAAGGAGAAATGTTGCATTTTGCCCAAAATATAGCCTTCAAAAACATTTTAACAAGGTGCCTCAAGCTTAGGCAAAGATGACATCATTTTATATTTTTGCAAGCATAGCAAACTAGCATAATTCAAATGACCAAAGCGTGGAAAGCTCTCCATCTGACATAGCTCGAGAGTCTTGAACTGCACATACCAAATCATTCACAAATTTTGCATAATCTATGAGCTTATACAACCTACAACATAAAATGCCAGAGGCAATAATAATGTTTCCATTTGACACATCATGAACTGTACATATATCATCAACAAATTTCACAACCAAGCCGATCTTGGCTAATGTTGAAACTGATAACAATTTTTTCTTGATCCTTGGCACAAACAAAGCATCTGAAAAAGTTAAAGAACTACCATTAGCATTATATAAAAGACTTTACCAAGTCCCATTATAGGATAAGAGGAGTTATTAGCACATGTGACGGTATTCCCTGTAGGGGCAGGCTCAAGTGAACTGAAGAAAACTATGCTCCGAGGTAATATGTTTGGTTGCCCCACCATCAAAGTACCAAACATCTAAGTCTATTGTAGACATATACTGTTCATGAGAAGATGGCTCATAACTGCAAACAATAGTAAACACTCATTCTTCATTTTGCACAAGATTAGCAAGATCTGTTTTAAGTGTAGAGTCCTTTGCAACAACCATTCCAGCCTCTTTTTGCTTTGCCTCTTTTTGTTTTGCCTCTTTTGCAACCATATTGGATAAATTTTTATGAGATGATCATTTCCTTTGCATTATTTGCAAAATAATGTCTTCTTTTTTGTTTCCTTCTCATATTTTTCTTCCTTTTTTGACTATGCAGAACTAGCAGATTTTTGCTTACTAGTAGGTGAGCTCCATTTAGCTTTGCCCTTATGTCTAGCTAAGAAAGTTTGATCTCTTACATGCATGATGGAGTTGTTTTGCCTCGATTGATCTTCCTGCAACAAAACAGAACTAACTCCTCACATGTTAAGGCATTTGGATTACCTTTCATCATCAATCGAAGAGTAGAAGCAAAACTCTGATATGAATCAAGAAGACCATTTAGAACAGTTTGCACAAGTGAGCTGTCTATCAAGACTTCATTAGCAAAAATCAACTACTCTTTCAAATCTTTTATCTTTGTCAAAAAATTTTCCTTAGAATCTCCTTCTTTCACATGCTCACTCTCCAACTATTTTCATAGGTAAGCAATACGAGCCTCATTTTTTGCCAAGTACAAAGTGGTAAGTGTATCCCAAGCATCTTTTGTTGTTTTGCAAGAGCGAATACAAGGGATAATAGCCCATAATGGGTAATTGGTACCATCCAGCTTATCCTCAATAGCCAACATATGGAATACATCATTGCTTTCAGCCATGGCCACTGACTAAAATACGATGATGCAAAAAAATGATTGTATCTCAAAAAGTTGAACATAACTACCTTCTTGAGCTCCACTAAACCTATAGAAAACTTTGAGGCTCTTGTACTAGAAAACCGAAACCTGTATATATGTTTGGCACAAAAGGACAAATTTATTGCACAAGTGTTTTGGTAGTGAGTTCAGAGGCCCAAACAAGCTCAGATCAAAATTTCAGCACCACAAGGTGAAGCCATTTTGAACTCCTAATCGCCCTGAGTATGCTTACCAATTTTTGTGTGATTCTGAGACTTTGATTGGAGGGGTGTCGATGACACCCTAGATGAAGCAGTGATCTACTGTAATACCAATTGTTGGAGTTTGAGGTCTGCGGAAGCACGCAAACAGCACAAGGAAGAAGAACAAGATCGGAGTACAAATAAGTAAATTGTTAGGGTTATAGGCATATATACAAGCTAGGAAAAAAAAAACCTCCTAAAGAGGGAAAAAATTGTTAATGTATTACCACATTTCTTAATGTATTACCAAGTGAATGTACAAAGATAAGTAAATTGTTAGCGTTATAGGCATATATACAAGCTAGGGAAAAAAAACCTCCTAAAGAGGGAAAAAAGTGTTTGGCAATCCTAAGTGTGTTCCTACACGTCACTACCAAAATATATCAAGGGAGGCCTTCTTCTCGTGCTCTTCCATGTCTTCTATGGCTACTTTGCTCATTGTGTGTTGTTCTACTTACTTGTTCCTTACTTGAAAACACAAAGACTTTAGATATTCAATGGATGCAAGGCCACCTAAGCTTACACTCTTGGAAACAATATTGGTAATTGGTCTCCCCAACTTCAACATTCAAATTTTGGAGCCGCTATTTGAGGCATGTCAGCTTGGAAAGTCTTTAAGAATGCCTTTTAGGAAGGGGATTCAAGTGAGAAAACATCCTTTGAACCTCATCCATGCAAATGCTTATAGGAAAACCAAAGAACCATCACCTAGAGGGAAAATGTATATTGTAACATTCGTAGATAATCATATTAAAATATTAATGTGATATTCTATGGGTCTTTTGACACTTTGAAAGTTTCAAGACTTATGCAAAAAGGGAGATATACATCGAGGTCATTGAGTTTAATGGAGAAAGAGACCACTTCTCCCATGAGTCTTTTGATTATTGAAGTAGGAATAGAATTAAAAGGTAGTTTACAAGAAAGTACAGATCCTAATAAAAATGGGCTTGTCGATAAAAAAAAAAGTACATTGCAAAGGTAGCCAGAACACTTATGAATGAGATGATTGTTCGTGATTGTTATTGGCATGATGCGACAAGCACAACCGCATACATTATGAACATGTGCACAACATCAAGGATACATGCTTCCATATCCTAGGAATCATGATATAGTAAAACTAGAAGGTACTTACTTGGAGACCATAACTCCATCTCCCAATATAGGCTTTGGAAAGGATCTATATAGGAAGCCTTTCCCCTTTATATAGGTGTTGGAGGGTGGCTAAGGTTCTTTTAGAATGTTCCCTGATGATATTATCAATGATGTAAGTAGTTCTAAAGTCTTCCATAATGATATGAAAAGGGACGAGTCATATGGGTATCTAGGGCCCTCCATGTAAGGGTATGATCACATGGTAGAGATGATACAAGATAAGACACATAATCATGATACAGTATGGGATCGAGCATAGACATGTAATGAAGTAAGGCATCGATCATCTAATATACACATGGTTTTGAATCACCTCCCCCTCAAATGATGAGTCCAAGAGGAGTGGTTTTGTTTCCTAGTTTGGTCTGTTTTTGTTCTTCTTATGAAATCCACTAAGCTTCATTACAATTTCCTAGGTACGATCATTAATATCATATCCTTTCCCATGAACAAGATATTCCAATATGGCCTTCCTTGTATAGTTGCAATTTCAAAGTTAAAGTCTGGGGGAGTAGGCCTCGGCCGAACCTCCATTTTAAAAATAAAAAATAAAAAATAAAAAAATAAAAAAAATATAAAAAAAAGATATTCCAATATTCACTAAGAAATTCTTGAATTCAAGACATGATCATCTTTGAGTTCTTCATAATCTTTGATCTTGATAGATGGTGAAGGATTGGATCTCCACCCCTAGCGGTGAAGTATGATATGGTTCAACATGGATACATAGAAAACTGGGTGGATTCTCATGACACTAGGTAGTTGACGCTTATAAGTGATTGGGTCAAAATCAGTTAGGATGGTAAAGGGAACAAATCTCTTATGGTATCGTGTTGCACAAGGTCTTGAAGTCTATAGGTTATCTCTAAGTCATCCAATTGCATCAATGACATGGTAAGATGGATGTTGAATATGATGGTGGTTTCCATAATACTTAGATTGCTCTTGATCCCTACAAATCTCTTGCTTGAGTTTATGATGAATATCCATGAAATAGATACTAATTAAATAAGATATGACTTGATATTTAGTAAAAGTTTCTTCTCCTTTCTTTTTTGCAAGGTAAGGTATTCTCAACAAAGCATTTGATTGACATTGTTGGCACTTGGATCATACATGATGAAAAATTCAAACTTTGGTACAGCATTGGTCCATCAAGATTTTTGGTTAAGGATATGAGTGGTCATAAACTATTCTAGATTTTTGTGATTATTGTAGAGATAAGTTTATGATTTTCTCCTACATGGGGATGCCAAGTATCAAAATCATCTATGATGGCAAGAATCTCTTTGTCATAGGTTTCATATTTTATCTCCAAAGAGGATAATTTACTAGAGTAGAGTGCAACTCTATATCTGTGATCATCATCCCTAGTTGAGATTGAATGTCCCCTAAAACAACTTTTGATGCATAATCTCTAAGGAAAGGGCTTAGTAGGATCAAGATGCACTAGGAGCATGGACATGGCGAATGTTGATTTGAGGGTCTAAAATGTCCCTTATCTTCTACAATCCATAAGAATTTTGCATTTCATTTGAACTTAGTGAGAAGCATGACTATCTTGGACCATGGCCATGGTGAATGTTGATTTGAGGGTCTAAAATGCTCCCTTGGATCATGATGCACTAGGACCATAGACATGGTGAATGTTTATTTGAGTGCCTACAATGCTCCCTTGGACCATGTACATGGTGAATCTTGATTTGAGGGTCTAAAATTATCCCTTGGACTAAAAATTGATAGATATCACGATGCATCATGGTGCACTAGGACCATGGATATGGTGGATGTTGATTTGAGGGTCTAAAATGTTCCCTTAGAATAAACTTGATACATTGATTTATGGATCATGATGCACTAGGACCATGGACATGGTGAATGTTGTTTTGAAGGTCTAAAATGCTCCCTTGGACTAAAACTTGAGAGATATACTATAGCAATTGCCAAAACCTAAGAAACATTGTATATTATGAAACATGAAGGTATTTTCCAATTGAAGATAGCCTTTGTCTTCTTAGGGTCCATAAACATTCCCTATTTTGAGACAATTTGTATTAAGAACTCTACTTTTGTCTAATGGAAAGAGCATCCCTTATTTTGTGTATATGTATTTTTCCTCTAAGTTTCTTTAAAACCAATCTTATATGATGCTTATGCTCCTCTAGATCTTGTGAGAATATCAAAATATTATCTATGGCCACTAAAT